>JADBJO010000943.1:171206-172302 GCA_016801955.1 Conus betulinus
AAGTTGTATGACTTTTCCTGGTTTTCTTCTTGGGTCCAAGTCTTCAAGTCTCAAAAGGTTTTTTTTTTGCTGTGAGTAGGTTAAAGTTTTCTTTTGTATGGAAAAATGATTTTCCATTTCTAACCCTGATATTTTCAGTGTATTTTGTTGGCAAATTTTATAGCTTTGGCGAGCAGCAGCTCTTCATCTATAGATGGATAAAAATCTACTACAAAATCATCAAATGTTTAATAAAGACTGTGTTTTCCTTTCCCCTTGCTTGTTGAGGTTTAAAAAACCATTGTATAACTTCATCATTATGTTTTTTTTCCAGAGGTTTCGGTGTTTCGGTGTTCTCTTATTCTTATGTTTTTTATGGTTTTCTCTAAAAGGTTTTTTTTTTGATTTTACCTGATTTTTTCCTAATTCGGATTTGGATGGGTTTATCAATCTACCAAGTTGGGTTGTTCAAAAAATTAGGTTTATGGGTCTTTGAGTGTTATAAAAAAGCTCTCTCTCTCTTCTCTTTCTGCTGTTGTCTCTACTCTATCACTTAGGTCCATTTGCTGCTACAAGCTCCTTTTTCTTTTTTTTTTCCTAATGTGGTCATAATATGTAACTTTAACTTTGTCAGTTTTTTTTTGTTGTAATTTTTTTTTGGATGTTTTTTATCAGGGAGGTTGTGAGTACTCTTTAGATTCCATTTTGTAAAAAATTACTGGTTTTTGTCTGCTTTTCACAAATATTTTTCTGTCGTTTTGGATTAGTTTTAATTTCGTTTTTTTTAACGATGTTTGAAATTCGTTGTTTGATTTTTTGAATTCTATGTTAGCTATCATTCTTTTCATTTTTGTCTTCAAATGTTCTCATTTTCCTCGATGGCTGGTGGTGCTCGCCATGTTTTGAAGTGTCATAGGTGTTTTTTATCTTCTTTTCTTGGCATTGGGGTTTTAGGAAGAAGAATGCTTTTCCATCTCATGTTTTTGATAAACTTTTTCTGTCTGTTCTATCATTTTTTTCATGTAGCATTGTGTTTTGGCGAAAGGTATATTTTTAGTGGACTGTTTTGAAGTTGATTTTATCCATTTTAAAATCTGTTGGTTTAGAGCGCTCAACG
>JADBJO010000943.1:176111-191111 GCA_016801955.1 Conus betulinus
TTGATGGTGAGGCAGTTTTGCCACTTGGTTTAGTGGGCTGCCTGGAAGTCCATCGGCAGGTCCTGGTGACAGCTCGGAGTTCCTTGAAGTATTCGGTGTTTGGCTACAGCTTCCACGCATTTCAAGGGAGCGCGGTTTTCCCCGGCCTGGTGCTGCTTTGGAGGGTGTTCGTCTTGTGTCGTCATCGTAACTCCAGGTATCGACATTTTTTTTTTTTGCATCCTCCGGTCTGGGGCATCGTACCGGGTATTGCCTTGGCTACTGTCGTCTGTGTAGCTGACCTCTAGGTCATCGTCACAGGCGACCGGGAGGGATCGAGAGCATCCTTCGAGCGTTGAAGTTTCCCTTCCTGCTGTTGAGATCTGCTCAGCCCGTCGTCGTCTTCAGTTTGTGTTACGGTGTTTCGAAATTAGTGACTTTGTGTTGAATTTAGTGACATAATTGATTTGGCATCGTTGGGAGTTTTATCTACCGTGGCATCAAGACCTCAGTGACAGTGTGGTCACCAGTGCCCAAATTCTAAATGCCCGCGAGGGAAGGGAATGAGTTGAGGTGTGGAAATTGATTGTGAAAAAAAAAAAAAAATGGCTCGAATGTGTGAAGGGTGAATGGTATTATATATGAGCTGTTGATGATCATATATATATATATATATATATATATATATATATATATATATATATAAACAAATCTTGCTCTCTTACGTCTTAGAATGTAGAGATAAGGGGGTAATAAGCCTTCATATCTGCAGTGGTAGATAATTCTGCCTAACTGACAGTATGTGGTTGGGTGGGTTATTTCGAACCTGATTGTTTCTCCTCAGTGACCGCGGAAAGTGGTAATTTGACTCCTCTGCCTTTTCGGTTTTAGAAGAATGCTATCCAGAAAAAAGGCTGGTGTGCAATACCGTAGTATGTTTGTTGAGTTTTCAAAAAAAACAACCAAAGGTGCCACCTAAGAAGCAAAAAGAAAATCATGAAAGAGCAAAACAAGCTACATATTTCTTGTGAAAAGTAGAAATATAAAAAAAAGATAACCTCTTAAGACACAAGTGCTGAGGGCCAGTTCTTGGAATGAATCCACAAGGGACTAAATTAAAACAAACTAATAAATTCCAGGGATAAGTACCGAGCACCATTCCAGCAACTTACAGAGCAGCTTGGGTTGCAATGACTGCAAGAAATATTGAATTATTAACAAAGCTTGCTCTTATGTCTAAGATTGTAGAAATAAGGGGGCAATAAGCCTTCATCTCTGCAGTGGTAGATAATTCTGCCTAACTGACAGTATGTGCTTGAGTGGGTGAGTGGGGAGTAATAAATGCTTCTCAAAATGAACCTTCATATATATATTTGTATATGTTGTGTGGAGGGGGAATTGTAGTGATTTTTTTTTCTTTTTTCTTTTTTTTTTTTTTTTTCGGGGGTGTTGTTGTGTTTCCCTAGTAGTTTGTATTGCGTGGGCACTTTGGGTTCTGTAGGCCATCCTTCCCCTCTGGATGACCCAGCCCCAAGTTACTACGCGATGCCCCCTGTAGTATCCTTGGTCCGATATTAACCCTGTGTGGGTTGGAGTCCTTTGAGGCTCCCGGGATTTGGAGGTGGGCTGCCGGGGCATTATTTTATTTTTTTTTAATATTATTGATGATTGATGTGTTATTGTTTGAAGATCTGTTTTACCTTTTTTGCTGGTGGTGCGTGTGTGAGTGCGATTCTGAATAAAATTTGTTAGTTTGTCGCACCTATCATTCGGTGTTTTGCATTCTTTGTTCAGTGATGTTAATAGCTTTAGAGCGGGGGCAGGGGGTTTATAAAAGGGGTACCCTTTCACATTTGGGTATTCGGTCACCGCACTAGGCGGAGTGACGACATGCACGCTTACACATGCACATGTATGCTCCTGCACCACCGACACCAATCCCACCCAAACTATTGTGCCGTTTGACTAAGGGGCTCATAACATAGTGTTACTAGGTAGAGATCACCATTTCCTTTTGTCAGCCACTGTTACCACTACTACGAGCACCACATTTACCATCTCCCCTCCGTACCAGTAGTCGTTGTACATAACACAAACAGTCTCACAAACAGTAAAATAATCATTGAATAGTATACTTTGACTAAAACTGCTACCAGTATTACTCTCGTTATCAAAAAAAACTGCTGTGACCACCCCCTACTTCCTAACTTTACTAAACTTTAAATAACTCCGTGGCAGTCTCTTGAAAGTTTAGTAGCTTTACTTTTTCAGTAAAACGTACAAACATAGTAACTATCATTATATATGCTTACTTACCCCTGTGCACAGGTCAGCTCTGTCTTTTCTTTTCTCAAAACATATCACTGACTGAAGACAATAAGATGGGGCAAATAAAAATACAGCTGAGAACATGTTCTTAGCTTGTCAAAGTGCACTGGCCATCATCCTAAACATGGGTTGTAAGATCTACTCAAACTGTTTTACGCTGACCATCCCCCATCCCCCTAGTTCCCTACTAAGGAGGTTTGTATCTCTCCCACTCACTTGCTTGATTGGACAGATGGACAGAAATGGGACATCACGGTTGTCTGGGTGCGGTGTGTCGTGTTCACGTGGTAGGCAGCCGTGCATTTGTTGATCTTGCCTCGGTTGACATCACTTTTATGGTTGCCCAGCGTAATTTCAGGTTCAGGGTAATTTCAGTTTTATAACAGGGTTTTCTGTAAAAAAAAAAAAAAAATAATAAAAAATAAAAATTAAATTCTCTCTCTCTCTCTCTCTCTCTCTCTCTCTCTCTCTCTATCTATATATATATATATATATATATATATATATTCAATGACATCTGACCAGAGGGAGATTCTATTTTGTAAAGCTGGAAGCAAATTCTGGATCATATCTGTCAATAAACAGTCATTGAAGAAAGCTTACAGTAAGATATGCTTCCGCTTGCGGGGTGTTTTCTTTTTTTTAAGTTTTCCGACTCCATGACAATTTTGAAGAAGTGACAACTGTTTTGAATTCGGGTAGAGACCGATTCTCCGTGTCTTACACTCGTATATGCCTCGTGCTGGTTACTTTTGTCTAGTTCCTTACCCCAGAGAAATTTATAGCAAATCTGTTGACACGTTCAAGAAAAAAAAAAAAAAATCAAGTGATTTTTGCAGAAGCTGCAAAAATTAAAGTATGACAGATTTTGAAATAGTGATGATTCTTCCAAGAGGCGTCAGCTGACATTCTACCCATACTTTGAGTAAGTGCTGTCTATCTGCCAGTTTGTCAAGGTAATTTGTGCTTACACAGTCCTTCAAATCATTGATGAAGTGAACCACTTGCTTAACATATACAATGTTTGATGAGTTCTAATCTAATCTAAGATGATTCATGTAGCTAACGTCAGAATTCATCTTTCTCCATAACCAAATGCCTTGCCAGAATGTATATGAAGACCTGAAACAAACTTAAATAGCACATCTACACATGTTCCGAAAGACTTTCTGTCACCTGCCAGTAAACAATCCGCGCCATTTGCATATTGTGAAACTTGCCCGAAAACATGATTTGCATACCGAATTCACACACACACACACACACACACACACACACACACACACACACACACACACACACACACACACACACACACACACACACACACCCCCAATGAAATCCCCCTATAATTAGCAAATTATCCAGTCCAGTATATAATAACAGACTAAAGGATATTTTCTTTTTCTCTTCAATCACTGGTTCGAAAATACCTCACAAAACATGGTGGTCGGTTTTACACACTCTTTGTGGATTTCTCTAAGGCATTTGATAGTATACTCAGACAAAAACTGCTATACTTCGTATCACAGAAAACGGGTATTCACAGAAAAAAAGGTTTCAAAACATTGAAGACAATGTATAACAATGTGAAAGTCGCTGTCAAAGTGGGGACCAGTATAACTAAGCATTTTGACTCTGTGTCAGGTGTAAGACAGGGCTGCGTTTTAAGTCCATTGTTGTTCTCTATATTTTTGTCTGAGTTGCAGTTTGACTTATTAGACTGTGGTGCAAGAGGTATCGACATTTTTGCAGACCCCACTTGGTATTTTTCTGTTTGATGTATGCAGACGATATTGATTAAGTTTCCGACTCTGTGGTAGACTTGCAAAAGAAGCGTGTGTCTGGAAAAACACTGCGGTAAATGGGGTCTGACAGTGAATATGGGTAAAAGCAGAGTGCCTGTGTTTAAAAAAAATGGTGGTTTTATCAAAACAACTGAGAAATAATGATATGATGGTAAGCAGATCCAGGTTATATTCTCAGCCACATTAAACTGGTCCAAGTGTACAGAAAATCTGTCAGGTAAAGCTCTGAGCGATAGCGATAGCAGATATTAAAAGACTGCATGTTTAACTTATTTTTAGAATTCCAGCTGCTACATTATTCCTTTTTTTTACACAAAAGTAAAGCCAATTCTGTTGTATGGTTCTGTAATATAGGGGGTTTCAAAAATATGATTCTTTTGAAAAATTACAGGTGAAAGTTTGCAAAATGGTTTTAGGGGTTGGAAGCAATGTCAAAAACAACATTGCCTTGAGGGGTGTGGTAGACACCCTATCCATATTGATTCGACTTGTGAAATATTGGTGCAGGCATGTCAGTATGTCCAGCAACATATACCCAAAACAATGCTATAAAATGATGCAAATGCACGATCACTCTGGTAGAAACAAAAACTGGGTTACACGTGTAAGACTGCTGTTGTGCATTTACGGCTTTGGATATGTATGGCAGATGCAGAATGTGGGAAATGCTCGTTGTTTTATAGATCTGCTCAAAAACAACGTTTGAAGGATTCATATTTTCAAGACTGGCATCTTACCCTAACCATTAGTATGTATCACCCAGAGATAGTAATGGCCAGTTACGTGAGTCAGTTGTCTGCTCGCGAACATTGTCGTGTTTTGTGTCTGTTTAGATGCAATCGGTTACCCTCTGAATAGTGTGTGTCACTCGATTAAACAAATCATTGATCCATTTTGTAAACAGTGTGATGGTCATTGTATTGAAAATTTATGCCATTTCATGTTAATCTGTCCTTAATCTTCACACTTCGCGGGAAATTCATACCCTTGTATTATCACCGTTGTCCATCTAAATTTAAGATACAGTTATTAGGTAGAAATGTCACATGAATTGTTATTCAAAGTTGCAGTATACATTACTGAATCCTTAAAATTAAGGAAGGAAACCTCTGTCTATAACTGATTCGTAAGGTACACGTTTACTTGTGTTGCTCATAAAATTTGCCGTGTATTTTTTGTTCATTTGTCATTATACTCTTTCAAACTCACCTATATCATACTCATTATTATGCAATTCAGTTCTCCTGTTCCTATGGGCCAGAGGGCCTACACGCACGCACGTGCACACACACACACACACACACACACACACACACACACACACACACACACACACACACACACACAAAAGTGGCGCACACGGAGAACAGATCTTAAAAAAAAAAAAAAAAAAATTAAGTAAACTTTTAAGTCTATCTTGCAAATAGTTTCCTTTTTTTCAGTATTGGTCAAACGGACAGATGCAGACAGTCAATCATTTGATTTAAAGTGCACACCAGAATAATATCGGGATATCAACTGGTTTAACTAGAGGTGCACTTTTCCACGCTCATTTTTCGGTATTTTTCTTTTCTGAATGAACTGTTAAGCCTAGAAAAGGGACAAAATAACTTTGGACGTGCCTTCCAGAGGCATTTGTCCTACGAAAGTGGCGAGGTCATTCTCGCTGAATGAGAGGGAACATGCATATCATCTCGTTTCCAAACTTCCGAAAATCAATCATTTAGAAAGGATTTCTTGATTTGGAAACACTGGCAAAAATCTAGAAGGTCTCAGCACACACTGCTAAACGATTCTCTCTGGTGGTGCTGTCTCCATGCACGTGACAGCTGCTTGGCTGCTTCATGTGCTACAACTACCTGGTAATAATGACTCAAAATGTGTGTGACGAGGGGACTGAGGGAGAGACAGACAGAGGCAGACACACAGACAGACACAGAGACAGAGCGAGATAAAAGACAGACAGAGACAGAGAGAGAGAGAGGTCATAAATGTCATAGCCCTGTAGAAGGGGGGTACACATAAAACAACCTGACACAGTCCATTACAAATCAGGAAGGTTAATAAACTAAGATATCACACCATTTCTTCTTTTAAACCCGTTGGACAAATCCACAGCAAGTTGTTTCACTGTTTTATCATGTGTTGATATTCATTTGAAAACAGTTTGAAGAATGAAGGAAGTGTAAAGCATTTAAGTGGAATACACAGTTGCCTGAGATCACTTTATTCTGGGCATGTAAGAACAAATGAACTTCATTTTCTTTTGATTCCTGACATAATGGACACGTACTTACACAATTATTTAGATTCCAATAACGCTGAGAATTTGCGTTGACCCTGAACTTCGTTATCATCTTAAATGACTGGCGATAACCACAGACAAATACTTCGGAACGCAATGCATGGGATTTAACTTTCTATAAATATCCAGTCTACTGCTGTCATCAACATGTGAGCTCCATCTATGCCAGCCGTTATAGGTTAGTGTTTATGTTGTTTGATCTGTTTTGCTCTTGTTTTGAGAGAGAGAGAGAGATTTACATCAGCACGATGTCTGAGCCTATAGCCTAAGTCGCCTTTACTACAACATGAACAGCCTGGCATTCTTTTTTGTTTTTCTTATATTTCCAACAGTTATCCATGTCACAAAAACTAGACTGCTGACTTCCTCAGTACAAGGTGAGTGAATATGACAGGTAAGTGCAGTAACTTGTAAGAGTTCGTTGTAGATCCTGTGGTTGGTGTTCAGCTTGCAGACGACAAAATAAAACAGGTGGTATAAAGATGAAGACGATCCTTTTGTTTACAAATGTTGAAGAATATAGGAACAACAGAGGTTCAATATGCCGTACAGGAACTCAGTCGTACATGCTGCAGCCAAGACTGCAATGGTAGCTTTTCATCGACCAGACTCGAACTCAGTAAAGACTCAAACCAACTTCTGTGCTCGACAATGACTAGAACTCTTCAACCACTCTCAGTTTCTCTCTGCCCCACAGTCGCACAGCTCTCATCCTTTTATATGCTATCTAAAAACTTTCTCGGGCACACTCGGTCATTCTTTTCTAAAATATTCGGCATATCGTTTCCGTTCAACCAATGAAATTGCGACAAGCTCATGCGACTTTGATTTAATCAGCTTCTACAACATTCTCGAACCTTCGGTTATGCACTAGCAACTTACAATCTGGTAAACATTGTAACAATATCTCGAATATTCCAATCGCATTAGCAATCGATCCGAACACACAAACTGAACAATTATGCATGCGTTCACTTTCCAATTGTTTTAAATAAATCAACAACAGCACTACGCTGACCGAAAATACAAAGATCTAAAAGCGATAAGTAAAAGGAGGCTAGCAACTCGTACTTATTGCTATGACGTCTTTCGCAAAAGTCCCTCCTCTCATGTCTTCCCTTTAGATTGTAACGGCCACCTTAATCTTGACGCACACATAGCAAGGAAAATGAGGGGGGAAAGCATGTAATCAAGCAAATGTAAACATTGCTAGTGAATCTTTAGTGTTAGTGAATCTTTAGACTATCAAAACTTGTTTTATTTTCTTTTTTATTTGTCTGCTCCTGTCTTTTCTTCTGCTGTGACCTTACTTTCTACTACAGAGTTAACAGATTGTTGAGTTGTCTTCAGTTAACATCAAAGATCAAACTAAACCAAAAAAATGAACTCTTGCAAGGCAAAGTGAATACCACATAACTGGTACGACTCGTGGCTTTTAGGATTTTTTTTTTTTCATAGCATCATAGTATCACGGCAAAATCTCTCTCTCTCTCTCTCTCTCTCTCTCTCTCTCTCTCTCTCTCTCTCTCTCTCTCTCTCTCTCTCTCTCTCTCTCATACACACGCACAGGCGCGCGCGCACACACACACACTAATGTTTTCATTTGATTGTGGATCTGTAAACGCATGATTCGTTTGCTCTCTAACACAAATACTCAAGTTACATGTCAGTGCAGTAAACTTCTGACAAGCTCACAGGCCTGCATGACAGAAATAAATTACCTCTTCGTCGGCACATCGTTATCGTCTGTGAAACATTTTTTCTTGCAAAACTTGTGCGTGCACACACACACACACACACACACACACACACACACACACACACACACACACACACACACACACACACACACACACACACACACACACACACACACACACACACACCACACACACACACACACACACACACACACACACACACACACACACACACACACACACACACACACACACACACACACACACACACACACGCACACACAGAGAGAGAGAGAGAGAGAGAGAGAGAGAGAGAGAGAGAGAGAGAGACAGACAGACAGACAGACAGACAGACAGACAGACAGACAGAGAGAGAGAGAGAGAGAGAGAGAGAGAGAGAGAGAGAGAGAGAGAGAGTTTCACGTGCACTTTGCTGTGTGTGTGTGCTCGTGAAGGCTATAAGAATGGAAAAGAATGAGTATTCCAAACCAATCTGTTTCATTCTACTCGTCAAAACCACACGAGGCAGAGGTTCGCAGTAGGCACATATGTGATTAATGATCTTTTTTTTTCCAATGTAGTGAGGACTCTCGTTCATCACCCGTTCTCCCCTAACTGGAGTCTCTCTTCCTTTAGTAGGTAAGCTAAGGAATCAGAACTCTATCACTCGTTTTCTCGCACACTAACAAGTACTGTTTCTAAGCACGCATCCAGCATTCGGCGCATTATTACTTTTAACGGAACTAAAAGACGTCACCTTATATCACTCGCGCACACACACACACACACACACACACACACACACACAAGTCTAGTATCATCTGTGATGCTGTGCCAGGCTGGTTCACTTCGTGGCAAAAGCTTAAATTTGATTAAATTCATCCTTTTGAAAAAAAAAAAATCAATCGTGAAGAAACCTTTGTGGGGGAAGCTTGATTTGTTTTATTTCTCACGGTGGGAAAATTATCATAGCTGTGTACTTAAAGAAAAATAATCAATTATGAAGCAGCTTTTGTAGCATAAACGTTAACTTCTTTTAGTTTGTTCCTATTGGAAAAGATCGGAAACTTTAGGGATTCTTCATTTTATTCCGAGGCTCTGTTTATATTATCTTGTTATGGTGCCACGCAGAAATTTTACCTGTGAAAGTATATGTCTGTCTGTCTTTCTGTCTGCCTTTCTGTCTTATGGCCATCTGTCTGTCTGCCTTTCTATTCATACATATGACTATCTGCCTGTCTGCCTGCCTGTCTGTCTGTCTGTCTGTCTGTCTGTCTCTCTCTCTCTCTCTCTCTCTCTCTCTCTCTCTCTCTCTCTCTCTCTCTCTCTCTCTCTCCCCCCTGTGTACTATCGTACTTTGTATGCAATACACTCCCGTTATTTGCTTTCCATATCATGAGCATCGTTTGTGCAATAGTCTACCTGATTGTGTGTGTGTGTGTGTGTGTGTGTGTGTGTGTGTGTGTGTGTGTGTGTGTGTGTGTGTGTGTGTGTGTGTGTGTTTTTCACTCCTGTCACAAATACCATTTACACTGTCCCCATTCGTCAAAAAACCGATCTGGGTGTGGCCGAAGGAACTTTTACACAATAAACCATTCACATCCATCTACCATCCATCCATCCACCCATTCGTCGTCCATTTACCTATCTACAGAGAGAGAGAGAGAGAGAGAGAGAGAGAGAGAGAGAGAGAGAGAGAGAGAGAGAGAGAGAGAGAGAGAGAGAGAGAGATTCTGCGAATATGTGACTGCAGAATAGAGTTATAAAGTGCTTACATGTTTCCTTTCGTTCAAATTCCAGAGGTGTATCTGATTTGCTTTCAAATAGTTTTTAATTTAAGATAAAGTACAGCAAGATACAAAAGGAAACTTTGTAATTATACCATTTAGCTTACTTGGAAAAAAAATGCTGGAGTACGCTAAAGGGCTTAATAAAGATGATTCATTTTTTTTTTTTTCAACAGCATTCTTACAAGAAACAAAATGAAGATACAATAATGGGAGTAACCATTGTATTGGTTGATTGAATCATTACAATGCGGTACCAATCATTGCATTGGTTGATGGAATCATTACAATGCGGTAGCAAATCATTGTATTTGTTGATTGAATCATCCCAATCATTCCCTTTCTTGACTGTTAAAATCACGTACATGCAAGACACTAATCCGAAAGCAGAGAAGAACTGGCAACACGAGGAAAGAAATTGGTATTGTCATTTAATGGTTACATTATACTTGATATTTGGTAAAGATAACGGATTATAGAAGTTTAATGGATATTTGCTAAAAGTAATCAATAGTGAGACGGAATCATTGAACTAATTTGTGCAAGAAAATCCAGTTCTTCCGCTAGCAGTAAAAGATCAATTTTCGATGCTGTTAAATTTAAACTCGAATTAAAGATTTCAAATAGACTTCGTCTATATTTCCTATTGATGAAAATACTAAGCAAAGTAATAGTTTCCACCGTAACGAAACACACACACACACACACACACACACACACACACACACACACACACACACACACACATACGCGCGCGCGCGCGTGTGTGTTGTTGTTGTTGTTGTTGTTGTCGTCGTCGATTTTGTTGTTTTGTCGTCGTGGTTGCCATTGTTGTTGCTATTGTAATGTTAAAAGGGGATGGAGAGAGAGAGAGAGAAAGAGACACTTGACACTTTGATATTTTATTGTCATTACCAAAAGGTCTTATGACAAGGGGGTAACACGGTGATAACACATTCCTCTTCCTTACACCACAAGCAGTATTACACAGTTATTCCCAATAATCAATCAAATCAAAAGAAGCAAAACATAAAGAAAAAAACTGTAGACACGAATCTTCGAATATCCTCTCAGACACGAGTACCCTTTTAAACATTACAATAGCAACAACAATAGCAACCACGACGAAAAAAAAAAAATCGACGACGACGACGACGACGACGACGACAACCACAACAACACACAACAACAGCAACAACAACAACAACAACAACAACAACACACACACACACACACACACACACACACACACACACACACACACACACACACACACACACACACACACACACACACACACACACACACACACACACACGAGGAAAATGTAATATTACAGACTGATCCGACCATCCACTCTTTTAAACGATGACTATATTATTGAACTATTCCATATGCTTTTAGTCATGTTTTTTTGTTTTTGAGTTTAAATCCTTTTTATACAGTATTATAAATGCTTTTGTCTTATTTTCATTGCTTCTGTAATGAATTCAGCGACTGACTTGATAATACAGTCGTCATCAGACGATAACAAAGAAGCACATTTTGCCTTTCACAAACATCCAAAGTAAGAAAGGAACATTTTGAACGCACATCACTGTATGCAGTACATTGAAATAAGAAGTGCGTTTCATTATCGATAGTATATCCACATGAAGGGCATGGGGATAATGTGGATGTTCCACACTCGAACCATCTTTTGATTGCATTGAAACCTACGGTCGTAACCTGAATCTTGCGTAACAACTTCTTTGCCATTTATCTTAAATAACATTAAGAAACTTTTCCGAATGGAATATGTTCTTAAAGGAGAAGAACCAGCGATACTTGTCTTTGGTTTCCATATCTGAATGACAGTTTTGTTTAAAAGAACAAATGAGTCTATCCTTAAATTCTGCAATAAACTGCTGCTATTCGTTTCCTACTCCTTGAGACATCCACACTACTCCAAAGCCCTGTTCTAATAGCAATTTCTTTACATTATAAGCCCAATTTTCTTTACCTCGTTCCATTTGTACCAGCATCATAAGCTTGTCTGCACAAACGTGACTGTGGGAGCTTCAACATTTTCAACCAATACCTAACACATTTTCACATAAGATCTTATATAAAGAGGGTATCTGCCCATCTCTCTGTATAAAAGAGTGCTAGATGCATGAATTGGTGCCTGAAGAAAACGCTTCATAGCGTACGTGTGTGTACCTTTTCTATCTGTGAATTTGTCTGCAACCCCCCAAATTTCAGCTCCATAAGTAAGTAAAGGTTCCATGTGTGAATAGAACACCCTCCAAAATATATACTACAATCAGCACATTTCAGCTTCGTTAAAGATCTCATAATTTCAATGACACCTTTTTTTTACCCTTCCTTAAAGATTCTTTCCACGCATAACTTAACGTCAATTTTGTTGAAAATATCATTCCTAAGTATTTGTATGAATTGGCTACTTGAACTTTTGTATTTCCGTAAAACCATCTTTCGTGTAAAGAAAGATGTCCACCATTTCTGAAGACCACAATGTTTGTCTCATCCAAGTTAACTGTGTTAAACACAAACGATCTGCTTCTCTTTTAAGATATTAACTGGTTTTGTAAACCTACAACTGTGCCAGATAAAAGAATAACATCGTCAGCAAACAGTAGCAAAAATATCTCTACTGCTCCAGGTATTATTTGAATACCCATGTCTACCTTTACTAGATAACTCCACTGCTAGTTCATTTATGAAAAAAGAAAACAGCAATGGACACACCAGACACCCTTGTTCAACTCCATTTGGGTAATCGCAATATTCTGAACACTCACTCTTGACACGTACACACGCAAGTACCGAGCTGTAAATACTCCTAATGGCTTATACAATTTACCATTCACACCACTTTTACGAAGTACATTCCACAAAACATTGTGATTTATAGAATCAAATGCTTTCTTAAAACCTACAAATGCAACAGAAAACTTCGTACTACAGAGCAAGTATTTCTGTACCAGTGAGTAAAGTGTTAATATATGGTCTATGGTGCTGTAATTGTTCTAAAACCTGCTTGTTCTTCAACTATCTTTCCTTCGTTTTCAACCCATTTTGTTAATCTTTTATTAAGTATATATGAGTGTAGACTTTACTTAAAATGCTGGTAAGTGCTACTTCACGATAGTTATCCGGATTGTTAGCATAACCTTTCTTATGTATTGGTACGATAACCGATTTAGCCCATTCTAGAGGAATGCCATTTTCAAAAAGTTGTGTAATAAATGGACAAGGAAATCGATTACAGCTGAGTTTGTATGTTTTAGCATTTCCGCTATGACTTTGTCTGGTCCTGCGTTCTTTCCTACTTTTAAATGATTAATAGCAGCAACAACTTCTTCTCTGGATATTAGATTGTTAAATAATGGCTCAATTTCATCATCTTCTTCCACCAAATTTGCATCTTCTTCTGTAAACACTGCTATCAACATTATGGAAAACGCCCCAGAAATGATCATACCAATTTTGTACTGAGACCTCGTTATAAACAAAGCGCTTTTTTTTTATTAAAAGATCTTATTAATGCCCAAAATGTCTTCGAATCATCAACGGAATCTCTTAGTTTCTTTAATCTATCTTCTACAAACTCATGTTCCTTTATTTTCCTTAATGTAGTTCGAGCTAAAGCGTATTCTTCTCTTTTCTTATTTTGTCCTTGAAATATTTTGCATCTCTGAAATCTTCTCAGTAATCTCTTAACTTCATTACATTTTTGTCACCTCTACCAATAATTCTTATCATGCAGGCAGCAGCCCCACACAAAGCACTGACAAATTTATCAAGACTCTCATTCACATCAATGTCTAATAGTTGACAGGCTTTCTGCAACGTCTCTTGAATTTCATCACATTCAAGTTCATTTTTATATATATTTGCGTTTTCATCCGACCATATGATTTTTTCTTCACCCTTGCTGTCGCAAATGCTTATCCTCCGAACGACAACAGTCACCTCTCCATACTACCTCAACTGGTAGGTGCCATGAGTAGATACAGTCACCAACTCGTAGATCAAAATTTGATAACAAATCACTGTGAATCAGAAAATAGTCAACTGCACTGCAACCATTGGAATATACAAAAGTATATTCACCCTAACTATCACCATTACAAAAATCATCTAAGATACTCAAATCGAACATGAAATAAAAGTTCAACAATGTTTTACCAAAATTATTGACGGTTGAATCTTTAGAATGACGTGTACAACTGTTGTAATCCTCTACACTGCTAACATAGTTTGCCATATTTCATTTTCAGCTTGTCTGTTTCCTGTTCTGGCATTGAAATCACCTAATACCACACAACAGAGTTCATCCATTTCTTTCTCAAAATGCTGCAATAGGGCTTCTTTCATTAACAGAACACCATCCTTAATCAATTTGTCATTGTATGAGAGGGCTCCTTCTGGGACAATATAGCATGAAACTAATATAACATCTTTGTCGAAGCCAAACACATGTTTATCTACTTTTACAGCAGTAACGTTGTCGGAGTCAAGCTTTCTTTCTTTCACATTTTTCTGTAAAGTCTTTCTTATCAATAGCAACACACCTCCTGAATTCCTCCACGACGAGACAATTTTCTCGCTGGCACATGAAACTTCAAGTAATCAGGAAAAAAAAAAAAAAACAAAACAAAACAAAAACAAACAAAAAAACTATAATCAAATGATGAATCAAGAAAAGTTTTGGTAAGGGTAACAAAATCAAATGTATTCACATAATTCATAGAAGAGAGGTCACTCAGTTTACTGAATAGGTTTTCAACATCATAGTTTCAAAACGGAGCGACTGATGGCGGAGAACGAAGCAAAATTTAGAAAGAGTGGGGGTAGCTGCCGCCAAGGCCATTGACAAACAAAGCACAGGACAAGACACGATGCATTTCGACCTCTTGGGTCTTCTTCAAGCAAAAAAAAAAAAAGATCACATTTAACATTTAGGACAGTACAAACAAAGAACGAAGCGAGACTTATCTGATGTCCATGTGGTGTACTGTGAAGAATGGCCGATGGCCGCCAGAAACTTCTGGCGGCCATTCTTCACAGCACACCACATGGACATC
>JADBJO010000943.1:196111-201111 GCA_016801955.1 Conus betulinus
ATAGCCTTCTCTCTTAACTGAATCAAAGGCCTTGATCAGATCAACGTAGGTGGAGTACAGATCAGTATTTTGCTCTTCTGTCTTTACTGAAGCTGCACTGGCTCCTGCTGCCACATCAGAAGAGACAAATGATAAAGCGTTTCAGTGAGAGTTGAGCCACCTTCTTTGTTGGCTCCAGGTGTATGGAGTTTAAGCCAGGAGCTTTGCCACAAGACAGCAAACACATCGCTTTCTGGGTCTCCGTGAAGTATGAGACTTTCAGAGGATTATTTAAGATCAATTGGAATGTGGAACCATACACTCGAGTCACTGTCACTAGTTTATATATAATAATATTAGGGGAGTTCTAGAAATTGACCCCGTTTATGTAATTGATTTGAAGAAAACGGAGACGCCATTACGTGCTCGCGTCTGCCTCTAAATGATTTTAAGAGAAAAGCAAGTTATTACGTTAACCCATGTACTTGTATTTATAATTTGCTCGCGACATAAAGAAATGAGAGTGTTATGTCTAATATAGAGTTGAATATTTGAGACAATTTGAAATCAGTATAAATCGAATCGATTCGGTTTCTCATTACATTAGTATCTGTATTCGAGTTTCCCGTGTTCCTTATTTCGTGACTTCAAAAGTTTTCACCTTTTGTTGACATATGATATCGATCTAACTTTTCCTTTATGACGTTAACAAAACCTTAAGGTGAAAGTTTTCATAGCCTATTGGTTGTACCTGATACACAACACAATGGAAGGCGGCGCCCATCCCTTATCTTAAGCTGCCTTTAACCTTCCCTTAACTGAATCAGGTAGCCATTTTCTGCTGGATAGACAGAGATCGTTTTGAAGCAGTACAAATCCAACCTTACGTATTGTTCGACTTCATGACACGTCAGCTCTACAGATAAACGCTTTGACCACTTGGCTACGGACAACGTGATAATCTGGGTAAATATTCTCTCTCTCTCTCTCTCTCTCTCTCTCTCTCTCTCTCTCTCTCTCTCTCTCTCTCTCTCTCTCTCTCAGATGTTGCAGTACATTTACAGACCATACAGACTTCATTAAGTTGACACGAAGAGACTCGACATCAAAAAACTCTTGAAATCACCACTCACTGTGTCAGTTCAGCTTACTTCTGTTGACAGGTTTTACTCATAACATAAAGAACTCGCCTTGGATTGATATGATTCAAGGCAAATTTTCTTATTCCATTGAACACCGACAAATGTGAGACAAAAAAGGTAATGTCTTACACGAACTAAATACCAAACAAGCTCAAACATGACAACTGACCTGAGTCAAACCACCTTCAATTTTCAATATACGAATAGCAATCTGATGGTGGATCCAGACCTTCTGAAATGGTATATAGGGATGAAACAATACGAACGATTTGCAAAGGTCTCTAAGCTGATTAGCAGATTCGGCAATTCTGCTGTGTGTTTCTTTGGCATTTTTGGAAATAGTATGATAATTCTGATCATGCTTCGTCTTCCTGCTTCTCCGTCCAACGTTTTCTTCCACTTGCTGGCCTGGTCTGACCAACTGGTGTTAATATTAGGTCCTCTAAACTCCTTCATCAGCACACCGAACTTGACGGAACATTGTTTGAGACACAAAGTTCCTGGCAATGTAAAGTGAATTCCACGTTGACAGATATGACGGCAGCTTCATCTCCGTGGTTGCTTGTGGCACTCACAATGCTAAGAGCAGCGTCTGTGCTGTGGCCGCTTCGTGTCAATGCTGTGTGGACGACGGGAAAGTCGCGAGTCATTGCTGGTATACTAATCGGTGTTCTTTTTCTGATCAGCTGTCACTCTCTCTATGGACTCAATATTATAGGATCTTGTGCATTCAAATGTTGTTATGATTCTGCGTCGGAAAAGTACCGCTGGTTTGTCAATGAAATTTTCCCATGGATTGATATGATTCAAAGTTGTTTCCTTCCCTTCTTCGTGTTGGTACTTAGCAATAGTATTCTTCTCCGGACACTTATCAGATCTGTTGGAAGAAATACAGGTGTTCCAGTACAACAAGCCACCCAGGAATCCAGACAACAAAGAGTGTCATCATTGACTGTCACCGTGATTGTTACAAGTATCTCGTTTATCCTTCTAACGTTACCAGTCACCATATATTTCATCACTGCTCCATATGTTGATCTATCTGATTTTATTCTAAATGGTCAGTATAGAGTCTTCTATGAAGTCAGCAAAATCATGTGGCAGGGAAATAGTGCGGTCAACTTCTATTTGTATTTTCTAACAGGTAGCAAATTTAGAACTGAGTTTATAGACATACTTTCCCTGGTTTTCGTACCATTCTATGTGATAAAGAATCAGATTCAGCACAGATCCACTCCTTCAGTGGCGACGCCATCCTCTAGAGTTACTTTTGCAAAGACTGTACAAAAGTAAAGGATGGGCTCAGAGCTGTCACTACCGTTATTTTCAGAATGCCAGTCAATGATGATGAGACTATCAGACTGGAATGAATGCGATCTTTTGAATACTTCTGGTATAAGTCAAAGGAACAAGAAATGCATAAGTCAGATTCTCCCATCTTTAGTGTGCTTACTATATTGAACAAACTGCACAATACATGTATGGCTTAAAATGCATCACTGAAAGAAAGAAAAGGCCATTATCATAAATCATATTAATAGATAAATACATATCAGAGCTTGTGATATAAACCTCAGTCTGACATGTTACAATTCTTGCCATAATGATGTCATTTCCTGCCCTTTTGGCGAACGGTATATACCAAAGACAGATTTCACAGAAATGTGGTGAGTACTCATCTATTGATGCTGGATCTTGCCGGAAGCTCGAATAGCAATCTTCTCTACCCACTTTTCAAATCCCGGATATACACTTTGTTCGAACGAGGTAATCATTTTCTTTCTTTAAAGTCACAAACTTTTAATGTATACACTACATTTCGTAGTAACCGTGATGTGTTTATTGTAGACTCGCGCAAGAGGTCAAGAACTCAAGGTTCAGAAGAAGAGGTGACACTAAGTTTTGCACGTGAGGATTCTAAAAACAAACAAACAAACAAAGAAAACAGCTTTGCACCAAATCATTGTCAATCTTTCAAACTGAAAATATAACGACGTACCGCTCATGAAATGAAATTATTTTCCATAGATAGTTTATTACTGAATTCGGTGGCTTGTCCAATAGGCACAACAGCTACATATATAGCGGTAGAGGTAACATTTTGTTGTTTTACGATACCAACCGCACTGCTCGTTTGAGGCCGCTATGAGTTCCTATTTCAAGTCAAATAGAAATGTACTACAATACTTGCAGCTTTCTTCAACTTCTTCTTTTTTTCCCCCCCAAAAGTGCTTCACCCACCTTCCATCGGGCTGAATTCATGTGATTGTGCTGGTCACGGTAAAATGGGATTAAATGGATGTCACTTCCACTGTTCTGTTCACGGGACTCGTCAATGGAGAATTGTGTTTTTCAAGCATGTATTGCCTAGATGGAAATTTTTGCTATATACAGGGATGGAAATGGGATTGCATAAACTGAACATACCCTCAGAATTGATTCTGCCTTCCACGCCGACAACAGTACGAAACATGAATGACAGCTCCTGTAACACGAGTTTCAGACTACGTGCTTGTGGATCAAATGCAACAGCGCTATACTGTGTTCGTCACTTGTTAGATGACTATAGCCACATTATTATTCATACCCAGCTGGTATTTTCTACATCATGCATCATTTTATTTTTTTGACAGAAGGACGTTTCCTACACTGGTTCTCAGTCTGTTGTAGTACTGTTTGAAGCCAGGTTACAGCAAGACTTTGGTTGACCTCCTTATCACATGTGTTTACCCATTGGGTGGAGACTCCTTTGCACAGTCCTCCATAAAAAAATAAATAAAAAAACGGGTTACAGTGTTGAGTTCAACAGTAGTGTCCTTCAGAGTCTAGTTTGTCTGCAGTCTGCAACAGGAAGCCAAAAGAGGAGTCGTGTAGCATCGTGGTGAGTGTGTGTGTGTGTGTGTGTGTGTGTGTGTGTGTGTGTGTGTGTGTGTGTGTGTGTGTGTGTGTGTGTGTGTGTGTTTCTGATTCCAGGACAACAGTCTGAGATTTAACGTCAGATTCCCACTTACCAGTCGGACAAAATCGTCACAAACTTCCCAAACGGCGCTATCAGACATATGATGCACTCTTGAAACATTCTTGTCATGGCAGCTTTTTCAGTTTCTGAGTAAGTGACATTAACCACTTTTTGATTGTTACACAAATTCTTTACCTCGCTTTTTCATGCTCACAAACTCAAGAAGAAAACCCTGCTGTTTCTATCAATAGATCTACTGTATTTAGTTCCCCATCCCAGCGCTGTTAAGGTCAGAGGCAGTAAGACATTGGCAATACGTACGAAGGGACTCCGAGTTCATTGCATGCCGTCATGATGGAAGTTTGGCATGATTTAGCACAAGACTGTTAGCAGACATATGAAATTCGTTCTTAATTGCTGTGGTCCACTACGAACAGAGTTGCAGGTTTCCTTTCAGAAGGAGAAGGGTTTCTTTCGTGAGTTTTTTGCCGAAGGAACAGTGCATTTCATGGGCATGGATCCAGAGGTAATGCTTTTCGGGGAAAGGTATAGCGGATTTCAGGAGGATTAGTCGATGGATAACGGAGTTTTTGGAGGATGGGACAAGAGATACCGGATTTCAGGAGAATAGGACCAGGTATAACACATTTCAGGAGAACGGGACAAATAAAATCGTTTCAGGAGAATGGGACAAGTGAAATCATTTTCAGGAGAATGGGACAGGTGAAATCATTTCAGAAAAGGACAGGGAAAATCGTTGTGGGACAACGGGACGATGAAAATCATTTCAGGAAAATGGGACAAGGGGAAATCATTTCAGGTGGATGAGGCAGGGGTAAATTATTTCAGGAGGACCAGCCGCCGTGGCGAAGTGGTTAGCGTCGCGGACTCCAGGGCTGGGAGGTCGTGGGTTCGAATCC
>JADBJO010000943.1:203611-206111 GCA_016801955.1 Conus betulinus
TGAAAGGGATAGTCCAGACGAAGAAGATCCTCCCTGGAACAGTCCAACTGGGAGCGATCATGAGAATCGATGTCCTATATCGTACCGGGTAACCATCTCGGCACACGCAGCAAGGGACGTTACTCCCCCACAGTCTACATCCGTCGGAAAATAATTTTACCAATTACATATCAAACATTTCCGATCACAAGTGTGTGTGCGCTCACAGCGCTCTCTCCACAATACAACAGAAAGTCCAAGGACAAGGTGCCGGATGATTGCACAACAGACGATTGAAGCATGGCATCGAGATTATAAATCCCGAGAAATGAATACTTCTACAGATACGCATTTTCAATGCGATCGAGACTACGCGTGTGCGCGTGCCCAACATAATGGCAATCGAACATGATACATGAAAAACGATCATCAACAATGTTCGATTCACGAGCAAACCAGGGTATTCATTCATACAACCTACATGCGCTCGACGATGTAAAGGACGCACACACTAGCGAACGCACGAACATAACAACGAAGATACGACACCAAACAAACGTTTTCACTCCGGCCACCGCTGGTCAAAACATTCCAATACTCACCAGCAAGACCCTCCTCAGAATCACGAGAAAGATCTCATGCGGACTTGGTGGTGCACCACGATAAGATTAACAATGATTTGATAAAAATAACTATTCCTTTTTTTTTTTTTTTTTTTTTTTCACTTTCTCTTCTTCCTGAACAACCGACGATATGAATAATATGTGTTGAACAGGAAAGGTATAAGAGTAAAATATCGCACGACAGAATATAAAAAGCGTCTGGCACACACGGTACTAGCTTTCATCTGTACAGGCGAACGTATTGTTTGCGATGACGCAACTTTTTTTTGTTTGTTTTTTTTTTTTTTCTTTTTTTTTTTCCCATGGTATGACGTATGTGCAATTGCTCATACTTTTAATCCAACACATTGAGCGTGTTAACCTAGATTTAAAGAAATACCCAAGGTTTCCGACGATGATTATCGTAGTCGATCTCTTACTTATTGGAATATGTATTTATAGACGCGTACTGAAAACTATTTCTGTTGACTCTGTGACATTAGTAAGATTGTTGCTTAGTGAACACGTCTACACGCTAGAAGTCGATTTTCCCAGAATGATTACTCTATTCAAAAACTTACCTCGCCAGGCGATCAAGACAAAAAGAAAACATCGTCTGCTATAAGACCGTGGGTCTAATGGAAAAATATGCAATCTACAACACAGGTGTCTAATCACCCAAATGTATAACGTTAGAATGTGTGTGTGTGTGTGTGTGTGTGTGTGTGTGTGTGTGTGTGTGTGTGTGTGTGCGCGCGCGCGCGCGTGTTGTCAATTTAATGACGTCATAAAATAAAGCTGTGGGCCCGTGGTCAGTCTGCTGTCATTACTTTACAGCAGTTGACGGTGGTCTGACATGGATCTCACAGACGGAATCAGTTTGCACTAAGATGATATCGATCACACAGACAGACTGAATCAGTTTTTTTGTTTGCTTGTTTTGTTTGGTTTGTTTTGTTTTTGTTTCGTTCGTTTGTTTGTTTGTTTGTTTGTTTGTTTTTTTGTTTTTTCTTTTCTTTTTTTTACTGATAAGGATAACACAGGCATAATCATTTTACACTAGGCTGACATGGATCACACAGGCTTAATAAATTTTACACGTGGCTGACATGAGTCACACAGGCACAATTATGTTACACTGGGCTGACATGGATCACACAGGCTTAACAGATTTTACACGTAGCTGACATGAGTCACACAGGCACAATTATTTTACACTGGGCTGACATGGATCACACAGGCATCATCATTTCACACTTGGCTGACATGGATCACACAGACATAGTCATTTCACACTGGACTGGCATGGATCACACAGGCATCATAATTTCACACTGGGCTGACATGGATCACACACGGAGAATCAATCCACACTGGGCTGATATTGATCACACAGACAGACAGAATCAGTCCACACTGGGCTGACATGGATCACACAGACAGACTGAATCAGTTTTTTTTTTGGCTCACATGGATCACACAGGCATAATCATTTCACGTTAGGCTGGCATGGATCACACTGACAGTCAGAATCAGTTTACCCTGGGATGACATGAATTGCAGAGACAGTCAGAATCAGTTCACATTGAGCTGACATGGCTTACACATACAGACAGAATCTGTCTACACTCGAGTGACATGAGCTAGGCAGACAAGCAGTATCAGTCCACACACTGGCTGATATGGATCACATAGACAAATTGAATCAGTGCGCACTGGGCTGATGTGGAACACACAGATAGACAGAATCAGTCCATACTGGGCTAACATGGATCACACAGAGAGACAGAATCAGTCCACACTGGGCTGACATGGATCACACTGACAGAATCTGTCAACACTAGGCTGACATCGACCGCACTGACGGACTGCATCAGTCCATACTGGGCTAACATGGATCATACAGAGAGACAGAATCA
>JADBJO010000943.1:211111-219155 GCA_016801955.1 Conus betulinus
CATTTAAAGTTTCCTAATCCTGGCAGTCTTTTCCTCCAATCTTTCAGAGAGAGAGAGAGAGAGAGAGAGAGAGAGAGAGAGAGAGAGAGAGAGAAAGAGAGAGAGGAGGGAGGGAGAGAGAGATGGACAGAGGGAGGGGCTGGGGTAATGATTCAGAATCCTTGGGTGGGGACTTGAGAAGATATCATATGGTTCCAATCGCACTGTGGCATCATGTGTGACGCTTGCTGCTGTCTCCTTCCCTGCTGCAGGAATAGGCTACATCTCCCCCACTCCGCCCCCTTTCCTCCCCTTGCACAACCAGACATCTTTGAAGGCTGGCGTAGAGAGAGATTGCCACGGCAAGATCTCAAGTTAGTTGGGACATGATCGAACAAGTGGGCTTCAACACACAACAAACAAGCACACAACACGTGTCAAGTGACGTTATTTTATTACAAAAGACACCACAAAAACTTCTGGATATTTCGGCGAAAGCGCCTTTTTCAACAAATACAAGACAAAAGATGAAAAAACAATTCTTCCCTTGTACAGCACAATCCACAAATGAAACTAAAAGGTAGAAGGCATTGTGAGCACAATTCAAGAGAGAAAAGAGGGATAGAGAGAGAGAGAGAGAGCAGGTAAAGATGAAGGTTGGAGAGAGTGAGTACAACATGATTAGCTGAAAAAGTAGGAATAGTGAATAGTATGGAGGTGTGTGTGTGTGTGTGTGGGGGGGGGGGGGGGAGGGGGGGCTGAAAGGGAGGGGGCAGGGGTGGAGAGAAAAAAAAACCCACTGCATTCAAATGTTGTGGATAAAGAGGACAAATCAAAAGTTCATTGTGAAACTAATGGGCGAATTTGGAGAGGGAGTTGGGGGGGGGGGGGGGGGGATATGTGGGGATGGTCAGGGTGGATTTGCCGCCTATAGCATCAAACCCAAGTCTGACCTCAGAGTGAGTTGCCCCTCCCTGGCACCAAGGGGTGCGAGGAAAAAAAACGGAAGTACTCCGTGGGAAAAAAAAAAAAAAAAAAAAAAAAAAAAAAAAAAACTAGTCAGACGCACTAGTCCCGGACAGTAAGGGAATAGGGGGGGAAACTCAGAAAACAAACAAACAAACAAACAAAAAACAACAACAAAAAAAACTCAGAGAGAAAAAAAAAATCCCTATGTGAGATATCGAAGGAAAGTGCAAAAACCCTGTACATACACACAAACACAATTTCACCCCCCGTCCCCACCCCACCTCCCCCCCCCCCACCCCACCCCTCCCCCCCCCACCCACACACACACCCTGGGCCATGAGAAAACAGCCTAAGGTCTGGCCTGGGGCTACTCTAATGGATTACTAGGAAACTAAGAGGGGATGAAATGGTAATGCTGGGTGGCCCACAGGGACAGTTTTTTTGAGTGAATATCTACAGTTGATGAGGTAGGACAGACTTATTATAATGGGAAAAAAATATATTAGAAAAGAAAGGGGGGAAAGGGGGAGGGGAAAATTTAGATAAAAGCTGAATGTAGATTATTAAGCTGTGAGAAAGGTGGGGTGGGGTGGGGGGTGGATACTGGAAGAGATTTAGTGAAGATAAAAGCAGATTTCAAATGAAGGAGATGGTAAAATAATATGTAAAATTTTGAAACGAAACTTAAGTTAGTAAAAAGTAGAAATTCTACCAATGTCACTCCAAGGAAGGGGGCAGAGCAGAGAGGGGAACTTTTTAAGCTTAGCTGTGGCTATTGAACCCCTCACTTTGCCCTATATACAAGGATTTGTTCGCTAACCCTTATCCCTTCCCCCCCCCCCCCCCCCCTCCCCCTCTCAGCCTGGAAGGGGTAAAGAAGTAGCCATCCATCAAAACCATTGGGGATGAGGGATTATGGGCTGACAAAAGTTTGTACATGTGGCAGCAAAAGTAACAGAGCAACAAGGCCCAGCATCCTGGTTTAAGGTTTTCACTCAGTTCTCGTTCCTAGTTTGTTGATGAGGTGCAACTCCATGTCCTTCCGGTTTTTTTTGTTTTTTGTTTTGTTTTTTTTGTTGGTTTTTTTTTTTTTTGTTTTTGTTTTTGTTTTCAACACGAGCCACATCCCTTTGACGCGTATGTCTGAATCAGAGTGGTCAGGCTGGTTGAAATGGTGGGCTATAGGTTTGTCTCGGTGATGCATGATGTCGGCCAAATGTTCTTTGAAGCGAGTAGCTAGCGTACGGCCAGTTTCACCAATGTAGAGTTTGTGGCATTTGAGGCAGCTGATGACGTAGACTATGTTCTCAGCTCGGCAGGTGAAGTGTTTGGTAATGCTTAAGTTTGAAAGGTGACCACAGACCTGTGTAGGACTGCAAATGAATGGGCATACTTTGCACTTGGGGTTATGACAGGGAGAAGTTCCAGGAGCTAGTTGGTTAGTCAGCTTCAATCTAGATCGAACCACTAAGTCACGCAAGTCTGTGTCTCGTTTATTAGTCACCAGGGGTGATTGGTCAAACATGTCTGCTACTTTCTTGCGAGATTGCAGAAGGGGCCAGTTGGAGATGAGGATGCTGCGCACACAGAGAATCAATGGGTGGAACAGTAGGCTGATGATGGGTCTGCCATTTGTTTCTGGTCTCTATTTTGTTTGGGAGGGCTTCTGAGTGAGAAGTTCTGTTGACACGGGTGAGGGCAGACTGAACTACTGTGGATGGGTAATTCCAGTTTAGGAAGAAGTCAACCATTTTCTTCTGCTTTGATCTGAAAGTCATGATCATCTGAGCAAAGGCGGCGGAGTCGGAGCAGCTGACAATATGGAATACTGTTCTTTGTAGCTAAAGTGTGAGATGAACGGTAGTCCAGATATTAGTGCGAGTCAGTGGGTTTGTAGTGGACTGACGTAGCAAGACGACCTTGTTCTAGCGAGATCTGCATGTCCAGAAAAGTAACTGATTCACTGGAAATGGCAAATGTAAAATCAATGGCTGGGTAGAAGTCCTGTATGAAGTGAATGAAGTCCAGGAACTCTTCGTAAGATCCAGAGGTCAAGCCCAAACCGTCATCAATGAAATTTTTGTAGACTTCAGGGGTAGGTTTTTTTGTATTTGACAAGGATCTGTTCTTCCACGTGGCCCATAAAAGAGGCAAGCATAGCTGGGACCCACTTTGATGCCCACGGCAACTCCACTAACTTGGACAAAGATCTCTTCGCCAAATGAGAAGGTGTTCAGTGTGAGCACTAGTTCAGCAAGGCGAAGAAGGGCAGTGGTAGGTGGGTGTTTGTTTCTTGCACTTCTCCAGAAAATGAGTCAGAGCTGAAAGGCATCTGCATGTGGTATGCTGGTGTAAAGAGAAACCACGTGGAGTGTAAACAGGTATTCGGGAGGGAAATGAAGGTTATTGTTCAGCTCCTGGATGCGGTTAAGGGCATGTGAGGAGTCTTAAACATATGTGGGTAGCTGCTGTAAAATGGGGTCGGAGGATACAGTCCAAGTACTCGGATATATGTTCTGTGGGACAGCTGCAAGCTGAGACAATAGGGCGGTCGGGATAGTTGGCTTTGTGGATTTTCGGCAGCAGGTAGAAAGTGGGCTGTTTGGCTTAATGGTTGATGAGAAGTCGAGCTATGGGAGGCAGTTTTTTCGCTGTGAACAGTTGTTTGTTTTGGACACAGTGCTCTGTTGCGCATGAAGGGAAGACTTCTGTTGTTGGAGATAACTGCTGCTGTTTCGGAATTGTCTCACAGCTTCCTGGATGTATAGTTTCCTGTCCAACACAACCACAGCACCAACTTGTTCAGCTGGTTTGATCACAATGTCTGTTCTGGATTGGGTGGATAAGCCTGAGTTTCATCAGAGGTGAGGTTGAGATTTTTGGTTGGATGGAATTTCAAGGCTCGGATCTCTGCAGTGCTTTTACTAATGTAGTTTTCAACCTCGTGGAAGGTTCCATGAGGTGGTTCTCTACGTGGCGTAGTACGGAACAGTTTGCAAAGGGTGTCTTCATCAGGCGAATTCTGTCGTTTGGGGGATGACCAAGGACTGCTATCCATCTTAATGACCAGAAGAAACGTTCACAGGCATGCATGACAGCGAATTTTGGAGGTAGTTGGCTTCGTAGGGATGAATTTGAGTCCCTTAGAGAATACTGACTTTTCGGCTTCAGGACGAGGGAGATCAGCTGGAATGCAGTGGACCAAGTTGGAGATGGTGGCGGGAGACTGCACTGTCGACGTCGTGGAGGGAACCGTTGCACTGGAGGGAAATGGTGGTGGAAGGTCTATGGGTAGATGTCACAGAAGCTGTGGAGGTATCAGCCAGTCCTATTGTCGTGGGCACAGGCGAATTGGCAGCTGTGACCTCAGAATCCTGCAGGCTCGGAGAGGAAGTCTGCCCAGAAGGAGTCACAGTTTTGTCTGGACCCTGTGGCACCAGGGGGCAGGCCTCTTCAGGAGGGATGGCAGCCATAGCCTCGGGATCCCGCGGCACAGGAGGCGTCCAAGGCGTCCCACCGGGCAGGGTCACAGCTGGAAATCCTTCCACAGGGGCAGAAGGCAGCGTGGGGGCTATGGGTTTCAGGACTTTGTTCGAGTTCGTTTGTATGTCTAATGTTGTAGAAAGTAGAAAGAGGAAAAGCATCTACTCCTTCCGGTCTAGAAGAAAGTACACAGAGTGGAATTTTCTACGTCTTTTAAGCTTCAGCAGAAAGTGGGCAGATAAGAATCGGTCACTCTGTTGGTCTTTTGTTTGTGGACAGTGGAAACAAATTATTCACTTACTCGGTTTTGTCTGATACAAAATGGAAAGCGTGGCCACGGTGTCACCATCTTGCAGACTGTGAAGTCGTGGAATACAGTCCCATCAGAATCAGTTTCAGGGTATTCTTCGCCCCCCAAACGGCTCCTATTCAGACCTGAGCGTGCTTTGGCTTGAAAACCTTGAAACATCACAGTTACATTTCATTCTCTGTATGGATGTGTCTGTGAAAATATTGCTCAAATTTCCGAATTCTGCAGCTGTATCTTATTTCTGGGACTCTGTTGACAGCAGGATGTAGCCTGTAATGAAAGAATGTGTGGGCACTGCCTGTCAATGTAATCTCAAAAGCTAAATAACACGTAATTCCCTCATCTTCATTCTGATCTTCGCTGATGCTGATCAAAAGGTCTCACATTCTGTGCCCCTTCACGCCCAGCTCTCGTTCTGACCTCAGCGTCGATTTTGTCTCTAAATCTGTGCATGTGGGGAAAAAGCACACGTCAAAGTGGCCGGTCTTGGTAGGATTATGAGGACTGTAGCTGGACAGACGTATGGCACCCTCAGTACAGGGACTCTCACTCATACTGACTGGCTCCACAGGCTGGACTTCGTAAGTGATGTGCTGTGTACGTTGGGTTAATACAGGCACCACTGAACACCACTCAAAGGATCAGCAGCAATGAAGTGTCTCCTCAAGCAGGTGTCTCTTGACGACTTGATAGTGATTGCTTCGTATAAACTGCTGTGCAACAGCAACGTCAGGACAATTGTGAGCGCGGCTATATGTAGAGGATGCAGAATGAGCAAAAAAAAGGGGGAAATGCCACAGAATGGACATGCAAAGTACAACAGAGACAAAACGTGGAGAGATCAGATTCCCGCACACTGCCTGGGGAGGAGACAGTTGCTTAGAACAAAATGACGAGGATGCTCATGTTGATGTCATTAATTAAAGAGATGAATTTAGTTCATTAGGAAGAGGTTATATTAGCAATACAGAGATTAATAATAATAAAGCCGCTGGGCCAGATCGTATAGCTGGGGAAATGCTGAAAACGTCTAGGAATCGTGCCACTGAATTCTTTGTTAAACTCCTCAGTACACTATTTGATAAGAGCGTATTTCCAGAGATGTGGACGGAGCATGTTGTAATCCCTCTTTTCAAAAAAGGTGATGTAAATGACCCTGGGAATTACAGAGGTGTCTCAATTTGTGACGCAAGCAGTAAAATCTAAGGCACAATTATTAACAGTAGACTCCAAGAGTATGTTGAAGATAATCTGACAGGTAAATACCAAGCAGTGTTTAACAGGGTATATTCTACAATTGATCATATTGTTACATAATTAACTATGGTAGAAAAATATTTCTCCTTTGATTGCAAACTACATTTTGCTTGTATTGATATCGAAAAGGCCTTTGATTCTGTAGAAGGAAATATATTATGGCCTATACTCTTAAAAATGGAATTAAAGGCAAGCTATTTAGATGTATTCGTAGTATGTACACAAATGAAAAAACTATAATTCGATGTGGAGCAAAATTAACTGACTACATAAATTGCACTCGTGGGGTAAAAAAAACAAGATGATGTAACTAGTCCTGTGTTATTTCATTATTCATAAATGAGTTAGCCTCAGAAGTGATCGGAAAAGGGAGACATGGTGCTACTTCTACCTAAGATTATTGTAAATGGTTTATCCTCTTGTTGGCAGATGATATAGCGTCAATAGCTGAAACTGTGATTGGTCTAGAGACACAACTAGATAATTTGTATAAGGCGGCATCAACACTGCATTTGAAAGTAAACATGAATAAAACTAATATAGTTATATTTAGGAAGGGTGGTTAATTGGCAGCAGGAGACAGATGGATTTACAATGGGGCTGTGTTAACTGTTGTGAATGCGTATAAGTATTTAGGAATCAATTTCCCCGTATGACTGAGTTTCTCTGTTGCATGTCAGGATTTGGTGAGCAGAGCTAAGAGTGATTTGTTGTGTATTCTACAGAAACTGTCTAAACTGAAATGCAATTCTCTTAGTTTACATCCAAAGCTATTTGACACATAAGTTCAACCAATGGTTCAGTATGGGGCTGAGTTATGGATTTACATAGCGCTGCTCAACATTTCGGAAAAAATACATCTGTTTGCCCTTAAAAAGCTTTTGGGGGTTGAAATGAGAACACCAAATGATCTAATACTGGGGGAAACAAATCTATACCCAATATTTATCAATTCAGTAGTCAAATGTATTCGATTCTAGCTAAAACTAACTCGAATGGATGAGTCAAAACCATAGGATGCTGTTCGATTTAGATTCACGTGATAAAAGAAGTTGGGCTTCAAATATCGTTGTAAGCTGTAGAATTTTGGATATGGATTGTTTGGACAAATCAAGGTGTAGAAGAAATAAATACTTTCTTATATGATTTCAAGGACAGATTAATTTTATGTAGGTGGCAGGAATGGGATTTCCATATTAAGAATAGTGATAGATTTAGTGTATATAGAACGTTTTGTACGGCTCCTGATGTGAAAACTCATCTATTACTAAATTTAGATAGACATTTGAAAATCATGTTGACAAAGTTCAGACTTGGCGTCTCATTGAGCATTGCTACCAATATCGATCCCATAATGAAAATGATTTAATCTGTCCACTGTGCAAAAACAGTAGAGAGGATGAGGTCAATTTTGTTTTATGTTGCCCAGCGTTAAGTAGCTAAAGCCAAAAATACATTTCCTGCAAAATTTCATAAATTTCCCAGACCTGTTTCGATTGCGTTTACTGTTGGTATATAAACACGAAAGAACAATCAGAAATCTATCAATTTTCTTGTATAAAGCGTCTCAGCTGCGTCAAAGTGCTATCTCGTAAAACGTTATATCTAATCTTATAATTTGTATATAAAAAAAAAACATTGTGCCAAATGATTGTTTCAACCACTCCCCATCATGAGGGGCAGTGGCCTATATCTCTCTCTCTCTTTGTCCAACTATACAGCTGTCTTGTCTGCCTTTCTCCCCCTCTCTCTCTGTCTCTCTCTGTCTGTCTCTCTTTCTCTATGTCGCTGTCTGTCTGTCTGTCTGTCTGCCTGCCTGTCTCTCTCTCTCTCTCTCTCTCCTCTCGCTCTCCTCTCTCTCCTCTCTCTCTCTCTCCTCTCTCTCTCTCTCTCTCTGCAGGCTTTATATAATACCCTATATGGTAGAAGTTGTTACACTAGTTTGATCGAACGCCTTCCTCTTTGCCTTCAGCTGTTCCCTTCTTCAACAGCATCTCACCCCTTGCTCCCCCCTTCATCTCCTCCCTTCTTCCCTTCTTCCCCGCC
>JADBJO010000943.1:221791-224291 GCA_016801955.1 Conus betulinus
AGTCTTTTTTTTTTTTTGCTCTGGAGTGCCGCCTGTACAAATCATTATTGCAGCAGGCTGGCGGAGGATGGAAATCAAGTTGTCTTTGACCTGAGTTTGATACAATTGTTGCCGTCCATTATGCTCAACTTGCTTCAGATACTGCACTGGAAATAAAAACCATGTCCTTGAACGATGACTGAATTAAGAAGTTTGGCACTCTCTCTCTCTCTCTCTCTCTCTCTCTCTCTCTCTCTCTCTCTCTCTCTCTCTCTCTCTCTCTCTCTCTCTCTCTCTCTCTCTCTCTCTCCTCTCTCTCTCTCTCTCTCTCAGTTTGTACATAACTGGATTAAGAAGTTTGGCTCTCTCTCTCTCTCTCTTCTCCCTCCCCCCTCTCTCTCTCTCTCATTCTCTTCTCTCTCCTCTCTCTCCTCCTTCTCTCACTTTCTATTCTCTCTCTCAGCAGTTTGTATAACCGGATTAAGAAGTTTGTCTCTCTCCTCTCTCTCTCTCTTTCTTCTCTCACCCCCCCCCCCCCTCTCTCTCTCTCTGTCTCTCTCTCTCCCGCTCTGATTTTGTAAATAAGGAATTGAGAAACGAGGTAAACATTTGATTCACTTCTAAATCATTTGTGAACATACACGGATTTGTTTGACAAAAGATATTTATTTCAACCTCGCGAAAATCTAATAAAAGAATTGTTATCTTAATTACATGTTTTTCAGTCTGCGTTAGGCGAGCTCTTGACAAACGAACCCACTTATTGGGCCAAATCCATAAGATAGATTGAAGATATTGATAATACTATCACATATCTCCTTGCGCAAAGACTCTTTCCCACTCCGGGTTCTGTGTGTTCTGACTCTGAGTCAGAACACACAGAAACATACATATCTCCTGTATCACGGATCTGTTATACAAGACCATTGTAGCAGCTGCACGAAATAATGAATTCCTACATTACTGATGTCTTTGCGCCCCTCCCCTTGAATGAGGGTCTGTATGTCGATCAGACTGGTTTTTTTTTCTCTTTCTTCACTCCTACATCCTCTGTCCCGCCTCATCTCTTCCTCTCTCTCTCTGTCTCTCTGTCTCACTCTGTCTCTGTCTATCTCTCTGTCCTCCCTCTGTCTCTTTCTCTGTCTCTCTGTCTCTCTCTGTCTGTCTCTCTCTCAACCTGTCCGTCTGTCTGTCTTTCCTACTATCTCTATATCTCAACACACACACACACACACACACACACACACACACACACCACACACACACACACACACACACACACACATACATACAGATAGACAGATAGACAGACAGAACTGACACACGCACACACACATACACCGCGCACGCACGCATGCATGCACACACAGAGACATACAACACACATGCACACATACATGCACACACACACACACACACCACACACACACACACACACACACACCACACACACACACACACACACACACACACACACACACACAGACACGCGCGCGCACATGCATGCATGCACAATTACAAAGGCAGACCCCCCCATCCCCCCCCCCCCCCCCCCGACACACACACACAGAGGCACGCACATGGACGCACGCACACTCGCACTCACGCACAGTAGATCCCGATGAATGGTGTTCTCGAAGGCTTTAGCAGAGTCTGCTCAGACTGTTCCTTTGAATAGATGATTACTGACGCATACAGTGATAAATGGTAGCAAAGGCTTTAGCAGAATCGGCAAAGACTGCTTCTGTGACTAAATCATCATCGATGTTTAACATCCATCGTTGTGGCAGACTGGTGGGCATGGCGTGACAGGAGTGGTTCCTCCTTCATCCTCTTCGATGAGATTAATAAGAACAATATTCCAGACAAAACACATGTGCATTGTGACACGAAACCGGAGATTGTGTCACCACCTCCGACAAAGAAGCTCTGCTTCGACTTTCATCATCCGTTGGTTTGTTTCTTCACTTGTTTTGTCAATAAGATTATGCAAAACATACTGAAGCTAGTTTTGAAGATTTTTTTTCTTGGAGCTTAGATAAAGTGTGTGGAATTATGAGAGAGAAAGAGAGAGAGAGAGAGAGAGAGAGAGAGAGAGAGAGACAGAAGGAGAGATAGAGAGAGAGAGAAACAGAAAGAGAGAGAGAAAGAGAGAGAGAGAGAAACAGAGAGAGAGAGAGAGAAACATAGAGAGAGGAAAAGACGAGAGAAACAGAAAGGGGAGAAAGAGAGAAAAGAGAGAAGAGAGAGAGAGAGAGAGAGAGAGAGAGAGAGAGAGAGAGAGAGAGAGAGAGAGAAACAAAAAGAGAGAGATATACAGACAGAGAGAGATAGACAGAAGAGAGAGAGCGAAACAGAGAGAGAGAGAGAGAGAGAGAGAGAGAGAGAGAGAGAGAGAGAGAGAGAGAGATGTGAAAAGCCAATCCAAGTTGCGCGGCAAGTTTCCTCTCTGATGCAGGTGATTTACTGGGAATGGAAAGTGAAGGAGATGGAGTAGGGGGTGTATTTCTAGCTTAAAAAC
>JADBJO010000943.1:236791-241791 GCA_016801955.1 Conus betulinus
CAGTGACAGCCCTCTGACTGAAGACATGGTGCAGCGCCACACAGGCTGGTTTGCCCACAGTGACAGCCCTCTGACTGAAGACATGGTGCAGCGCCACACAGGCTGGTTTGCCCACAGTGACAGCCCTCTGACTGAAGACATGGTGCAGCGCCACACAGGCTTGTTTGCCCACAGTGACAGCCCTCTGACTGACGACACGGTGCAGCGTTCACAGGCTGGTTTGCCCACAGTGACAGCCCTCTGACTGAAGACATGGTGCAGCGTCACACAGGCTGGTTTGCCCACAGTGACAGCCCTCTGACTGAAGACATGGTGCAGCGCCACACAGGCTGGTTTGCCCACAGTGACAGCCCTCTGACTGACGACACGGTGCAGCGTTCACAGGCTGGTTTGCCCACAGTGACAGCCCTCTGACTGAAGACATGGTGCAGCGTCACACAGGCTGGTTTGCCCACAGTGACAGCCCTCTGACTGAAGACATGGTGCAGCGCCACACAGGCTGGTTTGCCCACAGTGACAGCCCTCTGACTGACGACACGGTGCAGCGTTCACAGGCTGGTTTGCCCACAGTGACAGCCCTCTGACTGAAGACATGTGCAGCGCCACACAGGCTGGTTTGCCCACAGTGACAGCCCTCTGACTGAAGACATGGTGCAGCGCCACACAGGCTGGTTTGCCCACAGTGACAGCCCTCTGACTGAAGACATGGTGCAGCGCCACACAGGCTGGTTTACCCACAGTCACAGCCCTCTGACTGAAGACATGGGGCAGCGTGCACAGGCTGGTTTGCCCACAGTCACAGCCCTCTCTGACTGAACTGAAGCTGACAGTGATTCATCAGGCTGGTGCCGAGTTCCACGAGCTCTTTAACACTGGTCTCTGACTGTGTTGATGCCATCAGCAGAATACAGATTACAAAGAGGTTCTTAACTTAACAGTGGCTCCTGCATGGGTTTTTTGGGGTGGAGTTTGAACAGAATGATAAAGAGGACATTCAAACCAGCCGCCTTGGCGAATGGTTAGCGTCGCGGATTCCCGGGTGAGAGGTCGTGGGTTCGATTCTCATTGGAGTCATGTGGGATTTTTCTTCCCCAACCGGCTCCTACCCAGAGCTGAGTGTCACGGAAGGGAAGGTGAGAGGTGTATGCGGAAAATATATGTGGTCTGTCTCCTGGTGTGTTCAGATGGCGTGTATGTTGTTTGTATTAACTTCACTTCCTCTCACTCACACCTTGCGACAACAGACCAGTCAGGTATGGAGGAGTTCGCACATTTAGTGCACAATGAGGATGAGGGGGCAAAGGACTTCCCTTATCTTACTAAGTGATAACAGTTAATATACTAGGGATATCACCCCAGCAAATGGGTGAACAGCTAAATCAATCTCCCTCAAGCGGCACTAGGCAGATTCCATCCGCCTGCTGGTTCAAAACAAATACATAAAACACCTCCTTTTCAGCAGAAGACTGTCCCGTAAATAAAATGCAGAAGGCGGTTACCATATATATTTCTTCTGTCATCAAAGACACAAGTATATTGTCATTCTTTCAGGAATATTACTAATTAGACTAATAGGTCTCTCTCAGTGACAGAACATCAAAAGATTTCGCAACTTCCACAGGCCTTTAGCCAACACATACCAAACATCTTGGTTCTTCACATAATCAGAAAGACATCCATTATCTCAAAGCATGTCATACAGTACAAACGAGCTCCAGACTCATCCTGAAAAATAATAATGATTTCCTGAAACATAAAATAGTTATTCAGGACAAATATAAGCTGATGACACAAAAACAACTTGCGAAGCAGTCCTTGACCAATTCTGGAAAGGCGCTGTCAGGGGAAAAACCTGTACACACATACTAGAAAGAAATACATACTCCGACCTTATTCCTGCCGTGAGGAGGGAAGGAAGCGTGGCGTTAGTCCGTACCGCAGAAGACCGCAGAAGACAACACACCACGACAGAAAAAAGTCCTATCTCATGTGCTGTGCACAGAGGAGAAAGGTCACTGAGTCAAAAGTAGCCCACTGCTGCGACTAGGCACCAAGGGGGAGATGAAGGAAGCTGGCCCGGTGTAACGCAGCTCTCAAAAGACGAAAGAGGACCGCCGAACTGGGTCAGGCGACTTAGGGGGGGGGGGGGGGGGGGGGGGGGGGGGGGGGGGGAGGGGGGAATTTCGGCTGCTACCGCTCAGGGAAGTGGGAGGCAGCTCAGGGACAGCGCTCCCCAGGATGGATCCTCGTACCGGTCAAAGCCCTCACATCAGAGCGCGGCACCGTGATACAATAATCCCTTATACAGGGGGATTAAAGAAAAAATCCAGCTCTGGACAGCGAGCGACAGCACGTCTGACAGCGGCAGTGGTCGGGGCTCGTCTGTTCGAGACTGCGAAGAGTTCACTGACCGAACAAACTATAAGGGAGGTAATCCTAGTCCCTTACGTCATTATACAACAAGCGGCCGATGCACTGATCGTGCCTGTGACATTGAGTTTGCTACGGGCTCAGTTGGGAAGACTGGGACCACACAAGTCGAGTTTCATCCACTTAGTGGATGCATCTCTGATAGTGGTGCTCAAATTTACTGACCAACACAGCAGGTGCCTGAATCTCTCGGGCCTGGTTGACCCCGGGATATGTCGTGAAAGGAAGCGTAAGGACCAGACCTGTCATGTAGTCTCAGGCCGGAATAGAAATCCGTAGCATCATCTTCATCATCCTCATTATGATCAATAAACATAAAAAGTCTCAAATTCCGTGGCCCTTCATGCCCTGCTCTCATGGTGACCTCAGATGTCCTCTCCACGTGTGTGTGGCCTTGGTTTTATACCGTCGGGGTCACCGGTATTGGCGAGTCCATGGGGGCTGTCGTTGGACAGACGTGGTGGCGCCCTCAGGAGGGAGATCTCACTCATGTCGGCTCCGCGACTAAGCAATTATTCGTCAGTAGGGGGCATAGTAGGTGGGTGTCGTGCGTATGTTGGATCAGAACAGGCACCACTGAACACCGCCGGAGTGACTCTCGGCAGCAGTACAGTGTCTCCTCCAGTGGGTTGCCTCTTGACAACTTGATATTGTCTGCTACCTGTGGATAGCCGGTGCCGGTTCTGCGGCAGGACTGACTGGGGTGTGGCTATGGACGGGGGGGTGTCTGAATGAGCGGCGCGGGTACACTGCCACTGAGGTGACACAGACGATGGGACAGCAACAACAAAACAAAAAAAAACAAAACAAAAAACAAACAAATAAAAAGACACTCAATATGTGATTTCCAGCTGCTTTTCTTGCTAATTGTTATATCATAGGAAGTTTACAGAATTTTTGGTGTGAATGGTGTGGTCCAACAAACAAAAGAAATGAAGAAGAAGAACATTAAAGAAAAAAATTGATACAATGTAGTTTCTGATGTTAACTGCTTTCAATTTAAAGTCTACATTTTCTGTAGTAAATACAAGTGTTGACCTGAAAAGAACAGCGGTTATAAAGCAATATATCTCCAAATTAACTTCAGCCGTTATTTTACACAGGGCATAAAAAAGTGATATTCTCTGACTGCTAGCAGAGGAGTCGAAGGCATTTCTACGGCCAACAACATCTTCGCACATCCAGCATTGCAGCGCTTATCGTTCTCAGGGGAGACAATGGGCGTCCACTTCAGTCTTATCGTTCTCAGGGGAGACAAAGGGCGTCCACTTCAGTCTGATCGTTCTCAGGGGAGACAATGGGCGTCCACTTCAGTCTTATCGTTCTCAGGGGAGACAATGGGCGTCCACTTCAGTCTGATTGTTCTCAGGGGAGACACTGGGCGTCCACTTCAGTCTGATCGTTCTCAGGGGAGACACTGGGCGTCCACTTCAGTCTGATCGTTCTCAGGGAAGACAATGGGCGTCCACTTCAGTCTTATCGTTCTCAGGGGAGACAATGGGAGTCCAGTCAGTCTGGTTGTTCTCAGGGGAGACAATGGGCGTCCACTTCAGTCTGATCGTTCTCAGGGAAGACAATGGGCGTCCACTTCAGTCTTATCGTTCTCAGGGGAGACAATGGGCCTCCAGTTCAGTCTGGTTGTTCTCAGGGGAGACAATGGGCGTCCACTTCAGTCCGATCGTTCTCAGGGAGACAATGGGCGTCCACTTCAGTCTGATCGTTCTCAGGGGAGACAATGGGCCTCCACTTCAGTCTGATCGTTCTCAGGGAAGACAATGGGCGTCCACTTCAGTCTGATCGACCTGACCTCTGGCTCAGCTTTCACTCAATGGCGTCTGAGATTTTTTTTTTAAAGGTTTGGCAAGTTTCCGGAATAATCGTGCGACAAACCGCTATGTACTAGCATGCACAGGGCAATTTTCAAACTGTTTTGTTTTGCGGGCAGAGAAAAGGGGCGGGGAGAGGAGGAGAAAAGGAAACGAGGTACAGGAAGGGTTGACGGAAGAGAGAAACGGTCGGCAGAGTTTGGGGGTGAGCCCTGTGAAGTTTCAGGGAGTCTGGAAAAAAAACCCACAGTATCCATAAGTCAATATTGAAACTGTATTTTTTGTTTCACACTCGCGTAAGTAACACAAAACTATAGAAGTAAAGTCTGCGTGTCTTTCACAGTTATAGATTTTCTTTTAGTCTGTGTGAGTCAGTTTGTTCTTTATGTATATATATATATTTCAAGTGAGAACAGGAACAAGGTGGGGGTAGGATGGCGTGGGAGTAGGGGTGGGGTGGGCTGTGGAGAAAGGAGAAGGTTGGGGTTAGGGAAGGGAGGTTCCGTGGGGAGGGATTAGAATGTACGAAATGTTTCTGGCTTCTCATGCTGTGTGGTCTCTCATGGCATCACCTCTTCTTCTCGATCGATCACCTATCACACTTGTAGACAGGATTCTGTAATGAATCTGGTGGTCCCCTGCAGGGCCTCTACAGACCCATACAGCTTGTCGTTGATGGGCACCGGCTGCGGCCATGTCCTATCCCTCAGACACTGCAGGTCCCCACAGTCCTGTAGAATGTGT
>JADBJO010000943.1:246791-249291 GCA_016801955.1 Conus betulinus
AATGCGTAGGTCAGACATCTGCTAAGTCGTAGCCACGAGACCCTCTTCTTCAATTCTCTCATCTTAGTTGTTCATTCATTTATCCATCAGCTTAAAATAATGCGTAGTGTGATCTCAAAACTTAGTGGATGTGGTGCAGCGTATATGGGACTAGTCCTCACGCAGTGACGCCTTCTTGATGAAACTGAAACTGAAACTGACCAGCATCACTATATTCTCCTGCTGGATGACGACTGCTTTTTCCTAAAGAAATTTGAAATGTAATCAACAGCGAACCGCCAGAAAATGTAGACAAACGAATCACAATACAAAACACTTTGATTCACCGCCCATCTTGCGCTGAAGTGAATGAAGGTAAGTGATTGCTCGTTCATTTTCGTCGTCGTCCTGAGTGTGTTGTATCTTACCTGAAGAAGGCCTAAAGAGGTCAAAAAAACGCGTCGTGTTTTGTCTTGTGATTCGTTTGTCTACGTTTTCTTGGCGGTTTGCTATTAATCTATTTAGAATTTGTTTAGATTTCCGCCTGCAGTCGCCTCACTTTGCAAGTAGATCTAACTGTCGTAAAGAACACGGAGAAAACAGCTATCATTGGCTTTTGGCGCTAGTGTCCCCCATACATGCCATAACTGCAGCAGCCTGGAGAAGGGGGGCAGGATCGAGTCATTTTGGGCTGGAGTGTAATCCTAATACAAGTGTCACGGACCGTTACGGCCATCCCTGTTCAACTACTGCGTTGGTAGACAACATGTCTTTGAATGGTGACTCGATTAGAAAGTTTGAACCAGATTGTAGTTGGGGAAAAAAAAAAAAAAAAAAAAAAAAAAAACACGTGCAGGCTAACAATTCCTCCATCATCTCAACAACGTCTTGGCAAGGATTTAAACAAAAGAAAAAAAAAAAGGGGGAGGGGGGGGGGGGGGGGGGTATGTGATCGGTGGGGGGTGTCAGAGAAAGATGATGAGAACGAAAGATTAGGACTTGACATCCCAGATATTTCATTGGCATCATATGGACACCATCGCAGTCCATCTTGAATACAGAACCATTCATGTTGCCTTTCCTGAGAGACCTTTCATCTGCTGCTGCCTATTTACATAGATACATGCACATATGTAAATCATACTTTTGCCATGTGTTACGTAGTGAACAGGGTGAACCAGTCGTACGAGAGATACACTGTCGTAAGAGATACCGTCAAATACATCCAGTTCTTTTTCTGCCCTGACGTCTTCCATATAGTAACGACAGCAATAACAACAAGGCAGATTCCTGATGCGATACATCTGATTTCACTACCAGAGGCATAGAGAGCGCTTAATGCCAATATGTGATGGACCTTGCTGCACAAAACATGACATGATAACTAGATAAAAAAGTTCAAAATAAATCTACACACACGCACACACACACACCACACACACACACACACACACACACACACCACACACACACACACACACACACACACACACACACACAGATAATGGCCTAGTGCATGGATTAATGTGCAGGTCAGGCGAGTTCCTACTGCTTTTCTCGCCAATAGCTGAAAAAAGGTGACAGAATTTTCCCAAATCACATGACCCAGCACTCATGGAAATGTTAATGAGCAATAGACACATACATTAAAATCAAAGTTTAAAAGCGCGCAGTTCTAATTTCGCTTCTGTCTGTTTAAATTCCACTTCATCTTCAAAACAAACAAAATAAATATTGATCTATTAAACGAACAAACAAATAAACTAACGAACAAACAAACAAATATAAACGAACGAACAAACAAACACACAAATGAAAACCTACAGGTAAGAAACGAACTCCTTTCAAACATATTTCATTCATTCATTATTTTACCCTCTGCACCAAAGATGGTAACGTGCTCTGTATGTTAGATGGAGGAGGAGATGCTTTTTGCTACTCCAAACAGCCATAATACCTTACGCATGTCCCAGCATGGCAGCGCTTATCGTTCTCAGGGGAGACACATGGCGTCCACTTCAGTCTTATCGATGTAACCTCTGGCTCAGCTTTCAGTCAGTGGCGTCTGAGATGCTTTTAATTTGTGCCATGTTTCCTGAAGAATCGCGTGACAATGCACCATATGCTAGCATGTGATGGAGAATTTGTCAAACTTTGTTGTTGTTGTTGTTGTTGTTGTGTTGGCCAGGAGAAGAAAGAGGAGCGCGGGGGGGTGAGAGTGGGGGATGGGGAGGAGGGAAGGGGAGGGAAGTGGACACTTGGGTTAGGAATGACAGAAAGTTGACAGAAGTAAGATATTGATTGGAGTGAGAGAGAGAGAGAGAGAGAGAGAGAGAGAGAGAGAGAGAGAGAGAGAGAGAGAGAGAGAGAGAGAGAGAAAGAGAGAGAGGGGGATTAGGAAGGAGAGAGAGAGAGTGTGTGTGTGCATGTGTGTAAATGCGTGCATGCGTACAGTGTGTGTGTGTGTGTGTGTGTGTGTGTGTGTGTGTGTGTGTGTGTGAGAGAGAGAGAGAGAGAGAGA
>JADBJO010000943.1:251791-264291 GCA_016801955.1 Conus betulinus
ACCGACAAAGAAACAAAGAAACAAGAACCATCACGCATTCTGCGCATGACGACGTGGAAATGGCAACCATTTTCATGCTCTTCCGGTCTGACCGCCAGTCGTTTCCGGTCCTGCTCCATACGGATCTCCTGCTGTGGTCATTTCCGGTCCATTTCAGCTGGAAGCGGGGCGTGACTGAGGGCCAAGTGAGCGTGAGTCTCTGGCGTTCAAAGTAGTCTCCCTTTCTTCGTCACCTGGGAACGAACTTTCCCACCTTATTTTTGCTCTGGTGGTTCTTATCACTGTTATTTTGGGTCTTTTGTGTTCTGCGTGATTTTACGTGTGTTGTTCCCTGGGTTGTTTTATTTCTTCTGCGTAGTGGCCATTATTAGAAGCAGCATGTAAAGAAAGGGGGGTGTATTTCAAAGTGTTGATGGGTATTGCGTCATATTGTACTTTGTGGTGTTGTGTTGATAGCATTGGTTGGCTCTATCGTCTACTGTGCTGTTTTTGTCCTTTATTGTGTCGCTTTGTAATGTGTTCTGCTAAATGATACTGCATTTGAGTGTGTCTATATTCTGTTGCATGACATTACGTGACGTTGTCTGGCATTACTTCGTTATTGTGTTCTTGTATGCTGTGTTTTCAGTATTCTATTGATTCCTCGTCGTGACCAGTCTGTTCCTGCTCTGTTTGTAAAGGTGATATGCTTCAACCATTAAACAAATCTGAATGCCAAAATGATTCTGATCTGAGATGCATTTCATGACGTTATGATCATTTAAGTAATAGTAACATGATGTTGTCGAAATTACTGAACGATGAAACAAACGATATGTCTTTCAAATTCGTCAATATTCATGTGGCAAATCCTTATATCTTAAGCACCACCAACACAGTGTCGTGGAAATTGGTGAACAAACAGTGTTTCAAATCTGTTAATATTCATGGGCACGCCTTCATTTTTTGAGAATTCACATCGGAAAAGAGAAGTGACCCTGATATTCATTCCTAAAAAAAAAAAAAAAAAAAGGTGGTTATCGAGCAGCATGATGTCTTTGCAGATGATACAAACATTCATTAACACCTGTCTGAGACATATTTCTAATATCCGGGGCTCAGCCGAAGTCAGTACTGAGGAGTTTCTCTCAGAGGGCAAAGAACAGGAACAAGTCACCACACTGACCCTGAGGAGGAGGAAAGGGGGGGGGGGGGGGGGGGGGGGATAGAATCCATCCTTCAGAAGCCAGCCATCAACATCAGCCGTCAGTTTCTTCTCTGTCATCTACAGCGGAGAAGGAAGAGGAGACAACTCAAAGACGGCTGGACAGGAGACGTTAGTGAAGAGCTGAAGGGGAAAGGGGAACAACTGGACAGAGGCAGGAGACAGCACACAGTCCGGAGCCGAGTGCGCTGAGGAAAGTCGTTGATGACCTATGCCTCCATGCCCACCCCTCTTGTTTGCTTTGGTTTGTTTGATTGTTTGCTTTGGTTTTTGATTTGCTTTGGTTTGTTTGATTGTTTGCTTTTGTTTTGATTGTTTGCTTTGGTTGTTTTGTTTGCTTTTGTTTGTTTGATTGGCTTTTGTTTTGATTGTTTGCTTTGGTTTTGTTTTGTTTGCTTTTTGTTTGATTGTTTGCTTGGTTTGTTTGATTGTTTGCTTTGTTTTGTTTGATTTGTTTGCTTTTGTTGTTTGTTTGATTGTTTGCTTTGGTGTGTTTGATTGTTTGCTTGGTTTGTTTGATTGTTTGCTTTGGTTTGTTTGATTGTTTGCTTTGGTTGTTTGATTGTTTGCTTTTGTTTGTTTGCTTTTCGGTTTGCTTTTCGGTGGATAACTACAGCCGGGTGAATGAACATTCATTACGTTTATTTCCTGACTCATAAAAAAATTGATCTGATCAGTTCCTTCCAGATTTGTTGTCACTGGCATTCTCTCTGTCTCTTCTCTCTCTCTCTCTCTCTCTCTCTCTCTCTCTCTCTCTGTCTCTCTCGCTCTCTCCTCTTCTGTGTCTTTCTGTCTGCCTGTTTTCTCTGTCTTTCTCTCTCTCCCCCCTCTCTCTCTTTTCCCTTTCGCGCAATAAATATTCTGTTCTCTCTCTCTCTCTCTCTCTCTCTCTCTCTCTCTCTCTCTCTCTCTCTCTCTCAGTCGTTTCTCCATCGGTCGCTCTCCATTCCTACCTCCCTCTAACCCTCCCGCACTCTCTTCCTCTAATTATGTATTGCTTTATTTACTCTAAATCATTATGCATTTATCATTGTATCTGTGTTGAGATGCAGTTCTGTGCCATGTTTCCTTTTATATGTTTAGACATCTTTCCTTTGTGTGTGAGGGCCGGGATGAAAAAAAAAACCCACTGACGTTTCCCCTCAATAAACAACATTTCGTTCGTCAGTTCTCTCTCTCTCTCTCTCTCTCTCTCTCTCTCTCTCTCTCTCTCTCTCTCTCTCTCTCTCTGAATCGGCCAGACAGGGTGACCACGTTGTCCTCTCTGTGTCATTACAAATAAATGGGACACTGGGGGTCTGGGGATCAAATCGTCACGCGAACCAGCCGTCTGTTGTTGCTCCTCTTTCCGATTTCCTGACAATTTGTTTCCTGGTGAAAACACTTCATCTCATCGCAAGCTCCCCCGAATTTGAATGTTCTTAGATATATTTTTTTTTCACATCCCCTCTGACCTCATCCGTCCCCTTTCCCACCTCTCGCCCTCCTCCGCTCCAGCACACAAACAAGTTCAAGAGAACAAGGTAATGAAGAGTCGTTCTTGCACAGGTGTGCAGGACGCTGTCTGTGAACGTGAAGCTCTGATGCACAAGTGTGCAGGACGCTGTCTGTGAGTCCTGTGAAGTGAAGCTCTGATGCACAGGTGTGCAGGACGCTGTCTGTGAAGTGAAGCTCTGATGCACAGGTGTGCAGGACGCTGTCTGTGAAGTGAAGCTCTGATGCACAAGCGTGCAGGACGCTGTCTGTGAAGTGAAGCTCTGATGCACAGGTGTGCAGGACGCTGTCTGTGAAGTGAAGCTCTGATGCACAAGTGTGTAGGACGCTGTCTGTGAAGTGAAGCTCTGATGCACAAGCGTCCAGGACGCTGTCTGTGAAGTGAAACTCTGATGCACAAGTGTGCAGGACGCTGTCTGTGAAGTGGAGCTCTGATGCACAAGTGTGCAGGACGCTGTCTGTGAAGTGAAGCTCTGATGCACAAGCGTGCAGGACGCTGTCTGTGAAGTGAAGCTCTGATGCACAGGTGTGCAGGACGCTGTCTGTGAAGTGAAGCTCTGATGCACAAGGGTGTGCAGGACGCTGTCTGTGAAGTGAAGCTCTGATGCACAAGCGTCCAGGACGCTGTCTGTGAAGTGAAACTCTGATGCACAAGTGTGCAGGACGCTGTCTGTGAAGTGGAGCTCTGATGCACAAGTGTGGAGGACGCTGTCTGTGAAGTGGAGCTCTAATGCACAAGTGTGCAGGACGCTGTCTGTGAAGTGAAGCTCTGATGCACAAGTGTGCAGGACGCTGTCTGTGAAGTGGAGCTCTGATGCACAAGTGAGCAGGACGCTGTCTGTGAAGTGGAGCTCTGATGCACAAGTGTGCAGGACGCTGTCTGTGAAGTGGAGCTCTGATGCACAAGTGTGCAGGACGCTGTCTGTGAAGTGAAGCTCTGATGCCTTTATTTTCCCCAGAGAGAGAGCAGAACAACAGGAGCCATTCCATCCTGGTATGACGGTAACAGCGTTCATGGAAAGACCTGCGTGCGAGGATAAGGCGAAAGAAAGAGTACTGACCACGGAGTAAACGCTCTGAAAGACAGCCGAATCTATAATATGATGAAAGGGGGAGATCAGAAGGCGTGGGCGTCGGAAAGTAACAACTGTGTCGATCTGTGAGTGGCTCATTAGGATGGCTAACGTCACCGTTCACGACCGCCCAGGACAGACGCTTCACAGATATCGACCATCGAAAGACAATTCACATGAAAAGAATTGTCTGTACAACGAGCGTCTTTTTAGGACAGCGGAAGAAAGACCAGACAGAGAAAAACATTCAACTAGTGTCCCACTAAGAAAATTCGATATTGAGCAGCGTAAGATTAGTTCCATTTAACTACAAGTCAGCGAGGACTGGCTTTCTCGTGGTATAGTCAGTTACAGACAGGGGTCCATTATTTCGTTTTGGTCGAGCAATTTTTTTTGAAGTTTTGGGCATTAAGACGTGGCGTTTGAAGGCGTTGATAAATCGAAAATGGCTGACCGTCGCAAAGTGCTTAGATTCGAGCCTCCTAAAGTTTTAAACTTTAAAATTAATATTTTTTTTTCAGTGAATGTCGAGTGTGAATGTGAATGAAAGTGATAATGGGACTACTTATTTGATATGATGGAGGGGAATGTAGCTGATACCTTGGCACTGAATCTAGGCATTAGGATGGAGTGTGTGTGTGTGTGTGTGTGTGGGGGGGGGGGGGGGGGGGGGGGGGGAGTGAGGGGGGGCGCGGATGGGGGAGGGGTTGGGGGTGATGGTTTTTGGGTTCAGCTACCTTGATCAGAAGATGGGTCAGACAAGACCAGAAAAAAAGTGAAAATAAGGTAGGAAGAACAGAGTAACTGACAACCTTTGAATAGTGTGTGTGTGTGTGTGTGTGTGTGTGTGTGTGTGTGTGTGTGTGTGTGTGTGTGTGTGTGTGTGCACGCGCGCGCACGCACACACTCTCTCTCTCAAACACACACACACACACACACACACACACACACACACACACACGCACGCACACAGGGCACGCACGCACGCACGCACGCACACACACACACACACACACACACACACACACACACACACACACACACACACACACACACACACCTCTCTTTATTTCCCTCCTTTCCCTGAAGATGTCCATTACTATTCGCCATCATTAGTAAGAACTGTCATCATCATTTTCATCACTAAGCGTGCTCGTGATCTTCGTGAGGTTGTTTCCTACCATCACCATCATTATCATCGTCAGTCTTTTTCTCGTCAGTATGATCATCAACATAAAGCGGGACCAGCCGGACTATTCACTCTTTAACAAGGCCAGCGAAGGTCGATATATGAACTGCTCAATGCAATACAGACAACGGTCAGTTCCGCCCATACACAGAGGTGTGCTATAAGGACAAACGTATGGAAACACATCAACCGCATGGACACAGTCAATTGTGCTACAAAGACAATCCTATAGAACGCTTCAACCGCATAGACACAGTCAATTGTGCTACAAAGACAATCCTATAGAACGCTTCAACCGCATGGACACAGTCAATTGTGCTATAAGGACAATCCTATAGGACACATCAACCACATGGACACAGTCAGTTGTGCTATAAGGACAATCCTATAGAACACATAAACCACATGGACACAGTCAGTTGTGCGATAAGGACAATCCTATAGAACACATCAACCACATGGACACAGTCAATTGTGCTATAAGGACAATCCTATAGAACACATCAACCACATGGACACAGTCCATTGTGCTATAAGGACAATCCTATAGAACACATCAACCACATGGACACAGTCAATTTGACAGTATGCGGATTCTGTTATCTGATCCGGATCAGCAGCATGGAGGCTTACTTTACTGGCTTCATCCAGGTACTATATTTCGTCTTTCTCTACCAACTGGGGTTAAAATGGGTAGCACAGTTTTTGAGTAATCTTGGTGATAGAGTCAAACATACCAACAGACACGGCGCGAAGACATCATCAGTGAATCACACCAACAAACACGGCGTGAAGACATCATCAGTCAAACACACCAAACAAACACGGCGCGAAGACATCATCAGTCAAACACACCAACAAACACGGCGCGAAGACATCATCAGTCAAACACACCAACAAACACGGCGCGAAGACATCATCAGTCAAACACACCAACAAACAGGCGCGTGAAGACATCATCTTGCTGGAAGGGGAAACAAATTAAAAAATATGCTCCTTGTTGGACGGATGTCATTATAGATATTTTTCCTCCACCACCTCTTCTGTTTCTGTTTTTTTTTATTTTCAAAGCCCACGTCACCTCACAACTTTTTACGTAACAATCGCGTTTCAGGGAAGCGGAAACCACTTCAGAAGGATGAGCAATTCCAAGTTGTTTCATCCACGGCATGTCACAGGATAAAATAAAACCGGAGCAAAATACCGCCAGTTGGTAGCACCACCGCACCAGCTGGCCGTCTGACGCACAAAAGTAATGGTCAGTGGAATCCAACCGCCTGTTTTGTTTGTTTGTTTTCCTGATTGGATCTTCCATCACTAAGGTCTACACAGGTTTTACTATGTCAAATCTGTCGGAGGGGAGCCTGCTATCGGATTGTCAAGCGAGGCAGTCAAGTCTTTCCAGCCGCAGTGTTCACCGGTTCAATCCTCCAGGAGACATTTTGTTACGCCAATCAAAAAAAAAACGCCTTCTCAACATCGGTGCGGGGGGACAGTCGGGGCTGGGGTGGGGGGTTGGGGGGGGGGGGTGTGGTCGGGAAAAAAAAAGCCAGTAGCAACGAGTTGTGACAAAGGGCGGGATGGCCACCGGTGACCACACAACCTGACGAGAACACAGAAAGGACAGCTCACGGTCGAGCGAGCCCACGACAGCACAGACCCTGCTCCACTGGGAGAGCACAGGGCATGAGTAGGTCAGTAAGTCATAAAGTAAGTGAAAGATGGCACGTCGTGAAAGGAGAGAGCCCCGTTTGAGTTTCCCCTGCTAAAGTACGTCAGACAGGACACAGGAAGCACGCTTCTTTTGACATCAGACGGGTTCCTTACTCTTACATAATATAACCATATCTGTTTCCAGATCTGTGAAACACATGTTTCTCTCATTCTGCTTCAATTTCCTGTTTTTTGTTCATGTTGTTATTCCTGACGCTGTTGCTGCTATTCTTGTACTTGCCTTGAGATGCTGTTCGTTTCATTCCATTGTTTGTAGTATCTTATTGTTTCCGCTTTTTGTTTGTTTGTTGTAGTAATGGCAGATCTTTGCAAAGTAATCATGCACTTCTTCACGTTGTTATTCCAGCTTCTGCTGTCGCTGCAGTAATTGTGGCCTTCTGTGTGCCTCTTGTTCTGGCCTTCTGTGTGCCTCCTGCTCTGGCCTTCTGTGTGTCTCTTGATATTGCCTTCTGTGTGCCTCTTGATATTGCCTTCTGTGTGCCTCTTGCTCTGGCCTTCTGTGTGCCTCTTGATATTGCCTTCTGTGTGCCTCTTGCTCTGGCCTTCTGTGTGCCTCTTGATATTGCCTTCTGTGTGCCTCTTGATATTGCCTTCTGTGTGCCTCTTGATTGCCTTCTGTGTGCCTCTTGCTCTGGCCTTCTGTGTGCCTCTTGATATTGCCTTCTGTGTGCCTCTTGCTCTGGCCTTCTGTGTGCCTCTTGATATTGCCTTCTCTGTGTGCCTCTTGATCTTGCCTTCTGTGTGCCTCTTGATATTGCCTTCTGTGTGCCTCTTGATCTGGCCTTCTGTGTGCCTCTTGATATTGCCTTCTGTGTGCCTCTTGCTCTGGCCTTCTGTGTGCCTCTTGATATTGCCTTCTGTGTGCCTCTTGCTCTGGCCTTCTGTGTGCCTCTTGCTCTGGCCTTCTGTGTGCCTCTTGATATTGCCTTCTGTGTGCCTCTTGATATTGCCTTCTGTGTGCCTCTTGCTCTGGCCTTCTGTGTGCCTCTTGATATTGCCTTCTGTGTGCCTCTTGCTCTGGCCTTCTGTGTGCCTCTTGCTCTGGCCTTCTGTGTGCCTCTTGATATTGCCTTCTGTGTGCCTCTTGATATTGCCTTCTGTGTGCCTCTTGCTCTGGCCTTCTGTGTGCCTCTTGATATTGCCTTCTGTGTGTCTCTTGCTCTGGCCTTCTGTGTGCCTCTTACTCTTGACGCTGTTGTTTCTGCTGATGACTTATACTGCTATCGACTTCTCCGTGCTGCTGTTGCTGTTTGTTGGCGTTATTGTTGTATCTCTTGATGTTGTTTCTGTGTTTTTTTTTGTTGTTTTTTTTGTCGTTGGTGTTATATTTGCTGTCATCCTCACACTGAAAAAAAGGACGGCAATGGTACAGATGTTAAGAAAATCTTCAGTATCTTAGGTTGATAAACCAGACAGCAGTACCATTCAGCATGTAGTTCCAGATCTGTGAATATTTCGTTCGGTTCCAAGCAAAGCTTCGGCGGTTTAAAAAAAGTGCCCAGAGGGATAAATTTACATGTGCTTGTATCTAGAGGGAGAGATTTACAGGTGCTTGTATCCAGAGGGTTAAATTTACATGTGCTTGTATCTAGAGGGAGAGATTTACATGTGCTTGTATCCAGAGGGTTACATTTACATGTGCTTGTACCCAGAGGGATAAATTTACATGTGCTTGTACCCAGAGGGATAAACTGACATGTGCTTGTACCCAGACTGATAAATGTACATGTGCTTGTACCAGAGGGATAAATTTACATGTGCTTGTACCCAGAGGGATAAGTTTACATGTGCTTGTACGGGTGCCTCTCTATCTCTTCATTTCTCGCTCCCTTCCATAGTAAGTCTTCCGCACTCCACCCTGTTCACAGACAGACAGACAGACAGACAGACAGACACACACACACACACACACACACACACACACACACACACACACACACACACACGCACACACACATACATACAGACAGACAGACAGACAGACAGACAGACACACACACACATACACACATGCACGCACACACACACACACACACACACACACACACACACACACACACACACACACACACACACACAACACACACACACACACACACACACACACCGTGTGTGTGTGTGTGTGTGTGTGTGTGTGTGTGTGTGTGTGTGTGTGTGTGTGTGTGTTCGAATGGTGGGGAGGGGGTAGAGAGATGTTCACGACAAACAGCCATCCGAGTTTGCTCTTGTTTTGACATGAAAGGGAATATAGGATTACTAAAAACCGCTGTCTGGACTTCTCAACAAATGGAGATTGTTCAAGTTCAAAGATTTAGATATTTAAAAAAAGTGGCAAAACATCCAAAACGGGCAACACGTCTCATGCTTTATGGCCGACATCACCGTGGAGGTAGAATTCTGGGTGCAGATGCAAGCTGTCTCACGTAATAGATCCTCCTAGGGCAGGTGGTTGTCTCATGTCGCCAGTGTGAAGGATGGTCCGGGTGGTAGTCTTTCGAAGAGGACGAGAAATGCACAGCTGTGTGGCATGTGGCTAAAGGGTAGGGTGGAAGTTCTATATAAGGTTAGCAGCAGTGTGGGTGGTGAATCATTGACAGTGTAGTGTGTTTTTGGGGATTCTCTCTCTCTCTCTCTCTCTCTCTCTCTCTCTCTCTCTCTCTCTCTCTCTCTCTCTCAAAACACATACGCACGCACGCAAGCGCGCATGCACGCAAACAAATACACACATATACACACATAAAAAACACACATGCATGCACGCGCACGAACAAATACAGACACGCGCGAACGCACGAACAAATACAGACACGCGCGAACGCACGAACACACACACACACACACACACACACACACACACACACACACACACACACACACACACACACACATATATATATATATATATAAAATGCTGAACAATTACACACACACACACACACACACACACACACACACACACACACACACACACACACACACACACGCACACACATTTTGACCAACATACTATAAATTAAGAATTCACATGTGCTCTGTGTGTGAATGAAGTGTCATTTCACTGAGCCCGCAGAGCCCCAACACGTCCTTCCATCCCTTCATTGACCCTGAACTGAATCAAACACGCCTTCCCTACCAGGTAAAACAGGGACAGTTCTCTGACTGGAATAATTGTGATCCTACGAGTGAGTCAAACTGATTTCCTTCACAGAGTCAAGAGTGAAAATTACTAATAGTGAAAGCTTTCACGTGGAAAAGGATTTCGCACATTTTTACATTGTTGATTGATAGAAAGATTCTACTTTGAACCAGTAACGAATCGACTGAATATGGTTGAAAATACAGTTTGTTGTTCAGTGACAAAAAAACTGCTCATAAATGTTTAGGAAAGATGAGATAAAAGTCAAAGTCGGTAACAGCGATGCGGAAATTGTTTTGAAAACTTTTTGAAAAAAAAAAGTTTTTTTTTTGTTTTGTTTCAGAACTCCTGGCGGAGAGAGATCATTGGCTGCGGGGTGAAGACGATCTGGGAGCAAGGAATGTATGTATCTGTGAGAGACAAGCAGAGTCCATTTCAATTAATTACGTTCTTCCAGTTTGACCTTTTGAAAGCTAATCTCATGTAAGGGAGAGGGAAAGCTTATTTTTTTTGTCGTGAATTAATGATGGGGTGAAAACAACCGCTGTCAAATATTTCGTTCGTCATTAGAAGACTATTTTGTTTTTGTAAGGAATGAAACTGTGAACGATATTTCACCATGCCGGTGTTGTGTTCCATTCATTATGGATAAAAACGTGAATTTAATCAAATGAAGAGAGCCAGTGTGTCGTGTTTATGAATCTAACAGAAGAGAACAGAGAGCACGCGTGTTTCTGAACGATGGAGAAAGCGTAAAGGTGACATCTTGGACAGACAAGGTAACGGGCTGGATGGTGTCACTGTTCCATTCCCTGTTGCGCATGATTGAAGACACAAACCTGCCAAGCTCTCTGACAGTAAGATTGAACCATTTCTTATCTTCACTTCGTCGCTCTCGCGTCGTCGAGTGAGGCTACAGATGAAGAAAGAAAAAGATACATCCGAAGGCGCGAGTAGGACCCAGAGTACTGTCCTCGACCGCCGAACAGGCCAGCGGGGAGCAATCCTGCAGCACCCTTGCAAGCCTGCACTGTGTTCACATAGGGCTAGGGTGCAGACACGCACAAGAGTATTCTATTAAAACACGTGAAGGGACAGGGTTGCTCCCTGGCAGATGCTCTTCCCTGTTGGGCACGATTGAAGACAGAAACCTCTGAAGCTCTCAGACAGTAAGCATGAAGCATTTCTTATCTTCACTTCGTCGCTCTTGCGTCGAGTGAGGCTAGAGGAGACCAAAGCCCTCCAATCAAATGCTAGAGGAGACCAAAGCCCTCCAATCAAATGCTAGAGGTGACCAAAGCTCTCCAATCAATTGCTAGAGGAGGAGACCAAAGCCCTCCAATCAAATGCTAGACGAGACCAAAGCCCTCCAATCAAAACAATCAGATGGATGCGAATGTAGCGTTAAGCCACCCGTTTTAGATTTATGGTGGCATAAATAGCAAATATTTGATATGTAACCATTACTTTAGAATTCAATTTCGTGGTCGTATCAGATCGATAATGACATGCAAGGTGCACTTTTCTTCTTGTCGTTATCATTTCCCCATTGTCTTTCCTTATCTTCTCCTTATGGATGTATGTATGTTTCTTCAATATTTGACCCTACTCTCGTTTCACTTCATTTGTTTACTTCATGTAAGCCATAAAGCCTAACTGTCGTGAAAATGTAAAATTGTTTGTTATGAAACGTTACATAAATTCGTTTGCTACTGCAGCCGCCAAGACAGTCAGTTGTGCAGTGTTACATTGTAGAGCACAAACAAACTTTAAGCATGTTCTTTTTCATTGCTCTTTTTGTATTTTGCATAGTGTATGTAACTGTGAATAAAACAAATTGTTTTAAACCACAAAAAAAGAAACAAAAAAAAAACAGTCTTCACCTCAGCCAGAGAGAAAAGCTAAAGCGAAGTTTTTGGACTGTCCAACGAATGGAACGTACAAAAATAAGAAAAAAAAATCGTGTTGTGACCTACTACTTTCAGATATCTCTCTTTCGTCGGCAACCGCTCGCCGTCACCTTCCTTTCAAATCAGCCAAGGAGTCTGACGCTACCTGTGTCCGTTTGTTTGTTTGTTTGTCTGTCAGCAAATTTTTTTTTGGTCATCAAATTTACTCAAAATCCACGGAACTGATGTTCAAGAAATATGCTAGAAAAACAAAATGTAGTCTCGAGGTTGAAATGGTTCAATTCTGATGCGGATCCGCTACATAAATCCGGCTGAAAAGGCTGATCCAGAATCCGTTCCGAACGATTATTTCAACTTTACCACATTCTCCATGAACAGCGTGAAGTGTCTGTAAATGATTGATGAGTTCTAACTTTTCAGTTTTCCCTGAATGTTAAAACGTTCTGTTTCTACGAACGTTGACACATTGATATCATTTTCCACATCTCATCACACGCAAAGTGCAAGGGAAGTAACTCGGTCGGCCCGTACAATTTTCTGCTTCGTCTGCTGAGGAGAAACAAAACAGACCTGTGTGTTCTCTAGCGTGCGCTTTTTATCTTTCCTTTTTTTTTTCTTTTTCTACTTTTTCTTTTCTCCTCTGGTCTCTTCTCCTGTTCCCCTTTCAGTGGTAGCATCAGAGCAGAGTCCCCGGGGCGCTGCCGGTCCACACACACACGGCTGCTGTATGTACGTCCTCCTCCTCACACTCCCATTGATT
>JADBJO010000943.1:269291-276791 GCA_016801955.1 Conus betulinus
GGGAGACAGAGAGAGAATTAGACAGAGAGACAGACAGACAGATAGACAGACAGACAGACAGAGAGACAAACAGACAGATAGAATGCCGACAAATAGATGAAAAGGCAAACGTAGGAAGACCTTTTTTCCCCCCAGGTCAATTCACTGACATGGGATGGAAGCCAATGAAGTTGGGCTCACGCCATGATGAGAGGGACGACATGGCTCCTAAATGCCTGTCTTGTCTTGTCAACAACCGCATTTTTCCCACAGGACAGAGATCGTAGACATACCATGACAGACACTTTGGCAGTAAGGGGTTTTCCGACCCCCACCCCCCCCCCCCCCCCCCCCTGTCAGTAGTCACGGGCAACAGGACAAAAGGCGATGGGGACCAACCCAGTCCTTCAATTCGCAAGGAGCTCGCCCTGCTCTCAATGCCTTGCGTTTAGGGGAGGGGGGAGCTTAGTAAAACTATCTTTCTCCAAATAAATCTTGAAAAGTGTGAGAAAATAACCCCCCCCCCCCCCCCCCCCCCCCCCCCCCCCCCCGCCAAATGACATGGACAAACGAATTCCAAGACAAAACACGACGTGCTTCGACCGCTTGGGTCTTCTCCAGGCAAGATAAACAACACTCAGGACAACGACAATTTAGAATCGAGCAATGAAATTTGACTAAGAGAAGCGATTGCTCGTTCTTCATTGTCATTGTCCCGTGTACTGTTTCTCTTGACCGAAAGAACACCCCGGAAGTCGAAAACGCGTCGTGTTTTGTCTTGTGGTTCCTTTGTTCGTGTTGTTTGGGAGAGTTATTTCTAGCCCCCACCCCCACCCCTTAAAAAAAAAGATGTGTTTAAATTTCCACCAGCAGTCGCCTGACTTTCGAACTATATTTCTCCAGTCAGTGCTTCATAAATGTATTGTTCCTCCAAAGGGGAGATCAGCGGAGCAGCATGCAACGCCTGTTCCGTTATAGATGAAGAATTCATCAGGCTTGCTAAGAGCTTCCGGTTACGCTGGGGAGACGCTTCCACTTACGGAAAAGGCAAAAAAACCTTGGAAGTGTGGTGAATCCCTGGCCCATACATCACAGAAAGGCAAAATGAGCGCAGCATCTAGGGAAGCGTAAGAACTGCGATGGAAATAATACACTGAAAAGGGAGGGAACAAGAGAGAACCCTCCTGGGAGGGCAAGTAACAAGGGATGCAACTCCCGAAGGACTAAGTCTAGCCCGAAGCAAGTCTGATGAGGTCTTGACGAGGTTGTTCCCCTTGCTCTCCGGAAATGGAAGGCTCCGCGAACTGAATTTATTACAGTTTTATTGTGCATGCCCCGTGTCGTCCAGTCGGCCATTGTGGCCGGGTCATTCACACAGACATACAGACACGCGCGCATACACATACACATTTATTTACATACACACATACCAACACACATGCGTGCACGCGCGCGTCCTTGTGAGGATACGCGCACACTCGTACATACCCATGCAAGCATACACACACACACACACACACACACACACACACACACACACACGCATACACACACATACACATACAAATACACATAAAGAACAGACACACTCGCATACGCACATACACACACATACACACACACATATAACGGACGCACACACACACACACACAAACACTCACACACTCACACACACACATACACGTGCGCCTCTCTCTCTCTCTCGCTCACCCCCCCCTGGACAGGACGGAAGTTGAGAGAGCGAGAGAGAGAGATAGAGAGAGAGAGAGAGAGAGAGATCGGACAGAAACGAACAGACGAAACAGTACAGCCAGACGGACAGACGGACAGACGAACAGACGAGATAGATCAGTACATAGAGACTAGAGAGCATAGAGAAATAGAGGGAAAGGAGAGACAAGAGACCGAGAGAGAGGAGAGGGTGGGAGAGAGGAGACAGCAGACAGACGAGACAGACAGATCAGAACGAGACAGGACGGACACACAGACTAGATACAGACGGACAGACAGGGACAGACGAACCGACAGAGAGAGAGAGAGAGAGAGAGAGAGAAGAGAGGAGAGAGAGAGACAGAGACAGAGAGACACGGAAGAGAGGATGAGACGAGAGAGAAGAGACCGAGGAGAGGAGGGAGAGGGGGGAAGAGAGAGAGAGAGACGTAGAGAGGAGGTGACAGAGACAGAGACAGAGAGACACGGAGAGAGTGAGAGGAGAGAGACGAGAGAGAGACGAGGAGAGAAGAGAGGATGGAAAAGACAGACGAGTAGACAGATGACAGTGACAGGCAGAGGACAGAGAGATCCTAGAGCAGAACTGGTGGTCGGTAGTGGGAGTCGCAAGGGTCAGAAGACAGTGGCGGAGGTTGGGGTTGGGGGAAGAGTGGCGGGGGAGGGGGGGAGGGGGAGAGAGGGGATGCTTGGCAGATGGTAGTGGGATGCAGCCGGTGGGGGGTCAGACCAGGGTCAGGTCGAGGTCGACAGGCGGATCAGAGAAGTCGGGGTGGGTGTGAAAGTGGGGGTGTAGAACATAGGGAAACGCGAGGGTGGAGAGATGGAGGGGATGAACGGGGGGGGGGGGGGGGGGGGGGGCACGTGGGGGGGTGTGGTAAGAGTGGGGGGGGGGGGGAAGCGAGAGGAGTAAGGTAATTAGGAAAATGGGCCACGACAGTCGATTAAACAGCAACTGCCACTGAAGCAAATGAGGAGAGAGGAGAGAGAGAGAGAGAGAGAGAGAGAGAGAGAGAGAGAGAGAGAGAGAGAGAGAGAGAGAGAGGACCAAATGACACACGCATCGAACTCTTTCGTCTCGACTGCTCCTACTTCCCACAACCGGCCCCCCCCACAATCTTCCTTCGATCATCTTCCAACAAACCCATCAGTAATCTCTGTCTGTATGTCGTCTGTCGGTGGGTCGGTCTCTGGTCTATCTGTCTCGTCTATCATGTCTCTGTCTGTCAAGTCTTCTGACGACTCTCTGTCTCTCTCTCAGTCGCGCTGTCTCACTGTAATCGAATCTGTCTCTCGAGAAGTATCTTCTTTGCCCTCCAGCTACTCCACACAACCCTGTCTCTGTCTCTCTCTCGTCCCTGTCACTTGCCGCTCTCTCACACACACCGTCTCTGTCTCTCTGTCTGTCTCTTGCTCTCACTCCCTTCTCTATGTTTGTCTCTATCTCTCGCTTCATCTCTGCTCGGTACTGGTGCCTGGTCTATGTCTCGTCTGCCCTCTCTTCGGATCTAGAGGATGTCTGTCTGTCTCGTTTCCTTCTGTCCTGCCTCCGTTGGGCCTCTACATCTCTCACAGTGTCTTTTCTCTCTCTGTCTTTCTCTGCCTGCCTCTGTCTGTCTCACTGTCTCTGTCTCTGGCTCTGGAGGGTCAGGTCGAGGTCGGGGGGCGGATCAGGGGTCGGTGGGTGGTGTGTGAAGTGTGAAAAGTGGGGGTAGCTGGTGGGGGTGGGGGGGAAACGGAAGGGGTGACAGGATGGAGGGGGATGGGCGGGGGGGGGGGGGGGGGGGGGGGGGGGCACGTGGGGTGGGTGGGGGAAGTGTGTGCAGGGGGGGGGGAGGGGGGGGGGGAAGCTGAGAGAGTAATTAGAGAAAATGAAAATGGGCCACGAAGTCGATTAAAACAGCACCTGCCACTGAAGCTAACTGGAGGAGAGAGAGAGAGATGCCCGAGAGAGAAGAGCGTGAGAGAGAGAGAGAGAGAGAGAGAGAGAGAGAGAGAGAGAGAAAGAGAGAGAGAGAGAGAGGACCAAATGACACGATCGAACTCTTTCGTCTCTCCTTCTCCTCTTTCCCCACACCCGGGCCACCCCCCACACATCTTCCTTCGCTCCTTTCCACAACCTCTTCCGTCTCTCTGCTCTGTCTGTCTGTCTGTCGGTCGGTGGGTCGGTCTCTGTCTATCTGTCTCTGTCTATCTGTCTCTGTCTGTCTGTCTCTCCGTCTCTCTCTCTGTCTCTCTCTCAGTCTCGCTGTCTCACTGTATCTCTCTGTCTCTCTGTATCTCTTTGCCTCTCCCGCTCTCTCTCACACACACTGTCTCTCTGTCTCTCTCTGTCCCTGTCTCTGCCGCTCTCTCACACACACCGTCTCTGTCTCTCTCTGTCTGTCTCTTCCGCTCTCACTCCCTCTCTCTGTTGTCTCTATTCTCTCTCTGTCTATCTCTGTCTCTGTCTGGTGCCTGTCTCTGTCTCTCTGCCCCCCCCTCTCTCTCTATCTCTCTATGTCTGTCTGTCTCTGTTCTTTCTGTCTCTGTCTCTCTCGTTTGTGCCTCTCCATCTCTCTCTGTGTCTTTCTCTCTCTGTCTTTCTCTGCCTCCCTCTGTCTGTCTCACTGTCTCTGTCTCTGGCTCTGTCTTTCTCTCTCTCTCTCCTTCTGTGCCTCTTCCGTTATCTCACTCTGTCTCTGTGTCTCTGTCTGTCTGTCTGTCTGTCTGTCTGTCTGTCTGTCTGCCTGTCTGTCTGTCTGTCTCTCTCTCTCTCTCTCTCTCTCTCTCTCTCTCTCTCTCTCTCTCTCTCTCTCTCCATCAACCAAAAACTCACACAAGATTCACCAACTACAACGGAAGATCGGTTATTCTCTAGAGGGGACAGACAGACAGACAGACGGACAGGTAGACAGACAGACAGACAGGCAGACGGACAGACAACACATAGACACATAAACGTGATGATGTGTGTGTGTGTGTGTGTTGTGTGTGTGCGTGTGTGTGTGTGTGTGTGTGTGTGTGTGTGTGTGTGTGTGTGTCTGTGTGTGTCTGTGTGTGTGTGTGTGCATATACACAGAGAAAGAGGGGAGACACAAGATGGAATACATGTGAGAGAAAGGGATAAGGGGAAACACGCACGTGCGGGGAGGGAGAGAGAGAGAGAGAGAGAGAGAGGAGAGAGAGAGAGAGAGAGAGAGAGGAGAGAGAGAGAGAGAGAGGCGAACGAAGGAATTGAAAAAAAAAATTTACATCAGCCTTAAGTCATTAATCAAAATGAAAGTCCGGTTATTGTCAGGGCATGTGCACGTGCAATCAAAGCTGTGACAAGAAGTACATAACCTACAACATTCCAACTACGAAATAGAACAGAGCAAATACATACTCCTGAACCTTCTTAGAAACTTCGTATGTCATCAAAAGACAATGCAATCAATAAATAACTGACAAACAGGTAAAACTACTAATACAGCCAATCTATTTCTCTTCCCTTTTACCTTTTATTTACACAAATTTCAGGCTCGCCAGTTTAAACACTCCTTTGTTTTTTTTTTCAAATGGAATGAAATAAAAGCACTTTGAAAGTTGTACGATTCTTTGTTTCCCATGGGCTAGGCAAAGATGTGAAAAAAAAGTGGCAGCCTAGTGATCAATATGTAGTGAGCAATGAGAGAGAGAGAGCGAGCGAGAGCGAGCGAGCGAGCGACGCGAGAGAGAGAGAGCCGGAGAGAGAGAGAGAGGAGAGAGAGAAGAGAGAGAGAGGAGAGGAGAGAGGGGAGAGAGAGGAGAGAAGAGAGAGGAGAGGAGGAAGGAGGAGGAGAAGAGGAAGACGAAGACGAAGACCGACAAGAAGAAGAAGCGAACAACAACAACAACGACCGACAAGAGAACAGATAGATCCCCGCGAGAGACAGACCTGGTTTCCGTCCTTTTCCGTTGATTCCGTCAGTCAATTTTCTGGGGTTGATCGAGAGAGGAGAGAGGAGGATCTGCATTCCCCGAAGGATCGGCAGATGCACGTGAATAAAGAATGAACAACAACAACAACCACACCGCCCTCCAACTCAACACTCCCGAAACAACCCTGTTTCCGTTGATTGATCAGTCAATTGTTAGAAACATCTGCATTCCCCGAAGGATCGGCCAGATGCACGTGCATAAATAATGTTTGGTCAACAGCCCCCCCACCGCCACTCCTCCACCTCTTCCTTCTTCTCCCCTTCCCCAAACCACACCTCCCGTCCTCCTTCTCCGGCCTCCTTCCGTCTCTTCCCCCCCACTTCCTCCCTCTCCACCATTCTCCCGTCCTATGCCCATCCCTCCCTTTTCTCTCTCTTTCATCTCCCCCTCTCTCTCCTCTCTCTCTGCCCCTCTCTCTTTCTCTCCCTATCTCTCTCTCTCTCTCTCTCTCTCTCTCTCTCTCTCTCTCTCTCTCTCTCTCTCTCTCTCTCTCTCTCTCTCTCTCTCCCTCCTCTTCTCTCTCTCTCTCTCTCTGTCCTCTCTCTCCCTCTCTCACACACTCTCTCTCTCCCCCCTCTCTCCCTCCCTTCTCTCTCTCTCTCTCCCCTCTCTCTCCTTCCCCACCTCTCTCTCCCTGTCTCTCTCTCCCTCTTTCTCCCTCTCCCCCCTCTCTCTCTCTCCAGAGAGAAAGACTCCACACACACACACACACACACACACGCACGCACGCACACACACACACTCACACACACACACACACACTCACACACGCACGCACACACACATACGCACGCGCCCACGCGCGCGCGCATACACACGTTCACATACACGCGCACGTATGCGCGCGGGGCGCGCGCGCTCGCGCGCGCACACACACACACACACACACACACACACACACACACACACACACACACAGTTGACGAGTGAGAAGGCACCTTTGTCTTGTACTTCACCAACTTTGGGATTATAAACTGGTCGTCATAATCACTATAGTCATAATCACCATCTTCTGTTTTTTTTTTTTGTTTTTCTTTCTTACCTCTTGTCTGATTTTTTTTTTTAGTAGGTGGGTGGTATCTTGCGGCGAGAGGGAAAGATCATTTTTTATGGGTGGGCTGGTAGGTTGAGGCGACAGGGAGGAAACCGGGATGGATAGGATAGGGTAGGGGAGTGGGGGGAAGGGGGGGGGGGGGGGGGGGGTAGGAGGTCAGCTATGTGAAAAAGGTCGGTCCTCTCTGTGTCGTCTGAAGGCCGAGGCGATAACAAGTTATCTGCACCTGTCTCTGTTTCCGATGTTGTGGCCGTCTCAAGAGTCAGTCTCTCTCTCTCTCTCTCTCTCTCTCTCTCTCTCTGGTCTCTGTCTCTGTCTGTCTGTCTGTGTGTCTGTTTTTTTCCTGTCTCTCTGTTTGTCCCTGTCCCTGTCCTTTCTGTCTCTCTCTGTCTGTCTGTCTCTGTCTGTCTGTCTGTCTCTCCCTCTCTGTCTGTCTGTCTGTCTGTCTGTCTCTCTCCCTCTCTATCTGTCTGTCTGTCTGTCTCTCTGTTTGTCACACACACACACACACACACAAACACACACACACACACACTCTCTCTCTCTCTCTCTCTCTCTCACACACACACACACACACACACACACACACACACACACACACACACACCCTGTTCCCCATCCCTCCTCTTCTCCCCGCCCGCCTCCCCTCCACCCTCCCCCCCCCTTCCTTCATGTGGAACAAACTTTCACAGACAATCGAGCATGCCCCCCAAAACTCCTTTATTCCTGCACCACTGTTCTCAAAACACCTCTTTTTTGAAAATCATGTCAAATGAGGTAAAAACGGTTCTTGGGA
>JADBJO010000943.1:284291-286791 GCA_016801955.1 Conus betulinus
GAATATCTCAGAAGTACTCAGAAAGTACTAGGCCGATCCTTCTGAAAATATGAAGGTATGTTCATTATGGGTCACGGATGAACCAGTTTCTAAAATATACATTCACAATGACCAAAATTGTTGTTGACAGACATAACAACCACTCTTCAGTTATAATTGTAAAACGCTTTTGTTTTGTAAAACAATGAAAAGAATCTGGTACAAGCTAGCAAACTAAACGAAACACACTGGAGAAATAACCGGACATAAATAAATTCTCAGAAAATGAGAACCTGCAACATTTGTCTGCTACTGCTAGTGATGGACTGGTACATTCGTGCTCTGAGTTTTTGTTATCCCGTGCATCAAGAGGAACCGTTACAGTAAACTACTCTGGTCTAAGTGGTGATGTAGATTTTGCAGGCGGACATTTACTTCTTTTCTTCGTTACTTTCGTTTCTTTTTTTTTCTTTCTTTTCTTTCTTTCTTTCTTATAGACGGCTCTTTTTTTTTTTGCTTTCCTGATCAACCGTAAAACCGTGGGATGTTTCACCTGCAGCTGGATGATGTTAATGGTCTTGTCACAAGAAGTCGAAAATGAAATGAGGCAGGGAACAGCAAACAATAAACAGTAAACAAGTAGGGTAACTCTTGTCCGATCCAGCGGACAAAAGGCCTAGGAGCAGGCAATACAAATAGGCCTGCCTTCAAGAGGGATTATGGTGGTTCTCTCATGCAGCTAGTGAAGAGGTTTCATATTCATAATATTTTCTTAATTTTATGTTCCCATTTTCGTCATCTTCAATCCCCCCCCCCCCCCCCCCCCCCGCCCTCCCCTTAAGTTCAAATCTTTGCCAAGTCATTACTGTGATGATGGAGGAGTTGTTGGCCTGCGCTCTTTTTTTCCCCCACTATTAGATTGTTCGTCTTTGTATTCGTCTGACTTTATTCAAGTTTAAAAGGCTGTGCCAGTCTTGAATAAAAGTTACTCTGTGTTAAGTTTTCTTATGGGAGCAAGAGTTACCGTACTTGTTTTCTGTTTATTAACAAAAGAAGTTACAATCCTATGTATATGTCTCTCGGCTTCCTCGCCCGCCATACCCACCCTTTGCTATTTATTGTGTGTTGTGGAATATGTTCGTGACATGTGAGTCTAATGGGCAAATCCTCTCTGTTGCTCTTCTGGTTGCCTGCTCGTCGTTCGTGTTCGCCTCCTCTTAGCTACCCCCCCCTCTCCTCCTCCTCTACTCCGGTCCGGTCCACACTTGAGTAAACTACGTTGTAAATACTATCATGATAATTATGGTGATGATAATGACCGACAACAACCATGGTAATGCTATCCTTTTGTGACTTGTGCGTCGATATTGTCATTGTCAAAACTTTTGTTTCTTCTTCTCTTCTTCTTCTTCTTCTCTCTCTCTCTCTCTCTCTCTCTCCTCTCTCTCTCTCTCTCTCTCTCTGTGTCTGGTGTCTGTGTGTCTGTGTGTGTCTGTATGTCTGTCTGTGTCTCTGTGTGTCTGTGTGCATGCATTCCAACGCGCGCGTTTGACAGACAAAATGAATGAAATCGACACATCCATTTCTCTGCGAGTGATCAGATCATATTTACATTGTCTGACAGTGTCAATGGACGTATTTATCACACTGCCAGCCCTCGTGAAGCGGACAAACAGCCTGGGAAAATGCAAGCTGCAAGCAGAGAAGTGACGGAAAAAATGGGCAATCAATTTGACGTTTTGAAAGATGCCGTTTGCACACTTCTCACACACACACACACACACACACACACACACACACACACACACACACACACACACACACGCGCGCGCGCGCGTGCGCCTGCGCACAGAGAGAGAGAGAGAGAGAGAGAGAGAGAGAGAGAGAGAGAGAGAGAGAGGAGAGAGAGAGAGTGAGAGAGAGAGAGAGAGAGAGAGAGATACGCACAGAGAGAGAGAGAGAGAGAGAGAGAGAGAGACAGGAAGAGAGAGAGAGAGGGGGGGGGGGGGGGGAGGAATCACGATAACAGTAATGCACAAGCAGTATCCCACCAGAAGGAAGACATTTTCTTTCTTTCTTTCTCCCTTACTCTACTAAAAAAAAGTTTGTTTCTTTTTTCTGCCCCCCCCCCCCCCCCCAACCCCCCTGCCTCCCGTTTGCACTACAAGACAGTTTGATGCATTGCACGGCAGGATAGACAAACGGATTGCATGGCAAGGCAAACAGATGGGTTGTACTTCAAGGGAGACGACTGGATTGCATTCCAGGACGGACAGACGGATGGCTCGTCAAGACAGGCAAATACAACGCGCCGCAAAGCTGTTAGAAATTAAATTTCAAGGCAGACAATTGGCTTCTCAGTGCAAGATAGAGAGATGTATTGCATTACAAAGCAGACAGTTTGATTGCAGTTTAAAGCAGACAGTTTGGTTGCGGTTTAAAGCAGACAGTGTGATTGCAGTTTAAAGCAGACAGTTTGGTTGCGGTTTAAAGCAGACGATTTGACTGCGGTTCAAAGCAG
>JADBJO010000943.1:309291-324291 GCA_016801955.1 Conus betulinus
ACGAGATTAAGAGAGAGCCGTCGGCAGACAAAGAGCATAAGACTGATTACACCTGCAAGGGTTTCGTCCTCCTTCCCAGACCAGAACAGCTCTGTGTTTTCATGTCAAGGGTCAGGATAATCCTCTTCCAGGAACAAGAAACATGATTTTTGTTTGTCTAAAACTAAAAAAAAAAATATCAACGTGGGATTGCACAGAGACTTGTTTGAATTGTCCATTGACTTTCTAAAATATCTTTCAACGCTTTGAAATTTGAATAGTAATTTTTCACGCTTTTATCTTTAAGAAACCGATTCTTACACCACGTGAATTGGCTTGGAATAAAAATCCTTTTCAGCATTACTTCTTCCAGATGAGTTGTCTGACACTGCAGGTCAAGGAAAGTTAGCAATATCCATTTTTTCTTTTCGTCATATGTTGTTAACGCATTTGCTAGTTTACTGAATAAAAACGACCAGAGTTTTCTGATGATTTCGCAAGAGAGAGATTTGATTAAGGAGTAAGTTAAATTCGAAACTCAAACAGTTGTAGAAATTTAGGATAAGTAAAACATTGTAAAAAAAAAAAAAAATTAAAGAAGCGGCTGACATTAATTGAATGCAATATAAATGGACACAATACATACGCATACCCACGACAAAGGCATATTTGTTGGCGTGATGACAAGATTCTGACGAGTACCAGTAAACATCATTCAATTCAGAAACAGCGTCAGCAAAGTGCTAAACGTGCCTTTGAAAGAAATACTTACACGTAATTTTATTCCTCAACATGAGATATTCACTGTACTTAAACCATTGCTTACGTTTAATTAAAAAAAAAAAAAGCCAGATTAGATGTTTCTAGTTCATGTATGAGATAATCTATTTGTGTGTATGACTTTTGTTCAACAAACACGTCCCTGGAATGTCTTCGCTGTCAGATATGAACCTGAGAGGTGCGTACTGAAATCATGTGAACCATGATAGTAAACGCATTTGTTCTGTTTGTGTTTTCATTGTCTTGAGCACAATATTTCTAGGACATGCAGTATGATTATCTTTGTCTTGTCTTATATCTTAAGGCATGCATTATGTTTATCTTTTTCCCTTGCTGTTCCCTGTCTATACATGTAATTCTTTGGCAGACACTTATGTACGAGTTCACATACCTGCTGTATTGCTTTAATGTACTTGGTCAAATAACTGCTGTACTGCTTTATTGTACTCGTTGAAATGGCTACTGTTAGTATGTCTCCCTGTTTGTATAATGAATTGCAGTAAAAAAAAACACAAAAAAACAACAGTCTTCAATAATGAAAATAAAGCACACCTGGCATAAAGGTCTCTGTAGACTCCTAAGAAGCACTGGCATACAAATGATTCGTTCACGTAGCAAAAGCAGTTGAGTCTGGAACTGGGAGCGCCTTGCACCAGAGCCAGCCGACGTTTCCAGCGGCGGAAGAAGAAATAGAAGAAGAAGAGGGGGGGGGGGGGGGGGGGGGGGGGGGGGGGGGGGGGGGGGGGTTGTGACTGGAGATTGGAAGGGGAAGGAAAGGGGCGGGTGTAGGGAAATTTGGAGAGGGATGGTGGAGGGTGAGGGGGATGGGGGGTTGGGGGGGGGGGGGGGGGGGGGGGGGGGGGGCACGTTAGCCACGATTAAGGGAGACAGATCATTGACCCAAATAATAGACATTAGCTCCAGCTGTAGGAAGGACGGAGACAGAAAGTCGATCTTACAGTCCCGTTGGTCATCAATGATTGTTGGTAATTGGGACTGAAAACCTATCAGGAGACATTTGGTGTGTGAAGGGGGGGGGGGGGGGGGCTTAAGAAGAGGGGAGGGAGGGAGGAGAGAGAGAGAGAGAGAGAGAGAGAGGAGAGAGAGAGAGAGAGAGAGAGAGAGAGTGAGATAGGCAGACAGAGAGACAAAGAGGACAGAGAGACAGAATTGAACAGACAGACAAGACACAGAGACAGAAAAACAGACAGACAAGACACAGAGACAGAAAAACAAAACAGGCACACACATATATACACGGGGAGAGAGAGAGAGAGAGAGAGAGAGAGAGAGAGAGTCGAGAGAGAGAGAGAGAGAGAGAGAGAGAGAGAGAGAGAGAGAACTCGGAACTAGGAAACTTTAATTGTAAGGCTACCGGCCTGTATACAATGGATACACGTTATCATGAGTGAACCAAAGCAAATGACATAAGCACAAACACGCAAAAAATATGTAATTAAGCAGACAAAAACCTTAAGAAAGCAATTCAATTACAAGAGTGCAGCTTTACTTCTTATTTAAATGCGTATATCTAGTCTTAAATGCATAAAATATATACATTGCTAAATTTCTTAAGAGCATGACGTCTTCAGATTGTAACATTCGAGCTAAGCATCTACAAAATTGAATGTAAGAAATGTATACTTTGACAAATATTTTTCTCTTAAAAAAAAAAAAAAAAAAAAAAAAAAAAAAAAAAAAAAATGAACGTCACTTTCTATCCTATTACAAAACGGGCATTTCTTTGATTTTTCATTATATCTGTTATCTATATTCAGATCACACATTCCAAGTCTTAATCTAGTTAAAGCATAACGAAATTTACTAATAGTGATAGCTGACAAGTAATTTTCTGATTGGAAGGATGATTTGAAAGACATATATGTGCTAAACCGTTCACTTTGAGAAACGAGAGGAGAGAGAGAGAGAGAGAGGAGAGAGGAGAGAGAGAGGAGAAGAGAGGAGAGAGAGAGAGGAGGAGGAGAGAGAGAGAAAAGGACAGACAGAGACAGAGACAGAGACAGAGAGAGAAACATGACACTGATTATTTCTAGCCCACAAGATTTTTGACTATGCGTCCAGAAGCGTTGAAATGATTACTTTCGCATATGAGATATCACCATGGCAACATCAAACAGCTGACTCATATGGCTGATTAGACCCTGACGTGCATTGACAGATTTTTTTTGAAATATCTTATTCCACCCATCGCCTAAACTTGTCATTAAAAAATGGGAATATAAAGCACATAAAAATACTTTTATTCCTTTGTGTATTTGTTTTACAACGGTGCTCATAGATTAATTTCATTAGCATTTTGCACTTTCCACTGATTAATTCCATTAGCATTTTTACACTGTTCACTGATCAATTTCATTAGCATTTTACCCAGCTTCGTCCAGTCCATAGCCTCCCTCGTTGCATAACCCCCTCCCCCCTCCCCTGCGCTCTCTCTCCGTCCCTTTCTGATTATCCTTCTCGCAGCAGCGGCAGTATCATTTCCACAGAACTCGCATCAAAGGCTTGACATCTTTGACCCCGACGTCCAAATGCTGTCTTCCCTTTCCTCTTTCCGCCACCCCCTCCTCATCTCCCCCTCCCCACTCCTCCTCCAGCCACCGCCATCTCCAGCATCCCATTCTTTTTTTTTTGTTTACCCTGCGCCATCTCTCTTCCCACACAGTGCATGCAAATGCACGGGTCTGTCAACAGCGAATGCTTGCTGCACCAATATAGATCAACTGACCAAAACAGCCTGTATCTACACACACAGCGTATGCCGCGAGCAGACCCGGAGAACTCTGGTTTCTGGCCGAATTAGGGCTATCAAAGTCGTCTACGGTAGTCCAGTAATTCAAGTAAGTAATTGACAGTTATTACTTTCAGTTGAAGTAAACTTCAGGAAAGTTCAAGACTGACGTTAACGGGCTGCCAGATGTCATGAATACTACCGTTTCACTTTGATGTTGGCACAGGTAAGCTCCATGCTAAACATGGCTAAAATGGTGGCATTTGTATATAAAGATTTGTTCAAAAGATCTGCAGTTGGTTTGTGATCGAAATGTCTGAATTAGAGTTTCTTTAGTAGAAGTAGCATGCGAGTGTGGGATGAGACGTAAAGAGAGACGTGTCGCAATATTGATATCATGCTGAATTCATCAGTTACAGTAAACTGGCATTATGACACCGTCCTCATACCATTGGCACTTAATGAAAATAGCTGGTTAGTTTTGTGATAGGATCTTTGTGGTTCTACCCACACTTACTCCTGATAGATATTTATTTGTTTATTTGCCATTGATGAACAAAATTGAAAATGAAATGAGGCAGGGAACAGTAAACAATAAACGATAAACAAGTAAAGTAACTCTTGCTCCAATAAGAAAATCTAACTCAGAGTAACTTTTATTCAAGACTGGCACAGCCTTTTAAACTGGAATAAAGTCAGACAAATACAAAGACGAACAATCTAATAGTGGGGGGGAAAAACAAGTGCAGGCCAATCTTTGGGTGGATCCTCAGACATAGGCTCAAAGATTGTCCCCTACATTTTACGAAGGGGTTGTTGGCCTGCACTTGTTTTATATTCTGCTTGTGTTATAGTGTCATTTGGCTCTTAAAACCAGCCATCACGATTATTTTATGCTAAATGAAATTGCCGCTTTGTGGAGGAAATTTGTATATGTTCTCGCAGATGTTGTGAATAATGAATCAGTACAGTGATGTTTGTTCCCACTAGGAGAGAGACGCACAGCACTTGAAGACAAAGCTTTTTTTATTCGCTGGGAAGGGATGAGGGGGGTGGGGGGTGGGTGGGTGGGGGTGCCAGTTATCTCTAATTCCAATGGTAGTTGGCAAGAGCCTGGGTTGTGGCAAAGCTCTTCCCACTCCACTTAGCTCAAGGTTATTGAAGGTGTGGTATGATTTGGCCAAAAGTAAGGACATCACGAAGTAGGATCAGATGGTTTCCTTGGGATTCCCTTTGTTCCTTGCCACCACGTTGCTATTATACCACTACAACCACCTCCATGATGATGATGATGATGATGATGATGACCATCATCATCATCATCATCATCATCATCATCATCACTATCTTTATCATCTCCACCATCATCACCTGACATAATCATGACCATCATCATTACCACCATCAACACCACCACTATCATCATCACCATCACCATCACCATCATCATCATCTTCATCATATCTCTATCATTATACACTACCCTGATACAATTATAATCATCACTTTCATCACCACCATGGTCGTCACCATCACCACTCCCATGATCATCATTTCCATCATCGTTATCAGAACCATCACCCCTGGTGGCCTCACCACTACCACCACCACAAACACTGGAACTGCCTGTGAGGGTAGAGAATCCACTAAAACCACCCACAAAAAACAACCACCAACAACCTCAAAGCAACAATTACACTCCCCACCCCCCCCCACCACCACCCAGCCATTCCTCTCCCCCCGCCTTCCCCCTCAAACCACCAGGCTTCAAAACTGAGCTTCCCAGACAGACCATGGCCCGGGGACCCCGATCAAATTGCCTGTGCCCTCCCACATAAGGACGCGGTTCGATTCGAAACCATTGTCCCCCCCCCCCCCCCCCCCTCACTACTTCCTTCAACTTCTCCTCACCCCCCCCCACCCCCACCATTTCCACGCCCCTGTCCACGGCTCTTCCAGTATTTGCCTTGAGGATCGAATGAGCGGGTTGTGGCGAAGTCGGCGGCTGGAGGGTGTAGATCAGTCTGATGAGGGTCAGCCTTTCTTAAGTTGAGAGTCTCTTTGCTTTGGTCTGACACTGCGTTGTCTGTTTAGTTTATTGACGCCCCCACGTCCCCCCCCCCCATCCCCACTCTGTTTGCTCTCTCTCTCTCTCTCTCTCTGCTGTGGTAAAATAAAACGCGTTCTTTCAGTCTGGGGGTTGGTGAAATAGGTAAAGACATAACAGGCGAGCGTCTAATAGTTCAATTTTCCTCTAAGAAACGAGAGGGTGGCTCAGTTGTACAGGAAAGCGGTTTCAGTCAGACTAACTTTTTGGAACTCGTCTTGCGTCCATTACAAAATGGACATACTTTGCTATTTTATCTTAGCATGCCCTAAGTATCAATTTACTGCTTGATGAGTTCCATCCCCCTAACTGTCATGGTATGGTTATCTCCTGCGTCCCATTGGGTAAACATTTGATGTGATTATAACCAATTAATCATAAAACCAGTTGCACCACATGTCGGTCATGTCATACTGACTCTGGTTTCAATTTGCAGGAACTGAGACAACAGATTGTTTTAATACCATTCACATACACACACCCTACACACACGCACACACACACACGCACACACACACACACACACACACACACACACACACACACACACACACGCGCGCGCGCGCGCGCACGCACGTACGCACGCACGCACGCACGCACACACACACACACACACACACACAGATTCTAGTGCATAATAAACGTGGACACATCAAAGTTATTAGACAGCAACATTCCACCCTGACATTGCAATCCCATCATGAAAAACAAACGAGGTGTTGCAATGCTTGATCATTACATTGTTTGCTGTTTCCCTAACGCTTTATGACTTCATGAATAGTTATTCCTCCTCACGTTAGAAATTTTAAACAGATGCTGTTCATCAGAGAGGTCAGCTGTTTTAGATTCATTTCCTTCAAACATCAAGGCTCACAGGCTTCTTGCTGGTGCAGGCATCGTCCATAGTCCTTTTAACTATAGTCATAAGAAGATCTTATGAATTTCTGCAACCAGAGCATGCGAAAAGAAACGTTTAGAAAGTTCAAGTCTACTGATTGTCACTTGTGCTTAGTTGAAGGCCAATGTGTACAACTGTTTCACTTTGATGTTGACATACATGTGCCCCAGAATGAACGCAACTAAAATTGTAGCATATATGTGTAAGAATTATTCAAAAGATATAGAGTTTGGCTGTGGTTGAAACGTATGTTGGCACTGGCCTGAATCAGCTTATTTAGTAGAGGCTTCATGCGAGTGTGGATGAGATGAAAAAAGAGATGTAATGCAATGGTGATTTCATGAATAAATGTGCCAAAGCAGCAAATTTACATTGAAACGTAGTAATCATACCTTTGACATTTAACAAACATGACTGATCAGTTCTTTGATTAGGATCTTTGTGGTTCCACTCAGATATACACCTGATAGATGTTCATTCGTTATTGAAAAAAGATTCATCATTGATCACCAGTTCCATTCACAGTGGTGCCATCTTTTTCAGCCATGCATAGCTCTCCTTAAACTCGCTTTACTGAGAGCAAAAAGTCCAGTAACTCTTTCTACCAACCAGAAAAAATGACACCTTGTGCTCCATTGATAAAAAAAGCAAACATGGCTGAATATAAATCTACCAATCAGGTAAAAATACGTCTTTGGCTAAAGCGATAAAAAAAACAAACCAATGTCTGAATATAAATCTACCAATTGGAAAAAAAAATTACACCTTTTGCTCCATTGATAAAAAAAAACAATAGCTGAAGATAAATTAGAAAAGATATCTCGCTGACGTCTAGCGTTTAAAAACAAATTTCATCTCGCTTGTATTGATTAAGAAGCGGATTCTAAACATAACAAAATTAATCAGAGATCATGAGTTTTCCCCCCCCCTCCTCCATCTTTGCCTCGTTTATGCGTGAATATTCAAATACATAAAGGGCAACGATGACTGGCTGAAATTCTATTAACTTCCTGGTGATTAGTAGCAAGGTCTGTCCAAATTCTCCTGTTGTGACCATGAATCACCATCCCTTCCTCCAAACTCTTGCTTCAGCCGCCATCACGAGATGTGAAGGGGAAAACCCCACAGAGTCATTCTCCCCAAATTTCTGGCCATCTTCCAGCTTTGAAAAACAAGTCTGTCTTCCTCTTTGTGGACCGGGAAGGAAGAGCAGTGACAGAGGGAGAAGATGGCTCCACCTTGATATCATACGGCTGGGACGGACGGCTTGGGAATAATGCAACTCAGAAAAAAAAGGCTGAGGGAGAAGGGATGAAAAGTCAGCTTTAGAGGTGGAATGAATGAGGGAAGGGAGCTCTTCACACCACATAGATAATGAGAACCTTGATATGGATGGAGATCACATGATACTACTACTACTGCTACTACTACTGCTGCTGCTACTACTACTACTACTACTGCTGTTGCTGCTGCTACTATTACTACTGCTACTGCTTCTACTACTTCTACAACTACTATTACTACTACTATTGCTACTACCCATGGATAAGTGTAATGATATACACTCTGAATGTCATTGCACTGAACACCATGGGTTTCCAAATCCAGTGAAACATAAACATTGAGAGTAGAAAAACTCAAGGTTAAATTCAAATCTTACTCTCCACCTCTCTCTACATCCCTGCTGCTCCAGAGACGGAGAGAGAGAGAGAGAGAGAGAGAGAGAGAGAGAGAGAGAGAGAGAGAGAGAGAGAGAGAGAGAGAGACAGACAGACAGACAGACAGACAGACAGACAGACAGACAGACAGACAGAATAGTCAAACCAGTCGTATTATCTCACATGCAAAGGACACCCAAACCCATAATCTTTCTCGCTGGCAGAGAAGTATCTACATTCAGCCCCGGAGACAACTAACCTCTGTGATAACCATGCAATTTGGCCGACACGAAACGCTAAGCGTGCAGTGAAAGAGAAAGGTCAACGCCTTTCTGCAGTGCCCAACACTGTTTCCTCAGTCCTTAAAGACGGCGTCTCTTTGCGTCTCTAAGACACACTAGTGGTACTCCTCCCCCCCCCCCCCCCCCCCCCCCGGGACGTTAACAAGTCGTAAGAACTGTTAATGAGATGGGTGGGAGTCTGGCCGTGTCTGTCTTTGCAATGTATCCAGACCTTTGTAGGAGGGAGATTTGTGGGTGAGGTGCTTGGTGAGATAGTCTTTGTCCTGTTGTGGCGTTGAGGGACGAATGGGTGAGAGGAAGAGGAGTGGGAGTAAGAGCAGAAGACGCGGTGCTGACTGTTGCATGCAGAACATCCCGAATCCTTTTTTTCTTTTGCCTTCTTTAAAATCGCTCTTGTTCTATTTCATCCCTCCCTCCTCACCCTTGGTATTAATTCGTTCTGTTTGTGTCATGGGCGTTGTTTGGCTCTTGACCAGCCATCCTGAGTATTGCATGCTGAATCAAACAGCCGTTTCGAGGAGAAAATTTATCAATGTTATTGCAGATGCTGTATATAATGAACATAAAGTGACGGTTGCTTCCAGCCTGAGTCAGAGGCAAAGCCTTTTTTTGTTCATTAGAATAAAACACAAAATCTCATCTGTTTTTTTTTTTTTTTTTTTTTTGAGAACCCCCACTGGTAAATTTTACTTAAGCAGCCAAGCTCAGTCCAACCATTGTGTCTTGGGCGATGATGTTTGCACGTGACAGTCTCGTGTATATTTTAGTTCCGTGCCACCCACCCCACCGGCACATGATGGTCTTTTCTCTCCAAAAGACAGAATTGGATTCACCAGACGTGAGCGCTTTCGTTATGCATGCGCTTTTCGCACGGGACCAGGAAAGGACTGGTGTCTCTGCAAATGTTAACTCCAAAGAGAAAGTTTCTCTTCACCCAGGTTTTGAACAGGAATGGGACGAAGCACTGGAGAAGAGTATGATGCTGTATCCTATAGACCAACCAGATCCCATCCAAGAAAGGAAATGGTTGTGGTGGAAGATGCTCTGTGATCATTGGATCACTGTTTCTGAAGCCTCTGTAGGTCATTGGGGGCATTGCAGTAATGAACGCTGTTCCAGTGATCTCCACTTCTGTTGGTGGGGCAGGGGCCTGGTTCTGGCAGAGCTCTTCCTGCTCTGCTAAACTCAAGATTACTGATGGTTTGGTATGATTTGGCCAAAAGTAAGAGCATTATTAGGATGTAGGATCTGATGGTATTCCTAGGATCCTCTTTGCTCTTTATCATCAGATTGCCATCATAACACTATGACCACCACCACCACCACCACCACCATCACCATCACCATCACCACCACCACCATAACCATCACCACCACCACCACCATCATCATGATCATCATCACTATCTTCATCTCTTCCATCATCATCACCTGACATTATAACAGCCATCATCATTACCTCCATCATCACCATCATAATCACCACCTTGATACATCTGTCATCATCACTATCATCATCACCGCAGTCATCGCCATCACCATTTCACGATCACCATTTTCATCATAATTATTAGAACCATCAACACTACCATCACCACCACCACCCCCACCACCACCACCATCTCCTGTGCGGGGCTACAGAATCCACAGGCACCACCACCACAACAGAACCACCAACAACCTCAAAGCAAGAATTATACCCTCACCTACCCCCCCCCCAGCCATTCCTCCTTCCCTCCTCCTTCCCATCTCCTCTCCTCCTCCCTCCACTTCAAACCACCAGGCTTCAAAGCTGAGCTTCCCAGACAGACCACGGCCCGGGGACCCCTGATCAAATTGCCTGTGCCCTCCCACATTAGGACGCAGTTCGATTCAAAGCCATTGTCTGTCCCCCCCCCCCCCCCCTTCCGCTTTTCCCCTCCTCCCCTTTCGCCCCGTTTTCCACGCCCCTGTCCACGGCTCTTCCAGTATTTGCCTTGAGGATCAATGAGCGGTTGTGGCGAAGTCGGCGGCTGGAGGGCGTAGATCTGTCTGATGAGGGTCAGCCTGTCTTAAGCTTAAAAGTCTGTTCGCTTTGGTCTGACACTGCGTTGTCTTTTTAGTTTATTGATGCCCCCCATACTCCCCTCCCCCACACACACTCCATTTCTCTCTCTCTCTCTTCCTCCCCCCCCCCCCCTCTCTCTCTGTGTCTTAGTGTGCGTGTGTTTGCTAATCTAAACGCATCCTTTGTCTGGGTTGATGGAATAGGTAAAGACATAACAGGCGAATGCCTAATAGTTTACTTTTCCTGTAAGAAATATGGTGGTGTAGGAATGAGTTCTTAACCTGACTCACAGTTTAAATTCGTCTGACACCTGTTACAATAGCACATTTGTTCTGCTTATCTTAGCATGCCCACAGTATCAGTTTAGTGCTCAATAAGTTCCCTCTCCCTACCTGACTCATGGGTTTGTATCTAACTTCATCCGTTTGGATGACATTCATACATGATTACGCTGTATCCGTTTGGATTAATCAAAAACCATTAATCATAAAACCAGTTGCACAGCATGTCAGTCGCATCAGACAGGCATTGGTTTCAATATGCAGGAACTAAGACGACAAAAAATGTTTATGAAAATTACCTTTCACACACAGACACAGACACAGACACACACACACACACACACACACACACACACACACACACACACCACACACACACACACTTCCCCCCTTTTTTTTCCTCAGATGCAAATACCAACGAACATAACATTACCCCCCTTTGATCAACAGGAACGCTCATTGTCTCTATAGCAGACTGAAGTTAGTCTTCTAAGTATTGTAAAACTGATTTAGGGGGCGGAAAGGAAACATCGCTGGTGGGTACCTCATCCAAGATCAAAGAACCAAGATTAGCACGGACATAGCTAGGCTAAGCTTCTGGCCTGTGGCAATGCTGTGTCAGTTGATGGTGCGTGCATGGAGCGGTGGAGGGAGAGGGAAGCGGCGTTTGTGACCATTGCATTGGTGACGTGGGAGGGAGATGTGTTGTTTTTTTTCCTCCTGTGGATGTAGTTTTGTTCCTTATCGGCAGTTTTACAGATGTTGTTGTCGTTCATATGGCGTCTCCTTGTGTGTGTGTGTGTGTGTGTGTGTGTGTGTGTGTGGTGTGTGTGTGTGTATGGGTGCGTGTGTGTGTGTGTGTGTGTGTGTGTGTGTGTGTGTGTGTGTGTGTGTGTGTGTGTGTGTGCGTGGCGTGCGCGCGAGTGTTTCATTTTTGTTGTTGTTCCTTTGGTCACATCATCTTGTCTGTTTTTACAGTTTCATTGTCCATATCCTCATCACCAACCCATCCAACTTTATCTAACTAGCGGAAAAAAAAATAACAGTCAACAACAAGATATGTACCGTACGACACCCACATCTAGGACAATCCTGATATCAATTTCGCCATAACGGCTGAAAACACAGCTAACACAGTTAGCATGATGCCTGCTCCCTCCCCCCTCCCCTTCCTCTCCTCCCGCACCCTTTTTGCCGTACCACCACCCCCCCTCCTCTTCAACCTTCGTTCCCTCCAATTCCGTTACACACAACCAGACAATCACGTACCTCTTGTGTTCCGAGAACATCCGGGCCGCCCTCTTCGTCATCGTACAGCTGGTTTCCGTACAGGCCTGCAACAAGCGGGGGACAAGTGCTAGTTAATCATCAAGTTGACGACAACGATGTGGAGTAGCAACACTGACAACACTGATAACGATGATTGTGTTTGTAGTGATGATGATGATGATCAGCGTGATGATGAAGATGAAGGTTGTCATAACCATAGCAGATGTAATGGGGGTGTATGAACAGACACGCCCGTAACAACAACCATGATAATATCAATATATATGTTAAGACACGTACGAAAGATCGCGCATGAGCAGGAGAGAGAGAGAGAGAGAGAGAGAGAGAGAGAGAGAGAGAGAGAGAGAGAGAGAGAGAGAGAGAGAGAAGAGAGAGAGAGAGAGAGAGAGAGAGAGAGAGAGAGAGAAGAGAAGGCATTTTTTAAAACTGACATTATCTGGTAACTCACTCAAAAGCAAGCAAGACATTCACGTTTCACTATTTTTTCAGCAAAGAAATATATTTGGCCGATAAGCCAGGACAAGAATTTTTTTTTTTTTTAAACAGAGAGACAAGAAAGAGCTTTTTAAAAAAAAAAAAAAAAAAAGGCAACGACTGAACAAGGTGAGTGAGCGCAAGGACACACACACACACACACACACACACACACACACACACACACACACACACACACACACACACACACACACATCCAACACAGACACACAGACACACAGACACATTCTAACACACACATGCACACAGACACACACACGCATGCACGCACGCAGACACAGACACAGACACAGACACAGACACAGACACAGACACACACACACACACACACACACACACACACACACACACACACACACACACACACACACCTCTTCTTTTTCTCTCCCCTCCAAATAACACGCCTTAAACTCTAGGAGCGCTCACTCCTCTTTCTCTCTCTCTCTGATTGTTTTTTTTTCTCTCCTCTCTTTCTCCCCTTTCTGGCCCCATTCTTCCCAACCCCTTTCCTTTTCCACCCCCCCCCCACATAATCACGATCGCCCCCTTCTCACCCCATCATCCCTTCAACCTCACCCCCCCCCCCCCCACCCACCCCCACCTGCCCGCTTCTCCACCCTGTTCTGGCCTAGAGGTTAACAGCATCGTGAAGCAGGCATTTCTCTCTCTCTCTCTCTCTCTCTCTCTCTCTCTCTCTCTGTGATATTTATCTCTCTCTCTCTCTCTCTCTCTCACTGAGATATTTTTTTTTCTCTCTCTCACTCTCTGTCTCATATTATCTCTCTCTCTCTCTCTCTCTCTCTCTCTCTCTCTCTCTCTCTCTCTCTCTCTGTATGTATGTCTGTCTCTCTCAGTTATTCCCACTCTATGTCTCTCTCTATATCTCTCTGTCTCAGACTGTCTGTCTGTCTGTCTGTGTCTCTATGTACCCTCCTCTTAGACATTATCTGTGTCTGTCTGTCTGTCTATCTTTCTGTCTGTCTGTCTATCTGTTCTGTCTGTCTGTCTGTCTGTCTGTCTGTCTGTCTCTCTCTCTCTCTCTCTCTCTCTCTCCAAACTTCTTTAAGAAAGATGGTCTGTCTGTCTGTCTGTCTGTCTGTCTGTCTCTCCTCTCTCTCTCTCTCTCTCTCTCTCTCTCTCTGTCTCTGTCTCTGTCTGTCTGCCTGTCTGTCTGTCTTTCTCTCTCTCTCCAAACTTCTTTAAGAAAGATGGCCTGTCTGTCTGTCTGTCTGTCTGTCTGATGCCCGCCCCCCCTCTCTCTCTCTTTCCAAGCTTCAAATAAGATGGCCAACAACCGCACGCACCTCAAGATTTGGGGAGCTTCTCGCGCACGCATGTGCCTTGAATAACATATCTCGCGCACGCATGCGCATTAAACATAACAGAAATCCGACAGACGGCTGGACTTTTAAAAACAGAAACTGCAAGGAAAAAGAACAGAAATGGAAGGGGGGAAAAAAGAAGGAAAGAAAGAAAGAAAGAAAGGATAGGAGAAGAAACCGATGAATAACATTACGGGCAGTCTATCTCACTTAAGCCAGGAATTTCTTGTCACGAAAAGCGTGTTGGTTTCCCAAACATCAAGGCATGGAGGCGTGTCTTCTCCATTGGTTTTGCTCTGCTCTTTGTTTTATGTGTTTGTTCATTGATTTATCTATCTATTTGCGTGTTTATTTTAGTTGTGTGTTTATTTTTTGATCAATCGATTATTTAAACTATGTACTTATTCATTAATCTGTCTATCTATTTATTGATTTATTGATCTATTTATTTTTCAGTTATTTAGTTAATTAATCAATTTAAAAAACTTTATTAACTTATCTATCTATTTACTTGTAAAATACTTTATCTTAGCGGGTCTGCAGCAATATTAGCACCTGGTAAATTCAGACGCTGGATCTCCCTACCAATCGCAAGGGAGCTTCTAAAATGCAGCGGATCACGTAAGCCGACATCGACATTTATATTTATAAGCACAACATTTAGAATGTAAAAATAAAGACGAACATTCAAGCAAATTAGCTTTATATATCTATAAAAAAAGAATATTCTGCTTTCGTACAAAACCACTTTATCTTCCGGATACAAACGAGAGAGATGCCGTCCTCAAGGTGTAGAACTCACAAAGAAAATTCTTTTAGAATCCTATTCAAATATCATCTCCCTTTCTTAACCCTTCTCATCTCATTGGTAGTGAAAATCGTCGGCATTTGAACCCTAAACAGCATTCGGGCCGCGAAGATGACAGTGGTGAATTTAAACGTCTCGTGGGGTCGGCGTTTTTAATGAGAGAAAAAACATCACCTGCTCTCGCAGTAGAAAACAAAAGTTTTTGATTCAGTCCAGGGCAGGTGGAGGCAGCGAAAGGCAGAGGAGAAAGTTTGGCGACGCTTCACGTCAAGCCGGGTCTTACT
>JADBJO010000943.1:336791-339291 GCA_016801955.1 Conus betulinus
AGGTGAAGACACAAATCGATAATTAGACTATAAAGAAGGACTGATACTGCAAACGCAGATAACAGAATCCTGCATGCATGCAAAGAGAGAGAGAGAGAGAGAGAGAGAGAGAGGAGAGAGAGAGAGAGAGAGAGAGAGAGAGGAGAGAGAGAGAGAGGAGAGAGAGAGAGAGAGAGAGAGAGAGAGCATTACGGCCACAAAATGGGACGGTTAAACTGCTCCGCTTAAAGCCCTTTCGTTCACATCAAAAGAAAGCATACAAAACTAGTTAGCACAGAAACTCCACAATAAGTGTCATCCCTTCAACCTCCCCACACCCTTTATACGTTTACAGCTCAAGATGAAATGCACCATAACGTGCCTGTCACTTTTTAAAAACAAACAAACAAACAACCAACCAACCAATAAAAAGACCCCCTGGCTATAAACGCCTCGTCTTAAAGAGTTAAAGATTATACCTTTTTTTTTTTTTTTTTTTTTTTTACTGATGTCAGATTCAAATTTCTCTGTCTCAGTCTTTCTGCTTAGTTATTGCTTTCCCCTTTTTTTGTCTGTTTTGTTTTTTCTCTTCTGTCTCCTCCTCTCTCTCTGTCTCTCTCTCTCTCTCTTCTCTCTCTCTCTCTCTCTCTCTCTCTGTCTTTCTGTCTGTCTCTGTCTGTCTGTCTATCCTCCCTGCCTCTTTTTTTGCTGGTCTTTCTTTCATCGGTCTTTTTGCCTGTCTTTCTTAGCGTCTTTTCTTTCTGTTCGTCTTTCTGTCTGCCGGCTTTTGTCTGTTTGTGTTTCTGCCTGGTTTGCTTATCTGTTTTTATTTAATTGTTTGCTGTTATCTTCTCCCCGTCTTAGTTTCACGTGTCCTTCTTTCAACCTATCTTTCTGAACTGTTTTTTCTTTCTACATGTTTTTTTTTGTCTGTTATTTTTTGCCTCTCTTTCTTGCTGTCTGTCTATCTGTCAGTCTGTATTTCTGTCTGTAGTTGTGCATGACTTTCTTCGTTTCTTTCTGTCTATCTGTCTTTCTTCATGACCGCCCTTTTTTGCTTTACGTTTGTCTGTGTACCTGTCTGCCTGTCTGTCCCTCTTGCGCCATGCCTTTTTGTGTTTTTCGTTCAGACCACCTGTTTTTGTGTTCCTTTCCATCTGTTTTATTTTTCCTGGAATTTTTTTTTCGTCTCTTTTTCTTCCTGCCTTTTTCTGTCTTTTTTTTTTTTCTTTTTAACTTCGTGCTGTTTTTTTTTTTGCCTGTCTTCCTTTCTTCCCGCCTTGAGATTTTTTTCCCCTTCATTTTGTGTTGTTGTCTGTTTTTCAGTTTTTGTCCTTTTATTTTGTCCGTCCCTCCTGTCTTCCGCCATCCCCTCATGGTTTTTCTACTCATCATCCAAGCTAATATGAACGCAGCTTTAAGGCTGGCATCATTCTGGTCGTTCTGGAATGTTCTTATGGAAGGCAAGGCAGCCAGTCATAAACCTGGCAACGCTGAAGCTAACCTGGAGAAACCAGAACCTTCGCTCTCACGCCCAACCCAACCCGCAGCTTTTGTATGCGACGATTCTGTCCCTTTTTCTGTATGTCTGCGAATCATACGACTTCGCAAGCACGACTGCCACATAAGATCAATGCTGTTTAGTTTCAAAACGGAGTGACTGTGGGCGGAAAACAAGGGTGGCCCCGTTTTCGTCCGGCGGCCATTTTGATCGTGCGCGAAATATGAGTAGATAAGTGATTTCTCGTTCTTCGTTTTCACTGTCTTAAATGTAATATGTTTTTGCCTGAAGAAGATTCAAGAGGTCGAGATGCATTGTGTCTTGTCCTGTATTTTGTTTGTCTATGTCCAGTGCTGTTTAGTTATGAAACGCTAAGGATGATCTCCCTGTCATGTTACAAAGGAGAAAGTCAGCCTGAAATTGTTGTCATTTTATTATCATTGTAAGCAGTAGTAGTAGTAGTTGTAGTAGTAGTAGTAGTAGTAGTAGTAGTAGTAGTAGTAGTAGTAGTAGTAGTAGTAGTTAGTAGTAGTAGAAGTAGTAGTAGTAGTAGTAGTAGTAGTAGTGGTAGTGGTGGTGATGGTGGTGGTGGTGGTAGTAGTAGTAGTAGTTGCAGTCGTAGTCACCTTAGTAACATTGTGATGATGTTGATAATGACGACGATGATTATCATGGTCATTATAATGATGATGATTGTTTTGCTGTTGCTATTATTGTATTATTACCTTATGTATGCGTTTTTGTAGTCCTTATGTAATGTGTGCTTTTGTTTTTGAAATAAGATATGATTTTTTTTTAAAGGAGGAAAGTTCGCAGTACAATTAACAAGCACGTGAGTCGTCATGGACACACTTTCGACCACAGAAAACAAAACAAACAAACTCAAATGGCATGGACGCGTGATCAGATAGTGCTGTCTACACCAGATCATCTTCAAAGGACCAGACCACGGGAAGGAAGAAAGAGATAGGGCAGAAGAGAGAAAAAAGGTTGCTTGAATGGAGCGGGAAATAAATTTGT
>JADBJO010000943.1:349291-351791 GCA_016801955.1 Conus betulinus
CCACCAACCATCACTCCCCCATCCCCCACCCCTTCCTACCACTCCTCCTCATTCTGCAATGACTAGTCTCAGAAGTCTTCACTCTCTAGTCGCGTGAGTAGTCTTAGTTTCTAACACACCCACGATGCCAGATCTCTCTCTCTCTCTCTCTCCTCTCTCTCTCTCTCTCTCTCTATTACACACCCTGTCTGTCTCATAAACCATGATATTCTGCTCTTTTACCACTTCCACTGTGCTGCCATAAAAGTGGTGTGTGTGTGTGGTGTCTGTGTGGTCGTTTGAATGTATTGTGTATGTCTGTAGAGCCATGATAGTATTTTGTATGTATGTCTAGGGGGCCATTTAAATCGTGTTGCGTGCATATTTTCATGTGCATCTGTGGAGCTATGGAGTGCACTTAGTGTCGATAAAGCTTGGTTAAGTATCGTGTGTGGCTACACAAGTACAGAGAATGTCCATGGAAACGTGGAAAGTGCTATGTAGATCTGCGGATCTATCGATAGTATTAGGTCCATGTATGGATCTACAGAAAGCATTTTTGAATGTCTGCTGAAACGGCTTGCATGTTTACAGGACCACGCGAAGTATTGTGTATGCTAATGGATCTACATGAAGTGTTAGGAGCTAATACATTCAAACATGCATGCATACAATATACATACATACATACATAACTTTCAATCTCTATCTATCTATCTGTCTATCTATGTATGTATGTATGTATGTATGTATGTATGTATGTATGTATGTATGTGTATGTATGTATGTATGTATGTATGTATGTGTGTATCTATCTATCTATCTATCTATCTATCTATTTATCTATCTATCTATCTATCTATCTATCTATCTTTGCGTACTTCTCTTGCAGCATTATGAAAATATCGAAGTCTGTCTTGAAAACAGAACCAACTGTACCATCAGTGTATGTTAGTTGACTTTCGCCCCCTCATTGAGACTCATTAGTGGAACTCTCAAATCTCTCTCTCTCTCTCTCTCTCTCCTCTCTCTCTCTCTCTCTCTCTCTCTCTCTCTCTCTCCTCTCTCCCCCCCCTCCTCTCTCTCTCTCTCTCTCTCTCTTGCTGTAAAATGTGTAAATCTTTCAAGACAAGAAATCAATACTGTTTATGTTACTGAGATGAGATCAGTAGAGTGAAGCCATACAAATGAACATGATGTCATACAGTCAAATCCAGCACAAAGCAATGCACTCTAAAAGCAATGCAATATAGTACAGTGCAGTACAGTACAGTACATGATAATACCGTATGGAAAAGAACAGTACATTCAGGTCGACCAAACATCACCAGAAACTGTCCAGTTAAAACACCAGATAGGCCCATTTCCTCCAACAAAATGACAATAACTCCCCAGTTCCATCCTAGCCCAGACTAGTCCATGCCTGCAAAGTGGCCCCAAAGAGTACTTATCAAGGGACGTCAGTCCCATGGGGGCGGCGAGTAAAATAAAGAGTTATCCTTTCCTGGGAGTGGCCCTCTTTCAGGGAATCAGATTACCGTTTCTGGCGAGCCTTGAGAGAGGGCTACTGTTTCCACCACTTGAACTGTGGCGCACGTTTTTTGATGATGTCCGGCAGTGTTGTATAGCTTGGGACCGTCTGACATTAATGGGTAAATTGAAAAAGGAAAGTGTGTGTGTGTGTGTGTGTGTGTGTGTGTGTGTGTGTGTGTGTGTGTGTGTGTGTGTGTGTGTGTGTGGTGTGTGTGTGTGTGTGTGTGTGTGTGTGTGTGTGTGTGTGTGTGTGTGTGTGTCTAGGATGAGGATGAAAGCAGTAGTGGGGATAGGGGGGGTCAGGGGTGAAGGATGAACGAAATAGAGAAAAGAGGAAGTCTTACAAAGTGTCTTTTATCTCTATCATCCCCTACCAGCCCCCCTCCCCCCCCCCCCCCCCCCACCACCCACCATCACCCCCCCCCCATCCCCCCCCCTTTGCCATCCCCCTCCTCCTCCAATGACTAGTCTCTGCAGTCTTCACTCTGTGGTCGCGTGGGTAGTCTTAGTTCTAACACACCCACGATGCCAGACCTCTCTCTGTCCACCCTCTCTGTCTCTTAAACCATGGCGTTCTGTTCTTTTGCCGCTTCAACTGTTCTGCCCTAAAGAGTGGTTTGTGTGTCTGTGGGGTCGTTGAGAGCATTTTCGTTGTCTGTGGAGCCATGATCTGTGGAAAATATTGTCCATGTGCATCTGTGGAGATATGTTGTGTGTTTTTTACGATAGAACTTTGCAAAGGTATTGTCTGTGTCTACACAAAAACAGTGTTGAGTTTGTCCATGGAAACGTGGAAAGTGTTTTGTGTGTCTGTAGATGTATGTATAATGTTAAGGCTTTCTATGGAGTCGTTTGAAAGTGTTTTTGTCTGGAGACTCATTTATAATGGATTCATTGAAAGTGTTTTGTGTGTCTGTAGATTCACGTACAATGTCAAGGTTTTCTATGGATTCATGGAAAGAGTTTTGTGTGTCTGTAGATTCATGTA
>JADBJO010000943.1:356791-361791 GCA_016801955.1 Conus betulinus
GACATGGATAACAGAACAGACAGACCGACAGACCATACAATCAGAATCTAGACCCTATTAGACACATAGAGAGACCGGAAAAGACAGAGAAAAATAGTGACACATAGATAGAGAGAGAAGAGCCGAAGATAGAGATAGAGATAGAGAGATAGAGAGGAGAGGTAGTGATGTAGGTATTGAGACCATTCTGCATTTACAATACAGTATAGGAAGCGTGAAACTCGAACAATAAAGCCATAATGTTTCCCTTCACTTCGCTGTGTCACAATACCATTTTATCTTTAGTGTTTTGATCGCACGACAGTGGCGAAAATAACTTACATGGCTTTCATCAGACAACGTTTCGTTTTTGCTTGTTACCTCACCCACCCCACCCCCCCCGCCTCCTCCCCTCTCCCACCACTCGCTCCCCGTCGTTCCCCCACCTCCCTCTCCCCCCGCCCCCTCCCGCCCCCAAAAGGTCTCGTCGAAGGCCAGCTGTTTTTCCCCGCTTCCTCGCGTGTTCACCCATGTAAAACTGTAGGTTTGTTATTGCTTGGGCTGTGAGTGATCGCGTATGCCTCTTTAAAGGTTAATCGGTGGTGGAGAGAGAGAGAGAGAGAGAGAGAGAGAGGAGGAGAGCGAGAGCGAGACGAGGGGAGAGGGAGAGCAGCCAGACAGGCAACTTACAATGCGGCACAGAGAAGAGAATACATCGATATGAGAGGAGAGAGAGAGAGAGACGATGAGAGAGAGAGAAATCTAGCAGAACAGAGAGCACAGCGATAGAGAGACCGAGAGAGAGAGAGTGACAGTAGAGACAGAGACAGAGGAGAAACAGATAGACAGACAAACAAAAAGACAGAAACCGACAGGGCTGACACAAACAGAAGACAGACAGAAAGACAGGCCAGGACAGAGCGACCGGAGGAGGGAGGACGAGACAGAGGGACCAGAGAGACAGAAGACAGCTCAGAAGCGGAGAGCGCAGAAGAGAAGAGAGAGAGAGACAGACAGGACAGACAAGTAAACATCCTATAGACAGACAGACAGACAGAGAGACTTCCAGACTTTTTTGCGAGATAGAGGGGGAGAAAGAGACAGAGAGAGAGAGGAGCGGGGGAGGCGGATGAGAGAGAGAAGAGAGAGAGAGAGAGAGATGGAGGAGAGAGAGCGAGACGAGCGAGAGAGCGACAGACGACCGGACAGAACAGACAGTGGCGGAGGGAGAGGAAAGGGCAGAAAGACAGACAGACAGACAGACAGACAGACGGACATGACGGACAGACAGACAAGGACAGACAGACTGACAGAAAGACAGAGAGACATAAGCTGGATACAAGAGACAGACAGAAACTCGTGACAGCTCCGATAAACCAACATCAACACAACGCCAGAAGAAATCATTACTTACTGCTAGCTCTTTAAAATCCTCTTTGAACAAACACGAGCAAATGAGGCAGGCGACTTAATTTCTCTTATGTTTCATTAGTTCATTTTCTAATTGCTCATTTGGGGAATCTCCACTAACCCGCCCCATTCCCCGAACCCCCCCCCCCCCCCACCCCCCCCCCCCCCCCCCCCCCCCAGCCCCACCGTCACCTCCCTGAATTAAAAATTCTCATTGGAGCCAAATGATGCAGCCCGGCCTTGTTCACTTGTTCAAGTTGTTTTTGCTGTGCTGTGAGTTCTTATCCGCATGGCCTTTTGGAAGTGTGAATCGATGATAGAGAGAGAGCGATGAGCTGATGAGGAGAGGCGAGCGCGGAGAGAAGAGAGAGTGGAGCGGGCGGTAAAGTTGCAGAGAGACGAGGAGGAGCCGAGAGAGAGAGAGAGAGAGAGAGGTGTGTTTGAGGAGACGAGACAGAGTCGACGGCGAGAGAGTCAGAGATGGGACGAACTAGTCGAAGAGATCGGGGGAGGAGAGAGAGAGACCGGACAAGAGCGCGGTGTATGTGTTTGAGGCGAGAGCAGAGAGATGAGAGAGAGAGAGAGAGATCAGAGGAGAGAGAGTAGAGAGAGAGAGAGAGAGATCCCGTTGTGCTAATCGGGGGGAGGGTGTTGTAAAGGACAAAGAAACGCTGGTATCTTGAATGTACTGTTGAACGCATTCTTCTTTTCAAAACGGGGCGGCAAGGAAACAGTGCTGACTTAATTGTAGGGTAAATAACAGGCTCAGCACCTCACACAACAAACAACCATTCAGGACAATGAGATAACGAAGGACGTGCAGTCACGCATCTTCTCGAATTCGGACACAAGATGTGCGTTGGTGGTGATCTTGCCGGAAGAAGACCTAAAGAGTCGAAAGCGCATGCTTGTTTTGTCTTGTAATGCGTTTTTTTTTTTTCCCCTGCTGTCCTGGCGGATAAATTATAGTTTTCTTTAAATTGTGTGTAAATGTTTCCGCCGCGGTGGCTTCACTTTCAAAATGAAGTTTGTAAAGTTTTCGATCGATGTCCATTTGAAAGCACTTTGTTGTTTATTTGGTTTAAGCTAAGTGAGAAGACTGCAGAGATGAAGTACCTGGTTTAGTGTGCAAAATTGCTGTGTAGACTGCTTGTGACGCACGGTTTCTCTTGAGAATACTTTTTTCTTGCCTTTTAGATGACATTGGAAGCTGGACTGAGTCCGTTTAGGTTGCAACAAGAAAATATCACGTCCCTTTTCCCTTTTCCGTTTGACAAATGAGGGACAGCGCGGCGAGCTTAAGGTTAAATGGGTATATTCATTTAAATGTATCACACGGTTGTAGTAACAGACATATATCCGATGTTTAAAAACAAACTAACTAGCCACGGAAAAAACACTTACATCTGTTTGCCTTTTGAGTATTAAGATTCGGCTTGCACGGTTTCGTGGTAAAACAACAGCAACTTTATCAGTGTAAAGAAGCCAGATTCTGAGAAGAAAAAATCAAAACAGTGGTGGAAATTGTGAAGAAACTGGTAATGATGTTCGTTATCTATTTACTTTTCAACGTTTTGACAAAACTTTAAAAAAAAAAAGGAAAATAATTGAACATACTTGAATTAGGACAATCATAAATATTTGAATTCAGGCATTTTGTTCTCGTTCCACGCAAAAAGACGGGTCTTATTGCTCAAGGTTCAACTGCTTAATTGCTTATTGTTCAATGTTCAATTCAGTTTAACCTTATGAGGAACGATTTATAAATACCAGTAGTCAGGAAAGTGAAATTATTGTTCCAAAAAACTGTATGCAAACATCGTTTATTCTTTATGTTAGTTATGTACATCACCGTCCTCTCTCTCTCTCTCTCTCTCTCTCTCTCTCTCTCTCTCTCTCTCTCTCTCTCTCTCTCTCTCTCTCTCCACTCTCTCTCTCTTAATGCTTGGTTGATTGATGGAAACACACATGTGTCTTCCTTCCATCTTGATGTGAAGAGATCTGCATGTCAATAATCTCTCTGGTGCTCTTTCTTTGCTGTGTGACTGTCTCTCCCCCCCCCCCCCTCCCCCCCCCCCCCCCCCACACACACACACAAGTTGTAGTGTAGGCGCAGATCATGTTAGCGAAGCACTCAAAAGTCTGAACAGCCATGTTAGATTAATCCTGTTCACTCTCTTTTCCATGAGTGTCTCTTCTATACATTTTTCTCAGATTATTTATTTATGTATGTATGTATGTATGTATGTATGTATGTATGTATGTATGTATGTATGTATGTATGTATGTCGTAAACTAAATCTTTCTTTCTTTCTTTGTTTACTGATTTACCTATTGATTGATTGATTGATTGATTGATTTAGTTACCTATTTATTTATTCATTTATCTGTTCATTTCTCTATTTGTTAGTTTCGCTGTTTTCCCTGCGCAGTGTGGTCCTATATCCCGGTAGATACAGACTGAGCGTGTATGGGACTGCTGTGTAGGCGGGGCAGTGACCTTTTGATGAAACTGACACTGAACTGACTTCGCCTCCACGTCTCAGTGTTCACCTTCCACTGGATGCTTTCAATTCTCTCTTCTTTTGTAGAAGTCACATTTTTTTTTATCTTTAGTTGATTTCTTTTCTCTTTCTGTTCTGTTTTTATTTTTGAATCCTGTTTTCGGCAATACTTTGCCTCCGCTATTCGTTCTTGTTTAAGTTTCTTTTCTTTTCTTTCTTTCTTTTTCTGGTTTCATCTGTCTCGTTGTATTCTTTCTTCTTACCTTTTTTTTTTTTTAATTTCTTTTTCTCGCTCTTCCTTCAGTATTTTTTTCTTTATCATTTTTTTTTTGTTTAAACTTTTTTTCTTCCATCCAGTATTTTTCCTTTTTTTTTTTTTTTTTTTTTTTTTTCGTTTTTTTTCTTCTTTTATTTCGTTTTCTTTTCTTTCTTCTTTTTTTGTGTTCTTTCTTTTCTTTTCTTTCTTTCTTTCTTTCTTTCTTTTCTTCTTTCTCGTTCTGTCTTTCTCTTTCTTCTTTTTCTTACTTTATTTTTCTTTCATTGCTCACCCCACCCCACCCTTTCCCTTTGCAATTCTTTCCTTTCCTTTCTTTTTCCTCATTGCCATCCAACATTTCATTTCTTTCTCAATTTTTTTCCTTCCTCTTTTTCTCCTTTCTTCCTCTCTCTAACCGTAACTACCTTTTTTGTTTATAGTTTACATTCCCCCCCCCCCCCCCCCCCCCTTTTTTTTTTTTCTCCTCTTTCCCCCTTTCATTCTGTCGTCCAAAATTCTTTTCATCATTCTCTTTATCTTTTTTCTGTTCTCCTTCCTTTTTTTCAGCCCCCCTCCCCGCCTCCCTCCGTATTTCTGGATGTTTTTTCGTTTCTACCTCTCTTTTCGTGTGTTCCTTTCCTTTGTCTTCCTCTTAGCTCTGTTTTACTCTGTCTCTCCCTTTCTTTTTCAGTTCTTTCATTCTTTTTTCCATGTCTTTCAATTTTCCTTTTTTTTTTTGTTCTTTCTCTCCAGAAACCTTTCCTTCTTCTTTTAATTCCTGTTTCTTTCTCTCTTTCCTCCCTTTCTTCCCTCCCTTTGTTTGTTCATTCCTTTTTTTTCTTTCCTCTCAT
>JADBJO010000943.1:376791-381791 GCA_016801955.1 Conus betulinus
GATACAGGCCATGATTCGTTTGTGACCCGAATGAAAGACATCGTCATTCAGCAGAAAACATGTTGATTTCCGCTTCGATTGTCGGTCAGGTGCTTTTTCGTTTGTTGTTTGTTTGTTTGTTTGCTTTTTTTTTTTTTTAAAGAGAAGATGGAGTAGATGGGGTGTAGGCGTGTGTGGATGGATGGAGAGAGAGAGAGAGAGAGAGAGAGAGAGAGAGTGAGGAGAGAGAGAGAGAGAGAGAGAGAGAGAGAGAGAGAGAGAGAGAGAGAGAGAGAGAGAGAGAGAGAGAGAGAGAGAGAGAGAGAGAGAGAGAGAGAGAGAGAGAGAGAGAGAGAGAGAAGAGTGCATGACGTCAATGTTATAAACTCTCTCTCTCTCTCTCTCTCTCTCTCTCTCTCTCTCTCTCTCTCTCTCTCTCTCTCTCTCTCTCTCTCTCTCTCTCTCTCTCTCTCTCTCTTGTATTTGACCATCTCTTTACTTCTTTTAACTCCAGTCCTTGTTCGTATGTGCTCTGTTACTTGCCTGATCAAAAAAAAAAAAATCTTTTTTGCTTTAACTTGCAATATCCCACTTTCCTTTCCCCCCCCCTCCCCCACTCCTTCCCCATGCCCCTACCCCCCCCCCCCCATCCCCCGACCTATCCACACACTGCCTGTCTTCAGTATTAGCAATCTTGCAACCCAAGTCCTTAAGCAAGATCTAGTTGCAAAGTGAAGCGACTTCAGACGGAAATCTTAACACATTTTGAATGTTAGTAATAGCGCACCACACACACACACACACACACACACACACACACACACACACACACACACACACAGAACGTAGACAAACGAATCACACGACAAAACGCGACGCGTTTCGACCTCTTAGGTCTTCTTCAGACAGGATACAAAACACTCAGGACACAAAACACACACACACACAAAAAAAAAAAAAAATGAACGAGCAATCATTTACATCGTCATCCACTTCAGCGCCAAATGGGCGTTGAAATCAACAAATTGACCAATAAACTAGCAAAAATGAAAATTTTCCTGCTTATTTGTTGGCATCTTATCATGTACCTTTTTTTTGCTTTTGCTTTATTTGATAAACATTCAACGCCCATTTTGCGCTGAAGTGAATGAGGATAAGTGACTGCTCGTTCATTTTCGTTGTCCTGAGTGTTTTGTGTCCTGCTTAAAGAAGACCTAAGAGGTCGAAACGCGTCGTGTTTTTGTCTTGTGATTCGTTTGTCTACTTTTTTTTATCAGGCAGGACGCTATTAAGAACATTAAAATTTCCTGAAGCATGGCTGATATTCTTGCTTTTCACGCTTTGTACTCTTCAGCCAACGAATCACGGTGGTAACTTTTTGCCTTGCTTGGCGACAGTATAGAGAAATAACGCTAGTGAGAAACCAATGAAACGCATCTGTGTGTGTGTGTGTGTGTGTGTGTGTGTGTGTGTGTGTGTGTGTGTGTGTGTGTGTGTGTGTGTGTGTGCGTGTGTGTGTGGTGTGTGCGTGTGTGGTGTACGTGTGTGCGTGTGTGTGTGCGTGCGTGCGTGCGTGCGTGCGTGCGTGCGTGCGTGTGTGTGTGTGTGTGTGTGTGTGTGTGTGTGTGTGTGTGTGTGTGTGTGTGTGTGTGTGTGTGTGTGTGTGTGTGTGTGTGAATGTTAGGAATCCGTTGATTCCATAGCTCCAGTGCTGTAATTGTGCAGCAGAAGTGGACAGAAGAGCAGCTTTGGAGTCAGCATAAAGTGTTGGTACTAGACTTTTGGGGGACCGGGATAGCTCAGTTGGGTAGAGCGCCGGACTCGTGATCCTAGGGTTGAGGGTTTGAATCTTGGTACAGAGGGATTTTCCCCTCGGAGTTAACATTGGTTCTGACTCCATTCCCCATATAGTCCTACGAATGAGACTATAAACCGACGTTCCGTGTGTGAACGCGCGCATAACATCTTGCACACACGTAAAATCCCATCACCAACTTTCGGAAGAGAAGGCCAGTTTGGCCGTTGGTATGGATGACACATTACACATAGCATGGACCTTCCCCGAAGATGGAGTATGGCTGCCTTAATGGCAGGATAAAAAAAACGGTCATACACACAAAAACTCCACTTCCTGTCTATACAGGGAATGTCCGCAGGAGTATCAGCCTGCGTACGCAGAAAGAAAGAAAGAAAGAAAGGTACTAGACGTTAACATATGTAACATCCTAGACAAAAATGTCAATAAACACCACAGGAAAAAATGAACAAAAATATGTTTAGAATAAATACGATGCAAACACAGAAGCAGGGAAATTCAACTGCGCTTGCTTATTGATCTATCTGTTGATTACTCTTTCCTTTGTTTGCTTTTTTTGTGCAAATGCCATTTTGATGCCTAAAAAAAACAATATGCAGGAACATGCCTTCAATATGGACTCACAGACAATCTCTTTGTTCATATGTTCTCTTATTCTTTTGTATACATTCATCCTTTCTGGGACGTCTCCTTTTTCTGGGATGGGGGCGGGGCCGGGGTGGGGATGTGGCGGGGTGGGTGGTGGGGGGAGGGGGGGAGGAGAGGGAGGTAGGGGGCGGGGGGGGGGGGGGGGGGTGGACGATTGTAACATCGAAATGAACGGCTCCTGAAAAGTATTTTCTTCTTTATTCATTTGGTTCATTTGTCCTTTATCTGCTTTTCTCTGTTTTTTTTTTGCTACCTCGTCGTCGTTTGTTTGTTTGTTTGTTTGTTTCTTTGTTGTGTTCTCCAAAAAATCTCCATGCGTGGTAATTTGTTTCCGCAGCCTGCAAACATCTATTTATTTGTTGATTCGTTTATTTGTTTATTCATGTATTCATTCATTTATTTAATCTATTCATTTTTTTTTTTTCAAATCTTAAATAAATGTTAGCGAACCGCCAAGAGAAATGCGGATAGACGAGTCACAAGGCAAAACACTGATTTTTAAAAAAAATTCAGTTATTTATTTTTTATTCAGTTATTTATTCTGCATTCTGCATTCATTCGTTTATTTATTCTGCATTCATTCACTCGTCTATATATATTCATTTGTCTATTATTCATTTGTTCATATATGATTTTTTGTGTATTTATCTATTTGCCATCGTGCGTGTGTGTGTGTGTGTGTGTGGGGGGGGGGGGGGTGCGTGTGTGTGTACGTGTTCAAGTACTTTGAATTAAAATCGCAATCGGGCACGAACACAACTACAAATACAACAGAGACAAGACGGGCCCCCAGTTCAACTCCCTTACAGACCCCCCTCCCACCCGCTCTCCCCCACCCCCCCACCCCCCCTCTTTTCCACCCTTTTGCTCGCCTGCAGTTCCTTTGCCAGTCTTTTTGATGTCCCCCCCTCTCCTCCTTTCTCTCCCCCCCCCCCCAACACCTACCTATTTTCCATCCATGTGCTCGTGCGCTAGCACGTGCGCCTTGTTGACCGTCCGATTGTATCACTTTTCCTGTGACATTTTTGAAAGCGAGTGGACCTGGGTTTCAAAGAGCGAAGGGGTAGAAGGTGGGGTGGGGGGGGGGGGGGGGTGGGGCTGGTTCAGTAGTTGTGGCGATGGGAAGAGTGGAAGGTGGGGTGGTGTGTGTGTGTGTGTGTGTGTGTGTGTGTGTGTGTGTGTGTGTGTGTGTGTGTGTGTGTGTGTGAGTGAGAGAGAGAGAGAGACGAGAGAGAGAGAGAGAGAGAGAGAGAGGAGAGAGAGAGAGAGAGAGATCGCCTGCAGTTCTTTGAGAGAGAGGAGAGAGAGGAGAGAGAGAGGAGGGAGAGGAGAAGACTGAGAGGTCGGTCTCTTTTTACGCAGTATATATTGTGTGCTCGTGAGGGATGAGCACAGTGAGAGAGGACAGAGAGAGAGAGAGAGAGAGAGAGAGAGAGAGAGAGAGAGAGGAGAGTGATGAGAGAGAGGGGGAGGGGGTGGAGGGAGAGGATGTGAGGAGATTAGAGTTGAGATGCATGCGTGCGTGCGAGAGGTCGTGTGTGTTTGTGGCTTCGTCACGCAGTTGAAGAGAGGGAGCGGAGGAGAGAAATTCTGTATACGATGGGAGAATGAGGAGATAGAGGCGTAAAGAGTAGAGCGGGGAACGGGGAGGGAGAGTATGATGTTTACGCCGAGGGAGGAGAGAGAGGAGAGAGAGAGAGAGAGAGGGGAGATTGCTTGAGCGAGTAAGAGAGAGAGATATGGAGAGAGAGGAGAGAGGGAGAGAGAGAGAGAGAGAGAGTATGTGAGGAGTGTATGCGTGTGTGTATTGTGTGTGCGTGCGTGCGTGCATGCGTACATGCGTGCGTGTGTGTGTCTCTGTGTGTCTGTGTGCAGTGGTTTAGGGGCCATTTTATATAGGCAATGAGTTTTCCCTATAGCAAATGGGTTGCAATTTTAAGAAGGGATAGGGGAGTAAGCGCACGAGGCTACTTTTCTGTATGCAATAAATATCGTGTTAAGTACGGAAGAGTGGGTACGGAGGATCGTGAAATTTGTCTCTCTCTCTCTCTCTCTCTCTCTCTCTCTCTCTCTCTCTCTCTCTCTCTCTCTCTTCTTTTTCTCCCCCTCTTTAAAAGATCTTCTGTCAAAATAAAAGAGGAAAGTGGAGGGAAAAAGGGCGGGTGAGGGAAAGTGGAGGGGGGGGGGTGGGGGGGAGAGTTTGGTGTGGGGGGGGTGTGCTGGGGGGGTTGAGGGGAGGGGTGGAGAGACAGAGGGAGGGGAGCGTATTGATTTTTTCTGTCTGTACAATAAATCCTCAGCTGCATTGCTCAGTGACAACTCAGTGACAACTATTCTGATCGCTAACACCCCCACCTTCCCCCCCCCCCCCCCCGCCCCCCCCCCCCCCAAAAAAAAGAAAAGGAAACACACACACACACACAAAAAAAAAAAAACAGCGTCAGGTTCACAAAAAAACTACTAACACACAAATCCACCTAAAGAAACAGAGAGGAAGTGAATTTAACTGAATCAAAACAAATCAAATGAAACTGACACCATTGCTGGTTTGCCTCGG
>JADBJO010000943.1:389291-394291 GCA_016801955.1 Conus betulinus
CTCTCTCCATCTTTCTGTCTGTCTGTCTGTCTGTCTGTCTGTCTGTCTCTCTCTCTCTCTCTCTCTCTCTCTCTCTCTCTCTCTCTCTCTCTCCCTTCTTCTCTTATTCTGAACAGTGGGAACTGGACAATGCTGCCATGAACTGTGAATCTTCATATCTGAGCTCGAGCCATACAGACATTCTTAGTTGTTGACAGACTGGACAAAACTCATCATAAGCTGTCTCATTTATGGTGACAAAAAAAACAACACCCAGTACATGTGCTGTTAGAAGCATCCATTATTGGTTGAAATGTGTTAAGATGAATGACGACAGAATACATACAAAGCATGAAATATAATGTTTGATTTAGATGACAGAGGTAAAGAAAAAACAGTTTTGGTCTGTGTTTGGTTGGGTCAACGAGTTGATAATCTTGCTGATCTTATCTACACTTCCCTTCAGAGATTAACAGATTGTATCAGGAAACAATAATCTGATCACACTAAAAATGGTGAATGGCTTAATCTTTACAGATATTTTTTACAGACATTTTTGCAGCTATCCTGATACTATTTTATTTAAAACTTGATATGGATAAACATTTAAACTATGCAACAAGATTTAGACTTGGTACATTAGGATTAGCAGTCCACCATTACGAATGCAGATCTTTGGACGACAATCTTTTAACTGGCGTGTTACGTAATCATTCGCAAGAGAAAGGATTTAACTTTGTTTTTCATTGTCCAGCTGTCAAGACGATTCAGGATTGTTCCTTATTACCGCTAAATACTACAAAGAGCCTTTTTTTTTCTTAAATTCAAACTGTGCTTGTTTATTTCTTCAGCCTCCTGTAACGTTTCAACAACTAGACTGTTTTTCAGTCTGACTGGAGAGACAAATAGTGTTCTCTTTAGCGTCCCATTACACGGTATAGCAACAAATAGGGTGTAGTTTATTCTATTATGTATTCACGCTGACTTTGACAGCCCACCTGACAAAATGTATACCATTGGGGGTTGAAGTTGTTTTTGCTCGTGAGGCACCCGAAAATGCAGAAAGATGTCATATCTCCTTTTTTTTATTCTTTCTTTCATTCCTTCCTTCTATTTTTGCCCTTCTTTTTGCATCTCCTTCCTCCTGCTTTCTGTCATTCTTTTCTACTCTGCATCATCTCTTCTTCTTCTCCCCCCTTCCGCTCTTTGGCATTTGTTTCGAATTCATAATAGATACAGTCTTGGTAATACAGCCTTCCAGCCCTGTCATTAACCACAGATTTTGCGATTCCAGCCACTTCCTCACTTTAAAACACACCACCACGTCAATCAGGAGACACTGTTCATCATAGGAGTTAGTCGTGACAGTGGAAGTGCGTGTGTCCCTGGCACCCTGTGTGTCCCATGTTTTCTCCATTTCGAACGTACACCCTGTGTAACAGTAGGACAGCAGTACAGCTAGCCTTCAGGTGATGTTACAATCATGAACAGAGGAAGTGCGTGTGCCCAGCATCCTGTGTGCACCACGTGTTCTCCACTTTGAACGTATACCCTGTACGAAAGCAGTATAGCTAGCCTTCAGGTGATGTTACAATCATGACAGAGGAAGTGCGTGTGTCCAGCATCCTGTGTGCACCACGTGTTCTCCACTTTTAACGTATACCCTGTCTCTGTCTCTCTCTGTCTCTCTCTGTGTCTCTCTGTCTGTCTGTCTTTCTGTCTGTCTGTCTCTCTCTCTGCCTCTCTCTCTGTCTCTTTCTGTCTTTCTGTCTTTCTGTCTGTCTGTCTCTCTCTCTGCACTGTGATTCCTCCAGTTTGAACGTACACTCAGTGTATTAGGAAGGGGTTATAACTTGCCTTCAGCAACGTTACAATAAAACTTGAGATCATGCTGTTGCAATCCCTTTTCTATCCTCTAGCGGACGTTGGCATTTCAGTTGTTCTCTGTCTGTCTGTCTGTCTGTCTGTCTCTCCATCCTGCATGGTGGACAATCAATTGATCTTTGCAATCAGGTCAGCACGCGACTCAGAGCAAATCATTCTTTTTTGCGAAAAAAAGTGACAAGACTGGACTGTCCGCCCCCTCCCCCCCCTTCTTCTCCTCCGCCTCACTAATCCCAACTCCCATCCCAACTTCATTAGTAGAGGTAAAATCTCCGTAATTAAAAACGAAAGGCGTTTAGGGAGGGTGAGGGAGGAGGATGGAGAGCATTCTGTGAGTGTGAGGAGAGGGGAGGGGGAGGGACAGGTGGGCAGGACGAGAGGCTGGAGGGGAGGGAGAGGACAAGAAGAAGTGATGGTGGATGATGGTTGTGATGATGGTGGTGGTGGTTGATGGTGCTAGTGGGGGTGGTGGAGGGAAGAAGGGAGGGAAGAAGAGGGTGGGGGAAGAAGTCCAGATCAAGCGTGCAGCTTGCAATTAACATTCGCCTGAAGGGGGTAGAATACAAGGACCCTGGACACATTTTTGTCATTAAAAACAAATCACAGCTCAACGCCCGCGAGACACACCACAGAACAATATAAAATACATTGTAAAAAAAAAAAGAGTTCTGAACAATAAGACCAAACAAGGGGCTCCCCAATTGCGGCCAATTGACTTTCTCTTCCCGTTTCGATCCCCCCTGCCGCCCCTCTCCTCCCCACCTTCCTCCTTCCTCCCCGCTCCCCACAGACAGCCATTCTAACGAACCACAAAGTCCAGGCCGCTTTGTCCACACACCACACAGTTAGGATGTTTGCACTGAAAACACTATAGAATCCATGTTAGCGCGTTGAGGCCTGCATGTACATCAGAGAAGAAGAGACGCACAGCAGAAGCTGAGAGAAAGCGAGCCGCGCGCAAGACCAGAGCTACCTCCACCTCCACTTTAGCACCCACCCACATGTGTCCCCACATGTGGGCGTTCCTTCCGGTCCCAGATTGGGCTCACCAGCCACCTGTGGACCCACACTCAGCGATCTTCCATCTGAGACTGAAGTCATGGTCATCTTCGAAATCGAAGGACGGGCAACAACAACCACAATTTTGAGCCAGTATTTAATGTTCAACTGATAATTGATCAAAAGAACCACTTCTCACCAATTATTTCCCTTGTTTTGTGGGGGATCTTCACCGACGACGAAATCACAAACAGTTTTGAAACACATGACTTTCCCCTTAGTTGATACACATGTCAGGCCTTCAGTCTTAACCGTGACCCTGTCTTTGCACCGGCTTCAAGAGCGCTAAATACTTTGATTCCTCTGATTTTAATCTGTCTGCTTGAAACCACCAGGCTTGTACCTTGATAGCCGTATGAAAAATGAGGAGAATCAAATTTCAAACACAATAAAAAAAAATTCCACTAACAATCCAGTTGTGCCAGTCTGTAAATGCTCGAGTCCTTAAGCAAGTCCTTGGCGCATCCACTTTTGTCGTGCAGCCTTTGGGAAGAAGACTGGAAGCTGACATGCAAGCCACGCTGATTAAGAGATTACTTGAGGATGGACGGGTCAGCAAATGCTGGACAGGGTGTACATGGGAGGGGATGGAGGGAACAGGAGGCGGTGGGTAAGGAGGCGGGGGGGGGGGGGGGGGGGGGGGGATGGGGGGGGATGGGGGTGGGGGGTGCCGGGGTGCGGTGGGAGGGGGGGGGGGGGGGGGGTAGGGGTAGGATGCTGGTCTTTGACTCCAGGTCCTCAGGGTGTCTTGGAATTTCGGGATGTCAGTTTCGATTCAGGTTGGAGGAAGTGTGTGTGTGTGTGTGTGTGTGTGTGTGTGTGTGTGTGTGTGTGTGTGTGTGTGTGTGTGTGTGTGTATACATGTATGTCCGTGCGTATGTATATGAGCATGTATGTTGGCAATTAGTTACATATAACGATTGTTTATTTCATTAATTTATTTCTTAATCACTTGCCTAGCGCGCCTGACTATGTAACATTTTTATGTTAACCTTTTTTCCATTGTTTGAAATTATCTTATCGTAATATCTATTCTTTCAGCCATCCACGAGTAATTGTTTACTTTTACATCTTGAAAAATACACAGACAGGACTAAAAACACTTCAAAACGAAAAGAACAACAGGAAGACATGTCATCTTTTCCAGGCTTTTCTTAATGACTTACTCTCTCCTTTCCTTAGTTAATGTTATTGTCTTTTCCAGTAAATTTTCGTTTGTTAATTCTTTGCCTTGCTCAAACTAGAAAGCGTCTGTTTGCCTCCTCTATTTTTCTTCTATTGCACTTTTTCATCATTTCTTATTGTTGTCGATTTATTTCTTTTTTCACACATGTTCCCCTCAACAATGGATGAGCTGTGCAGAGATTTACGCTTCTCCATGTTGCTGCTTTGAATACCAGGTCATGGTATGGGTGCTAGCCTTTCGGAGTTGATCATAACACGAAGTTTTGCGTCTTGGTTTTACAAACACACACATCATAGAAAGATTAGAACCCCCTGTGATAGCGAGGAGCTTTCTTATCAATGGGTCACGTTTGAAGAAGGTGGAGAGGGAAAGAGGGAACATAGGCGTGGAGTGTGTGTGTGTGTGTGTGTGTGTGGGGGGGGGGGGGGGGGTTGGGAAGGGGCTGAATGCTGAGTTATCCCATGAGAGTATGTTAAATGTTTGTTCGACGTATACACCTACTCAGCTTTCGTCCAGGCGTTGGGGGAGGCGGGGGATGTCAAATAACGCGGGAAGTTCTTTCAGTACCAGCCTCACAGTTTCTAGCTAGATTCAACCATCTCTCTGTGCAGACAATTCCTCAGGGTGAATGAAGCAAGGGAAGAACTTCCAGTGCCAGCCTCCGAGCGTCTAGTGAGATTGCACCATCTGTCTGCACAGACACCTCCCCTGGGTGAGCATTCGGCATGTTTCCTGGCTTTGTACTGTGGGTCTGTGTGCATTGGTACGGTTTGCCAATTGCCCGAGGCTGTCGGTGCCACTTTTAGTAATGATCATCTTCTTCTTCTTCTTCTTCTTCTTCTTCTTCTTTCTTCTTTCTTTTCTTTCTTTCTTTCTTCTCCCTACAGTCAGA
>JADBJO010000943.1:399291-416791 GCA_016801955.1 Conus betulinus
TCATTGTATATAGGTCGGTGGCCTTACAATCAAAATCGTTAGAGTTCAGAGTCATTCTCTCTCTCTCTCTCTCTCCTCTCCTCTCTCCTCTCATCTCCGTCTCTCTTCTCTCCCTTCCTCTCTCTCTCTCTCTCTCGTCTCTCTCTCCTCTCTCTCTCCTGTCTCTCCTTAGACTCTCTATCTCCTCTCTCTCTCGCTCTCTCTCTCTCTCAAACCGCAATAGGTCTCCGCCCTCTCTCGGTCCGGGAGAGATCCTCTGGCTCTCTCTCTCGTGATGCTTGCTCCCTCTCTGAGTCTCTCTCTCTTCTCTCTCTCTCTCCCTTCCCGGTTCTATTTGATCATTTGTCGGCGACCTTTGCCTTACAATAAAATTAGGAGTTACGTCCTGTTATTTCCTATTGGATGTTTGGTACGTCTGCAAGTTCTCTCTCCTCTCTCTCCATCACCCTCCTCCTCCAGCTCTCCTCTCTCCCTCTCCTCTCCTCTCCCTCTCTCTCTCTTCTCGTCACTCGTCACTTCTCTCTCTCTCCTCCTGTCCTCTCTCTCTCCATCTCTCTCTCTCCCTCTGTGTCTCTCCCCCGCTCCTCGCTCCTCTCCTCTCTCCTCTCTCTCTCTCTCTCTCCTCCCTCCTGGCCTCTCTCCTCTCGATCTCTCTCTCTCTCTCTCCCTCTCTCCTCTCCTCTCTCCCTCTCTCCTCTCTCCTCTCTCTCTCTCCCTCTCCAGTCTCTCTCCGTCTCTCCCTCCGATCGCTCCTCTCCTCTCTCTCCCTCCTCTTCACACGTTCCTCCCTCTCTCGTCTCCTATCTCTCCTCTCTCCTCCCTCTCCTTCCTCTTCCCCTCCCTCTCTCTCTCTCCTCCCTCTCTCTCCTTCCCTCCTCTCCTCTCCCTCTCTCTCTCCTCCGCTCTCTCTCCTCTCTCTCCTCCCTCTCACTCCATCTCTCTCTCCCTCTCTCTCTCCCCCCTTCCCTCTCTCTCTCTCTCTCTCCCCTCTCTCTCTCTCCCTCCCCTCTCCCCCCTCTCCCCTCTCCCTCTCTCCCTCCCTCTCCTCCCCCCCCTCTCTCCCCCCCCCCCCTCTATCTCTCTGTCCACCCGGCATGGGGACAACCAATTAATCTTTGCAATCAGGTCAGCACGCGAGAGAGAGCAAATGATTTGTTTTCCAATAAGTGACAAGACTGAACTGTCCACATCCAACCCCCCCGATCCCATCTCCCTTCCCCCCACTTCATTAGGAGTGGTAGAATCTCAGGTCTTTAAAATGGAAGGGGTTCAGGGAATGTGTGTGTGGGGGAGTGAGGGGTGGGGGTGTAGGAGGTGGGGGTGGAGGAGAAGCAGTTTTGTGTCTGTGTGAGAAGAGGAGAGTTAGCTGGGCAGAACGAGGGGCTGGAGAGGAGAGGAAGGACAAGAGGAAGTGATGGAGGTGGTGGTGTTGGTGTTGGTGGTGGTGGTGATGGTGATGGTGGTGGTGGTGGTGGTGGTAGTGATAGAAAAAAGGGGTGGTGGGAAGAAGTCCAGATCAAGCGTGCAGCTTGCAATTAACCTTCACCTGAAGGGGATGGACGACAAGGACGCCGGACACTTTTTTTTTTGGTCACCAAATCACCAAATCACGGCTCAAAGCCCACAAGACCAATCACAGAATAACCTCCCCTCCCCCCCCCCCCCCCCCCCCCCCCCCCCCCAAAAAAAAAAATTCCGGCAAAAGAGTTCTAAACAAGAACAGACAAGAGCTTCCCCATTGCTGCCAATTGACTTTTTCTCTTCCCGTTTCATTCCCTCCCTCCCCCCCTCCTTCCCCCTCCTCCCCCGTCCCCCCACAGACACCCATTCCATCGAACCCACAAGATGCAGGCCGCCTTGGGAAGAAGACTGGAAGCTGACATGCAGGCCACGCTGATTAAGAGATCATTGATTACTTGAGGATGGACAGGTCAGCAAATGCTGGACAGGCTGTACATGGGAGGGGATGGGGAACCGGAGGCGGTGGGTAAGGAGGCGGGGGTGCGGCGGTGGGGTTGGGGGAAGAGGGTGGGGGTGGAGGTGGGGGTGCGGCGGTGGGGGTGAAGGTGGGGATGGGGGTAGGGGTGTTGGGGGGTAGGATGCTGTTCTATGACTCCAGGTCCTCAGGGGGTCTTGGAATTTCGGGATGTCGGTTTCGATTCAGGTTGGAGGAAGCGCGCGCGCGCGCGCGCGCGCGCGCCTGTGCGTGTGTGTGTGTGTGTGTGTGTGTGTGTGTGTGTGTGTGTGTGTGTGTGTGTGTGTGTGTGTGTGTGTGTCTGTGTGTCTCTGTGTGTCTGTGTGTGTCTGTGTGTGGTGTTGTATGTGTGAGTGTGCGTGTATGGGTGGTGGGGATGGGGGGTGTGTTGTGTGTTTACGTGCGTGCATACATGCACTCGCACATGTGTGTGTGTGTGTGTGCGCGCGCGCGCGCGCGCGCATGTGTGTGTGTGTGTGTGTGTGTGTGTGTGTGTGTGTGTGTGTGTGTGTGTGTGTGTGTGTGTGTGTGTGTGTGTGTGTGTGTGTGTGTGTGTGTGTGTGTGTGCAAGTATTTGAGCGCATGCGTGTGATAGTATGTGTTCGCGTCGTGAAGAGATTAATATCCACTGTGGTAGTGGGGAACTCTCCTATTATATGTGTTTGTTCTTGAGTACAATTCTTGTAATTTCTGTCTCATGCACTAGACACCAACAGGTGTGTACGTTATCTGAATATGAACAAGCAGGGTGAAATGTAACACACTGCATGTTACAATTCAGGGTAATGGACACTACAGAGCATGCATTTCACATTTTGTTTTCTTTTTTGTTTCATCAAAAAAAAAAAAAAAAAAACAGTGGACAGCATGCTCCTCTTTGCTCTCTCTCTCTCTCTCTCTCTCTCTCTCTCTCTCTCCTCTCTCTCTCTCTCTCTCTCTCTCTCTCTCTCTCTCTCTCTCTGTTAGCCCACGTCAAGTTACGCGTGACAGAGAGACACTAGAAGATCCAACTTTACGCGTCAAAGGACAATAAGATCAGTGAGAAAACAAAGGAGAAAAACACAAAGAATCCTGAAAGAGGCGGCTGCAATGTCGGCAAGGTTGAACAGTCCGACACGCGAGCAAGTCGGAAGGTCGATTGAAAAGAGAGAGAAGACGGAGTTAAAAAAAAAATAGAGGAGTGAAACCAGAAACGCAGACAGATAGAAACAAAAAATAAAAGAAAGAAAGAAAGAAAGAAAGAAGGAAAAATTCAAAGACAGGAAGAAAAAGCAAGAAGGAACTAAGAAAAACAAAAGCAAAACAAAAACAAAACAAACAAACAAACAAACAAAAAAAGTGGAAGAAAAGAGAGAGTAAAATAAGAAAACAAGAAAGGGGGAACAAGTCAAATATCGAGTGGAAAAAGCCGACAAAGAGTAACACAAAGAAACCAGAAAACAACATGATAAAGACAGAAGACGGAAAGAAAGAAACAACAAAGGAGAGAAAAACGAAAGAAAGGTGACAGAAAAGGAACAACAAACAAACAAACAAAAAAAAATACTAAGAAAGAGAATATAAAGAAACAAAGAAACACAGAAAGAAAGAATTCAAGGATAAACAAAAAATACAAAAAGAGATAAAAACACACACACACACACATATACACTTGCACGCGAACTCATACACGCACGCACGCACGTGCGTGCGCGCGCGCTCACACACACACACACACACACACACACACACACACACACACACACACACCACACACACACACACACACACACACCGCACACACCGCACACACACGCACGCACGCACGCACGCACGCACGCACACACACACATACACACACAAGAAAAAATAAAAAAAAGAAAAGAATTTAAAAGAAAGGACGAAAAAGTAAGTGGAAAGTATACTTTCAGAAAAAAAAATCAAGGTGTAACCGGAAATTGATAAGTCGTTTCGCCCACTTCCTGTGACAAAAAAGCAAATGGCGGCGTGCAAAAGGTGAAGCAAAACTTCAAAGTGGAGAAGTTGGCTTCTCGTTGCTTGCCCCCCCCCCCCCCCCCCCCCAACGCTCACCCCCACCGCCTCCCCCCCCCTCCGCCTCCTCCCCCTCCCCACCCCCATTCCGTTGTCACACCGAGTTAAGGTTTGCACAAGCCTCTTTTTAACAGACTTTCGCTAATTGTTTGTGGAGAACTGACCCCCTCCCCCCCTCCCCCTCCCCCCCTCCCCCACCGACGCCCCTCCATCCCGGCGTCTGACAAGTCGTCTCATGCTCCAGAGGTGGGCGTGTTGACTTAAGACTGCAAACGTTACGAATGACACAAATTGAATCTTGTAGGGTTCACCTTTCTTTTCTCCTTTCTCCTTCCCTCCCCCACAGCCAACTTCTTCTACCCCCGTCTCAATCCCTCTCTCTGTCTCTCTCTCTGTCTCTGTCTGTCTGTCTGTCTGTCTCTGTCTCTGTCTTCTGTCTCTGTCTCTGTCTCTGTCTGTCTGTCTCTCTCTGTCTCTCTCTCTCTCTCTCTCTCTCTCTCTCTCTCTCTCTCTCTCTCTGTCTATCTTTGTATTTCTGTTTCTGTCCCTCTCTCTCAGTCTGAGTCTCTCTGTCTCATCTCTTTGCATCGGTCTCCTCTCCTCTTCTCTCTCTCTCTCTCTCTCTCTCTCTCTCTCTCTCTCTCTCTCTCTCTCTCTCGTTCGTTGCCTCTCTGTCTCTCTGTCTCCATGTCTGCCAGTCTGTCTAGCTATATGTCTGTCTGTCTGTCCGTCTATCCTTTGTGTGTGTGGTGTCTCTCTCTCTCTCTCTCTCCTCCTTCTCTCTCTCCCCCATTTTCTCTTACTCTCTCACGTTGTCTCTCTGTCTCTCTGTCTCCATGTCTGCCGGTGTCGCGGTTCTCCGTCGTCTGTCCGTCAATCCTTTTGTTCTCTCTCTCTCTCTCTTTGTCTCTCTCTCTCTGTTTTCTGTCTCTGTCATCTCTCTCTCTCTCTCTCTCTCTCTCTCTCTCTCTCTCTCTCTCTCTCCTCTCTCTCTCGTTCTTTCTGATTCTGTCTCTGTCTTTCTAATTCTCTGTCTGTCTGTCTATCTGTCTGTCTCTGCCCTGATTCTGTCTCTCCTCGTCAGTTTCTTCTCTCTCTCTATCTCCTCTCTCTCTCTCTCTCTCTCTCGCTCTCTCTTGATCCCTCTTCGTATCTATCTATCTCTCCGTCTCTGTCTCTGTCCTAGTCTCTCCTCTCTCTCGCCCTCTCTCTCTCTCTCTCCTCTCTCTCTCTCTCTCTTACTCTCTTTCGTTTCCTCTCTGTCTGTCTCTCTGTCTCCATGTCTGCCATTGGGTCTGTCTGTCTGTCTGTCCGTCTATCCTTTCGCTCTCCCTCTCCTCTCTCTTAATCTCTCTCCTCTACCTCTCTCGCTAGCTTTCTGTACTGCCGTTCTACTTCTTTCTAGATCCGTTGGCTATCGAATTCTCGTCTGTTGTCTATATGTCGTCTTCCCTGATTCGGTCTCGGGTCTCTGTTCAGGTTCACTATCTATCTCTTTCTCTCCTCTCTCCATCTTCTATCTTACTCTCACAGTGGCCTCTATCTCTCGGGTACTGTTGACAAGTGGTCTGTCGTCTGTCTCTTCTGTCCGTTCTACCTTTTGTCTGTCTGCCTCTCTCGCTGGATTGTGTTTCTGTCCCTGTCAATTCTCCTATCTCTCTCAATCTCGCTCTCTCTCCCCCTCTGTACTCGTTCTTTCTGATTCTGTCGCTGTCTATCTAATTAGTCTGTCTGTCTGTCGTCTGTCGTTGATTATGTTCTCTGCTCGGTCCGTTTTCTCTTCTCTCTGTACTCGTTTCTCTCTCTCTCTTCTTCTCTCTCTCTCTCTCGTTCTCTCTCTGTGTCCCTCCTGTATCGGTCTCTCCGTCTCTGTCTCTCCCCCGTCTCTACTGTCTGTCTGTCGTCTGGCTGTCTGTCTGTTGTTGTCTGTCTGTCTCTCTCTTCCTCTCTCTCGTCTCTCTCTCTTCTCTCTATCTGTCCCGCTAACCCTCGCTCACTGCCTTTGCATTTGTTCTGACGCTTGGTTTCCAAACGGGACGAGAGAGACATAAGAAAAGAGGAAAACCAGGGGATAATGTTAGCTTACGTTTCCCTCCCTGATATGTCCCTTCGGTGTTGTACTGTTTACCTGCTGCTTGTTCTCAATAGCTCGCAGTATACTGAGCTAGCGTTCAAGATTAAAAAAAAAATATATAAACACTACACAAACCTTTCTCATTTTGCGTCCTCGTTTATTAAAGCGTGTGGTTTCGTCTTGTCTTGTCTTGTCCTCTTGTCTCCCTTCTTTCTTCTCCTCTCTCAATCTCTCTCTGAACTGACAGACAGAGACAGACAGAGACAGACAGACAGACGACAGACAGAGACAGACAGACATAGACGAGCAGACAGAGACAGACCGACAGACATCGACAGACAGACAGACAGATACAGACAGACAGAGACAGACAGGACGACAGACAGACAGAGACAGACACAGACAGACAGACAGAGACAGAACAGACAAGACAGAGAGGAGAGACATTCCTACACTACACATACATACAGTCTTTATGTCAGAGAATATAATACTTTCACAACACACAGACAGACATTAGCAATCTAACGACAGCTATCAATCTCCAACCCTCCCAGCCATCACCCCCCCCCCCCCCCCGCCCCGCCCCCCCCCCCCCCCGCCCCCCCTATCATCGCCTCTCTAGATAATCCAGGAGACGAAAAAGCCGAGGAGAAGGTGAACCGATACCAGAAAAGTGATTCCAATGGCTGTGTGAACAGACAAAGGAAGTCATCATCCTTCTTGACCACATCACGGACTGAGAAATGGAAACCATTCCTTGGACTCTGGCATTCCATCAGCTCCCTCACTTTAAAACACACCCGTCCACACGAGTCCTCTCAGACTGTTTGTAGGAACAATAGGCCTCCATCCCTAAATGTCCAAAATTTAACAACCCATAGGGGGGTCGAAGAACAAATAAAGAGAGATAGAGATTGGGGAGGGGGGGAAGAGAGAGAGCGAGAGAAGAGAGAGAGAGAGAGAGAGAGAGAAGGAGACAGAGAGGAGAGAGATGAGAGAGACAGACCAGACAGAGAGAGATAGAGAGAGAGAGAAGAGAGAGAGAGAGAGCAGTACTGTCAGTACACAAACACTGTGCTAATCTGACAGTAAATGGTTTTAGAACTGTCAGTTAGAGCGTGCTCGCGCGCGCGCGCGCGCGCTCGCGCGCGTGTGTGTGTTTTGCTTTCTGTGTGGTGCCTTCACCGAGCGCGAGCATCGCGACGAGAGCGCCGCGCGAGATTGCGAGTGCTCGCGACGCGCTAGCGAGTACGAGTAGGTACATCAATATGTTAATCCTGAAAGTGAATGGTTTCTGTCGGTCAATTGATAAGAGAGAGAGAGGAGAGAGAGAAGGGATAGAGAGAGAGAGGAAGGGGAGGGAGAGCGAGACAGACTGCCAAGAGAGTCAACAAGCGAGAATATAGAGGCCAGACAGTAGTGTAGGAAAAGGAGGAGGGAGAGAGAGAGAGAGAGAGAGAGCAGAGATATAGAGAGAGAGAGAGAGAGAGAGGACACAAGAGACAGAGAGGACAGAACAAGACTACAGGTCCAACAGACATGGGCAGGAATAGAGTAGAGATAGATGAGATAGAGAGAGAGATAGATAGAGAGGGAGAGAAGTAGGCGGTCTCTCTCTCTCTGAATTAAATACTAATTCTCAGTCCTCTCTTTTGCCTGTCCTGTCTGCCTGCCTCTCTCTCTCATGTCTCTGCTTCTCTCTCTTATCTTTCTCTCCTCTAGCTCTCTCTAACTGTCTTTCTCTCTTCTCCCTCTCTCCGTTCATCTTCTGTCTCTGTCTTGTCTGTGTCTGTCCTGTCTGTCTGTCTGTCTCATAATTCGAATTTCAGTCGCCAGTCCTCGTTCTCTGCTGTCCCCCCCCTCTACCACTCTCTCTGTCTCTCTCTCTGTCTCTGTCTGTCCTCTGTCTCTGTCTCGCTTCTCCTCTCTCTCTCTTCTCTCTCCTTCTCTCTCTCTCTCTCTCCTCTCGCTCTCATCCTCTCTCTCTCTAACAATTCGAATTCAATCGCTCATCATGGCTTCCGGAATCGATTGATTTGATGACAGTGGACAATGTATATGTGATGAGGGGGCTGACAGCTCCTCTGGAATCCCAGGTAAAGGTCCGTCAGGCTCCTTGTGACGTCATAGCACGGTGCGGATGGGGTTAAACGCGCCATTTTGGGAGGCTGTGCGTAGAACAGGCCAGCTGGATTCCTTCGATAGTGCATCATTCACTGGGCAATGTGTCCAAATCACCTTCCCCCTGGCGTTTCCAGTTTCATCCGAAAAAGCCCTTCGCATATTTGATTTGGTTTTTCTTCTCGTCTTTCAAATGTTTGTCTGTCTGTCTGTCTGTCTGTTTGTCTGTCTGGTGTGGTTGTCTTTTTTTTCTGTCTTGGATTTGTGGCTGTGCTCATGTGTGCTCCTTTCTTTCTCTCATGTGTATGTATTTTGCATATGACATGTGTGTGAGTTTCAAGTTCACAAATATGATTGAAAGAGAGAGAGAGAGAGAGATAGAGAGAGAGAGAGAGAGAGAGAGGAGAAGAAGAGAAGAAGAAGAAGAAAGAAGAAGAAGAAGAAGAAGAAGAAGAAGAAGAAGAAGGAAGAGGAAGAAGAGTAGAAGAGAGGTACAGAGAGAAAGAAGAAGAAGAAGAGAAGAAGAAGGAGAAGAATAAGGAGGAGGAGGAGGAGGAGGAGAGAATCTTTAACTGAAGGCGTTTACATATAGAAAAAACTATGAACAGTACATAATGCAGTTGTTAACATTCAATAGTGTTCACTTTAAAGGAAATAGTTGCTGTGCCATATTTGAATCAAATTAATACAAGAAAAAAGGGACATGCTAGGCCATAGCAATAGCCAAAGTCTTCTGATCTCTAAAACGATATAGAGTTAGATAGGAACGAACAAGTCTATGAACCATATCAAGAGCCATTGTAATAGTTGTATTTGATTGATTTTGTTTCCTAAAAAATTCCTCTGGAAATGGACAACAGCAAACAGACGAATTTCATCCTTTTTATATACTACACAGTCGGCAAGTTTAACCTATTTTCCTTCTGAGACTTATTTACAGCAGTGACAAGCAACCAAAATGTAGTAATTGTGCTTTGTGTATAAAGGGATCATTTCACATCAAACGTACATTTCTTTAACGTATGATGTCCTAGAAAATTCAGGGTGTACAAATCATTCACTATCATACATGTCAGTTGTGCAAGCCCTGCTTTATTCAGGCATTCTCTGAACCATTAAAAAAAATATGCGAGGAGAGGAGAGATGAGCGAGAGAGAGATCGAGAGAGAGGAGAGCGAGAGAGAGGGGAGGGAGAGGAGAGAGCAGGAGGGGGGAGAGAGGGTGGAGAGAGAGCGGAGAATACAGAGAGACGGTTGTTGAGAGCGGTTCGACTGGGAGAGAGAGAGAGAGAGAGAGAGAGAGAGAGAGAGAGAGAGAGAGAGCAGAGGAGGAGAGAGAGAGAGCAAGAGAGAGGCCAGACAGGAGAGATGAGAGAGAGAGAGGGAAGACCAGAACAGGACAGACAGGACAGACAGACCGACAGACAGACAGACAGCAACAGCGCCAGTGCAAGATGAGAAGACCGTCAGGGGGAGACAACACTCATCCAGCTTAACCCCAGTCGTCTGTAACTGGGCGTGTTTCCAGCATGCTGATCAAAGGGCAGACGATCGTTAACGTCTCCACAACCCCACCCACCCACTCCCCACTATCCCTTACCCACCCACCCTTTTTTTCTGCCCCTCCCCCCCACCCCCCCCCCACCAACCCGCTTCCCTCCTCCTTTGTTACTTCTTTCCCCAACACCACCCCCCCCACTCCTCTCTCACACTTGTATTAATTTCTGCATTTGTCCGACCAACGGTGAGCCTCTCTCTCTCTCTCTGGTCTCTGTCTCTCTCGCCCGTTCAACGGTATTCTCTCTCTCATCTCTCTCTCTCTCTCTCTCTCCCCTCTCTCTCTCTCCATCTCTCTCTCTCTCTCTCCATCTCTCTCTCCATCTCTCTCCTCTCTCCCTCTCTCCTCTCTTTCCTCTCTCTCTCGCCTTTCTCTCTTCTCTCTCTCTCTCTCTCTCTCCCCCCTCTCTCTCTGTCTCTTTTGCCAGTTCAACGGTGTCCTCTCTTCTCAACCCATTTCTCTCTCTGCCGGTTTCAGCGGTAAAATCTCTGTCTGTCTGTCTGTATGTCTGTCTCTTTCTTGCCAAAGTCAAACGGCAACCATCCCCCCCTCCCCTCCTCTCTTTCTTGCATGTTCAACGGTAAACCCCTTTCCCCTTCTCTCTCTCTCTCTTCTATCTCTCTCTCTCTCTCTCTCTCTCTCTCTCTCTCTCATTGAAAACCGCCCACTGTAACAGTATTGGAAATTCGATTGATTTACAGACGACACAGGTCTATGTATATTGATGAAGAGCTTAAAGAGTCCACGATCTGCTCGCATGCTTCGCTCTTTCTTCTTCTTCTCTCTTCTTCTCTTCTTCTTTTCTTCTTTTCTTCTTTTCTTCTTCTTTCTTCTTATTCCTTCTTTCTTTTCTTTCTTTCTTTTTTTCTTCGTCTTTCTTTCTTTCGTTCTTTCTTTTTCCGTTTTCTTTTTCTTTGTTTTGTTTTCTTTTCTTTCTTTCTTTCTTTCTTTTATTTCTTTCTTTCTTTTTTGCCGAGTGAAGGGAAGTTAACGTCATCATGGCTTCATTACGAGCGCCAAAAGGGGGGGGGGGGGGGGGGGGGGGGGGGGGGAGGGGGGGGGGGAGGGGGAGGGGCATTATCTGATTACAAAGAAAAAAAAAGGTGTGTGGGGGGGGGGGGGGGGGGGAGGGGGACGACGGGGGGAGGAAAAAGGATAGATGTACACGCCAAAGGCGTAAGATCTGTCCGATCAAGTTCCAGCCTGGATTAGACCTTGAAGACAGGGTCTACGTGCACTGTTCTTAGATATTGGCATGCATGGTGCCAATATCGCAAAGTCCACACGCAAAAAAAAGGGAAATAAAAAGCAAAAGAAAGTCCTACCCGCAAAAAAAAAGGAAAGAAAGAAAGAAAGAAAGAAAAAACCCAACTAACTAAAACAAAACAGACAAACAAGCAAACAAAAGACCCTGAAAACACTTCAACCCAAGACCTCACAACGAGAGTTGTTGTTGTGTGTGTTGTTGTTGTTGTTGTTGATTTATAGTCTGTTCAAATTAAATTAAATATAACTACACTATCATGATCATAAAAATATGCTAATTTGAGATTGAGAGATAATTTTTGCAACATCAACAATTTCTGAACTGAAAGAATAGCGTGAACCGGTTTAGATTTCGAGATTTCAATGTTTGCTTTTGAATAAAGAGCATTCAAAATGGGGCAATGGAAAAGTATATGTTCACCAGATAATGGCTTAGAACATGCACACGCTATATTTTGGGAATATTTGGTCTTCCAAGAGTTCAAACGTATCTTGTATATATAAACTAGAAATATGTCTAGGATATGTTTCCATTACACATTTATCTTGAGACTTCTCAATTCGGAAATTTTGCAGCATTGCCCATTACCCCGAGTCTGGCTAGTTTATCTGCTATTTCATTCCAATAAATACCACAGTGTGAGGGGACCCAGCAGAAGACTATATTTATTCCTGTGGAAATAATGTAATTATTTAGATGCTTTCACAACGAGGGTGATGGTGATGAGGTGTGCCTTTTTCGAGTTAACTAAGCAACGCGAATTCATGGTGCACCTAGCTCCCAGTCACGCCATGCTGGAGTACTCTGCCCATTGCTTGCGAAACACCTCCAGGAATCTCACTAGTCATGGCTCATAAACTGGTTACTGTTCTTAATCATTCTTTTCTCTAAGTGTCGGAAGAAACTGACGTACTGGTAGTTAGCAGAAAGTAGCAGTAGCAGCAGCAGCAGCAGCAGCAGCAGTAGCAGTAGTAGTAGTAGTAGTAGTAGTATTGCAGCAGCTGCTGTAGTAGTAGTAGTAGTAGTAGTAGTAGTAGTAGTAGTAGCAGTAGCAGTAGTGATATAACATCAGCATCAGCAAAAGTAGTAGTAGTTGTGGTTTTGGTGGTGGTGGTGGTGGTGATGGTGGTGATGGTGGCGGAGGGGTAGTAGTAGTAGTAGTGTAGTAGTAGTAGTAGTAGTCGTAGTCGTAGTCGTCGTAGTGCGGTAGGCGATGGCGATGGCAACAGCAGCAGCAGCAGCAGCAGTAGTAGTAAACAATGATGCTACCGGTATTCATAGGAACAGTTGTATTCGTTTTGATTTAACACTTGTATACGGAATAAAAATCTGCCAAATAATCATCGTCACGATGTGGGAAATAAACTCGGGGCTAAAAACATATCTTGATGGTTAACGGGGAATCCTTTCAATGTATTCTTCCGACATTCACAGATACGAAGATAATAATCAAATAAAATCTAACTTAGTTATTTTTTTCTTTTTTTTTCTTTTCTTTTTTTTTTTGTTTGTTTTGTTTTTTTGTTGTTGTTGTTGTTGTTGTTTTGGTGTGCCAAGCTTGGAGGCGATAATCTCTCTATTCTGATTATACTACATAGGTATGAAAAATCAGACTCGAAATAGATTTAACTTAGTTTTCTTTTTTTTTTTTGTCTTACTTTTTTTTATCTGCTATACTTTGATGAGATAATCTCTCTCTCTCCTCTCTCTCTCTCTCTCTCTCTCTCTCTCTCACCCACCTCTCTCTCTCAAACTCTCTCTCTCTCTCACACACACACAAACACACACACCACACACACACACATGCACGCACGCTACGCGCGCGCGCGCGCGCACACACACACACACACACACACACACACACACACACACACATTGTGGAAAGATTTCCGCATTCACCGACTCTATAATTGATGGATCCAATCAGCATCCTCTAAGGCCTGACGCTGAGGCGTCAGCATTCCGAGCTTTGGGGCAGAAATTTTTCATCGAATTTTCCATTCGGGACCAAATATAGCCATACCAACTTCTTGAAAAATCATCAAAAAGGTCTTTCCATGAACGCGGGGTCTCCTTTGAGAAATACTCTGCTGCTTGGGCTTAAAAGAAAGGGGGAAATTTTTCATGCCTATTTTCAGAAATTTATTTGGGACCACTATGGGGATCAGCCATACCACTTCTTGAATAAATCATTCCAGGTTTCTCTTTCTCCATGAAAAGGGGGTCTCCTTTGAGAGGGGGGAGGGGGGGGGGGGGGAGGGTGGCGGGTGGGTGGGGGGGAGTGGAGATGTATATTTAGGACTTGGTAATCTTGTGGACTCTCTGGTCTGGTCCAGACGTCGGTCTGTCAGGGTGATATAGAGAGAGGAGCTATATTTATGGATTCACTTGTAATCATAGAGATCTCTCTGTGGAATTCGTCTCGTAGTCTCTGTCTATTCGGTGGAAAATCCAGATGTCTATATCCTATTGAGGAGGCGTCTGATCTGCTCTCTGCTCTTATCTCTCTAATTCTCTCTCTCTCTTCTCTCAAACCTACATCTATCTATCTTTCAAATCTCTCCCTTCTCTCTCGTCTCTCCTCTTCTCTCTAGATCTATCTTTCTTTATTTATTTCGATCTCTCGTATACAATCTCTACCCTCTATCCTCTCTCCTCTTCTCTCTCTCTCTCATCTCTCTCTCTATCTCTCTTAAGTTTTGTTACTTTTGTTATCGCCAAATAAGCATTCTTCTTTTTGATTTTTTTTTCCTATATGAATCAGTCATTCCTTTTCAATAGCATAAAACAGTTTCATGGTAAGTGTATCATGTGGATAGGCTGCAGGCCCTCATCACTCAGGTCACGAGTTCACGAGCTCATTTCTCTCTCTCTCTCTCTCTCTCCTCTCTCTCTCTCTCTCTCTCTCTCTCTCTCTCTGGGTGCGTTGATTTTTGTTCAACAAGCAATTCTATACACACAAGAGAAAGGGAGCATGGGCAAGCACAGTCAAAAGTCCAACTGTCCTTTTATCCCGTTTTGTTTTGTTTTCTTTTGTTTTAACCAGCAAGAGTAAAGTAACAGAAAATGATTATTCATCGAATGCAAAAAACTATGATAATTTGCTATCGTTTTTTTCTTCTTCTTCTTCTTTTTTTTTTTTTTAAAATTCATTTCAAACATTTACATGAACAGAGAACATACATAAGCAATAAGAATTTTTTTTTTTTGGGAAAAAAAAAAAAAGAGAATTCAGCAATCACACAAGCAAGACAAAATTCCACATTTTTCATTGAAAAAAAAAAAAAAGCAAAGAAAAAAGAAAGAGAGAAGTAGGTTTTAAAGAAGAAGTGGCTGGAGGGGGGGGGGGAGAAGATGAGAGAGAGAGCGAGAGAGAGAGAGAGAGAGCGAGAGAGAGAGGAGAGAGAGAGAGAGAGAGAGAGAGAGAGAGGGGGGGGGGAGACAGAGAGAGACAGAGACATAGAGAGACAGAAGAGAGGGACACGTTGGATGGATTACATTCAATCAATATGTTGACACAAGTTACTTTCACGAAGTCCGGCTGTCCTTTGCTTACAGGATCCAGGGGTTCAATTCAGATCCGCGCCATTTTTTTGATTAGTTTGTTCACATCAACTGATCTGAAAAGTCGGCTATTCTTCCATTGAATTCTAAGTATTAGATTTGCAGGAATTCACGAAAGCGTTGATAAAATGTTCTCATGTAGGAATGGTTAAAAGGGAAGAAAAACTCCTCCTGTTCCTCCATTTCATTCTTCAGGTTCACACCAGAATTCATTCGGTTCGTCGTTGAGTAATGCTCATCTGTTTACGTAGTAACCCTTTCTCTCTCTCTCTCTCTCTCTCTCGCTCTCTCTCTCTCTCTCTTCGTGCTCACAGACAGAAAAAAAAACATACAAACGAAACAAACAGACTCGACGAAAACACTTATTTCAAACCTCGACCCAATAGACTCAAAATACTGATTCAAACCTTATGCAAGGTAGCAATCATTCGGTCAATACATTTTAATTTATGAAGACCATACGACATACAACGTATATATGAAACACACTGGTATTGTTTTTATGAGTAAGCTAATGGCGTCGATTTCAAACCACCTTTTATACTGTTCAATATTTGCGCTTTTGACGTGCCAATCCGCCTTTTTTTCCGATTGTGTGTGTGTGCGCGCGCGCGCGCGCGCGCGAGGCAGAGAGAGAAGCACATTTTTCTGAAGAGTGCTACTTAGATGAAGGTCAAACGGATCTTGTTTTAGCCGTTGGTCGGATTTGCACCAAAATTGTTGAAGAAAAGAAAAAAAGTAAACAAACAAACAAGAAGAAGAAAAAAAGAAACGAACAAGCAGGTGCGTCTGCTGTCATGCACAAACACACAGGCATCTACACACACAAACGTATACAGACCACACTCAAGAGTCAATAGGTAGGCATATGATTATATATTTTTACACACACACACATACATATATATATATATCTCAGATTAACAATTCTTCCGTCATTATATTAATGACTTGGCAAAGATTTGAAAAAAAAAAAAAATGAAGAAAATGAATATTAATAAGTATTTAAAACTCTTCACTAGCTGCATGAGGGAACCATCGTAATCCCTCTCTAATGTGATCTTGGCGTCAAATAGAGAGACACATCACAGTCCATAATTCTGTGGTGTTCTCACCACCAAGGGTTCAAAAAAAAGAATCCAACAGCACCCCCAAAGCAGCCAGCGAAAAGGTAGTAAATAAAACAAAACGAAAGTGTGGAGAGGAAAAAAAAGTTGCTGAAAAACTACTAAAAACATTATGCAAACAGTATAAAATGTAGGGGACAATCTTGAGCCTATGCTTGAGGATCCATTTAAGGATGCAAGGGAGATCAAAAGATATGGAACAGTCTGAGTGGTCAGCTCTGCTGTTCAATAAACCAAGCATTGTCAGCGGCTAAGAATTGTGCAGAACAACCTTCACTTGGATCTCCTAAGAGATGCAATCACCCACTGATTGACCAAACAATATAATGCTGTGCAGGTTAACAATTCTTCCATCATTATAGTAATGACTGGCAAAGATTTGAAATAAAAAAAAAAAAATGAAGATGAAGAAAATGGGAAAATATATATAATCCGATTGCAGGAGGTATTTCTCTTGGTCTGATGGAATACGGGAAATGCAAAATATCAAAGTTAATATCACTAAGAACTTACTACTTCAAAGATAGTCATCAGTTTCGGAAACAGTAACGTCACAGTGATTATGTCAAGTGTACAATATGTAAAATCAGCCCTAACCCACATCCTGGATCCATAGTTTTTGTGCGAATCTGCAAGAACGATCAGCACCCATTCTAATGGGAGTTCGTTTCTTGGCTCAGCTCCCCCATTTGGACCAGGTTTGCTCAAAATCGGCTGTACCTACACTCTGAGGGGTTTTAGAGGACGGCAGCTATGTTTGCAAAGGCAACAGCATCTCCTTAAAGAGTTCAACAGAAGAAGAAGAAGGAGAAGAGGAAGAAGCAGAAGCAAAGAAGAAGAAAGAGGGGGGGAAGAAACAACAAGAAAATGGAGGGAGGAAAAAGAAGAAGAAGTAGACAGTTACAACGAAGATGACGACAACGACGACGACAAAGAAGAAGGAGAAGAAAGAGGAGGATGGGAGAAGAAGAAAGAAAAATCAAAGAAAAAGAAAGACAGAAAGAAGAATAAAAGATGATGATGATGATAATGAAAGAGGAGGAGGAAGAAGAGCAGCAGCAGCAGAAGAAGAAGAAGATGGAGGAGGAGAAGAAAAAACAAACAAACAAAACTCCAGTTGATTTGAGGGCAGCATGCTCTTTAAGAGAGGAACTGTGTGTTATGCAACAGGGCATGCATGTATAATGTAGGTTTTGTGCAGGAGGTAACAGACACTTGGGGCCCTCTCACAGAGGCATTGAACCTCCCGTTTGGCATCGTTTGTTGGTAGTGTGCCTGCATTCTTCTGATCGTTTGGTTGTCATGAACTGTCATCATGTGCCTCAGTATTGCTGACCTGCCTTACGTTGCTGCATGTGGTCTTATCAGCTCCCTTTTCTAGGTTTTGCGCGCGCGCGAGTTCTCTGTCTGTCTGTCACACACCATACCTACAAACGCGTGCGCGCACAAACACTGTAACAGAGAGAGAGAGGAGACAGACTAGAAAGGTGAGAGCGAAGATTTTCAGAACTGAGGTGAACTTGTAGACAGGTAGGCAGAATCATTGAAACCTTTTTTATCCATCTCTCTCTCTCTCTCTCTCTATATATATATATATATATATAATAAAGTAAACTAATAAATTCCAAGGATAAGTACCGAGCTCCATTCCAGCAACTTACAGAGCAGCTAGGTGTTGCAATGACCGCAAGAAATATCAATTATAAACAGAGCTTGCTTTTTACGTTTTAGATTGATGAAATTGGGGGAAGATAAGCATTCATATCTGCAGTGGTAGTTGA
>JADBJO010000943.1:421791-424291 GCA_016801955.1 Conus betulinus
GCGGTTTTTTTTTTTTTCTCTCTCTCTCTCTCTCTCTCTGTCAGAACTTTTGAAGCTGACTAATCGTGCAACAGTGCTGTGGGCATGCCAAGTAGCAACATCTGTTCCACGAAAAGCAAAAGATCACTCTCTCTCTGAACTCGAACTCTGACACAAATTATCTCCCTTGCAGATAAAAAAAAAAGTTTATTTTATTTAGTTGCAAAGTGAAACGACTGCAGGCGGAAATCTAAACAAATCTTAAATAAATGTCAGCGAACCGCCCAGAGAAACGTGGATAAACGAGTCACAAGACAACACACAACGCGTTTTTCGACCTCTTAGGTCTTCCTCAGATGAAACAAAAACGAACAAAATAACGAAAATACATCTAGCTTTGATCGCTTCAGATTGCTTCTGAGTTCAGCGCAAGGAAGAAGGCGTTATTTTATTTATTTATTTATTTATTTATTTATTTTTAAAGAAAATTACCGTTTAGCTTTCATGATTACAATGGTAGTCACCTATCACCTATCCTGGAGTCTTGAAGACCGTTGGGGCGCCACAGAAGACTTCGCAACCAGCTTCCTCCACTCCTCCCGGTTCGCAGACAGCTCTTAGGCAGTATAGTAGCTGAGTGTGAGGCCAGTCCATGCACTGATGTTGCCCTCCCATCTCTTTCTCTGTCTTCTCTCCTTCTGCCTCCTCGCACCGTTCCTTACAGAATGGTTTGGGCAAGTCCTGGTTGCTGAGTGTGAGGCCAGTCCATGCACGGATGTTGTCCTCTCATCTCTTTCTTCTCTCTCTTCCTCTGCTTGTGCCTGCTAGTCTCCCATGTCTAACCAATAAGTATGGCGCAGTAATCCAGTACCCCTCGTTGCAGATGTTTCATGATGTATCATTTTCATTGTCATCATAAGTTCCAGCTTACTAGGCCTACAATATGGCTGAATAGATGAACACTATGAAGATGCAATATCCAGATTCCAAACGGTAGACGTTCAGTTGCCAGCTCATAGCAAAATGGATATATAGGGGATAATGCTGAAATAGGAAGACTTGGAGATATATGGTCCAGTCTCTGACATGAGAAATGTAACCAGTATACATACACTGTCTAATGTAGTGGAGGAAAATGAATGTCATTGATAGGATCGGATTGAGTAGGAGATAAACCGATTTGGTTGACTGCGAAAAATATATTGAAGAACTGTTATTGACCAGAAATTTATTCTTCAACGCAGAAGCTACACATGCAACAAGATCTTACTGCATGAGAATAAATCCGTCTGTGGAATTCGTGATTGCCAAGATATTATCAGAATCATTCCATACGACATGGAATACATTTTATTGTAAACTGTCATGAATAGCATTTAGTATAATCGTGACAAGAGCAGACATCGGTGAAGGAAATGCCAACGTTGCATTTGAGCGGAAGATTAAAATCACCTGTCATTTGCAGATACTTTTAAGACCAACATTACACTGCATTTGAGCGAAAGATTAAAATCACCTATCATTTGCAGATACTATTAAGACCAACATTACATTGCATTTGAGCGGAAGATTGAAATCACCTGTCATTTGCAGATACTTTTAAGACCAACATTACATTGCATTTGAGCGGAAGATTGAAATCACCTGTCATTTGCAGATACTTTTAAGACCAACATTACATTGCATTTGAGCGGATGATTGAAATCACTTGTCATTTGCAGATACTTTTAAGATCTATTTGCAAAGTGAGGCAACTGGCGGTGGAAATCTAAACAAATTTTAAAAATGATAGTAAAAGCGCACCGCAAAAAAAAGAGGAGGCAAACAAATGACAAGAGACAAACACGACGCGTTTTTGACCTCTTAGGTCTTCTTCAGATAAGATACAAAAGACTTAGGACGACGAACATGAACGACCAATCACTTATCTTCATCCACTTCAGCGCAAGATAGGCGTTGAATGAAAACGAGGCTGTCAGAAAGGAGACAATGTGTAGTCGAGGAAGTAAAGATGATAGTTATATTACTGATAGGAATGATAATAGTGGTACTGATGATGATCGAGATATTGAAAAAAATAAGTAAAGACAAGATTACTAAGTGTTTTGTATCTTGCCTGAAGAAGACCTAAGAGGTTTAAACGCGTCATATTTTGTCTTGTGATTCATTTATCTATTTTTTTTAGTGCGGTGTGCTATTACAAACATTTAAGATCCTTCTAAGGTTTTCTACGTATGTCTTTTCTATTCCTATAAGATTTTCTTTTCTTCGTGCAGGGGTCAGCATTTGCATCCTATGCGAGATATATCATGTCTGTACGTTGTTAAAGGGCATTGTGTCTTTCTCTGCTAATTGGGAACAGGTCATTTATATCTACAGGTTCATCATGAAGAAAGGAACAGCGTATCGAAAGATCAACACCGGAGCATACACTTTTGATGAACATTCCAAGCGAAAAGAGTCTGTTGTTATGCACTTTGATGACGCTCCTACAGTTTTGGTTTGAGTCATCATTGTAGAT
>JADBJO010000943.1:434291-436791 GCA_016801955.1 Conus betulinus
CACCGTAGACCATGAGATTTGGTGTTTTAATGGAAATATTCAAAAATCTTTTTAATGCAAACAAGTGAACTCTCTCTCAATAGCTGTTAAATCATATCCAATGCCCCACACCTCTGCACCATAGCTGAGCATGGGCTGGATTTGCGTATCAAAAAGCTTGAAGAATATTGAGGAGATCTTTCTCCTAGCGACCAGAGTAGTCGGAAAATACATATAACTCCCTTTTTCGCACGGTTAGCAATATCATTCAAAGCATGCGAGAACGACAAGCGAGAAGAAAGATAGATACCTAGGTACTTATACATGTTAACCAATTCCATTCGATTATCACCATAAAACCACCGCTCTCGCGCAGCAGCAACATGTCCCTCCATTTCTGAATAATTATGTTTGATTTGTCGAGGTTAACTTCCAGGTCTAGTTTCATAGCAACCTCATGCAAAATATTTAACTGGTTTTGTAGACCACAAACAGAATCAGATGCCAATACGACATCATCTGCAAACATAAGAATGAAGATTTCAACAAGATCTGGTATAAGCTGGACGCCATGTCTGCCAGATTTTGTGACTTCCTCTGCAAAGTTCGTTTTATAAAGAAGAAAAACAAAATAGGACTACAAATTTCTCCTTGTTTCAGCCCCTGGGGCATAGAAATGAGTCTGTCAGCTCACTACCACAACGAACTTTAGCTTTCACTACTCTGTACATGCTTTGTATGGCTCTGTACATTTTGCCATTTATACCATGTTTCTTCAATATGGTCCAGAGCTTAAGTCTACTCACCGAATCAAATGCTTTTCTGAAGTCAATAAAGGCTATATACAACTTTTTATGGTACAACAATTGTTTCTGGACCATGCCGAAAAGAGTGAATAAATGATCGATAGTGCTATGTTGTTTTCGAAAACCGGCCTGACTGTCATTTAACATGTTATTATTTTCAATCCACTGGGTTAGTCTTTTGTTTAAAATGAAGCTATACAGTTTGCTGCATACATTTAATAAAGAGATGCCTCTATAGTTATCTGGAGTATTTTGGTCGCCTTTCTTCTTATGTAGAGGTTGTATAACAGCCTCAGACCAATCATCCGGATATCGACCGATGAAAATAATTTATTAAAGAGTTTCACCAAGTACAGAACAATAGTAGTTGCTGAATTTTTAAGAAATTCGTTGATAATTCCGTCGGGTCCCGCCGCTTTACCATTTTTTAAACTGCACAGTGCTGAGTATATTTCCAATTCAGTAATATCCTTTTCGAGCATATCACAGTTGATATCTTCACTAGAAGTAGTGTCTAAGTTATATCACCTTCACTGTTGTTAGCAACACCTTCGACTTCTTGTGAATTGAACACTCTGGAGAAATGATTATACCATTCCTCCTTGGTTATTGTATTTTGTTGAGGACGCTTTGTTATATGCGATTTGAGTTTGCCCCAAAATGCCTTTGGATCATTGATTGTTTTATGTAGAGATTCAATGACGTTTTTACGATGCTCAGCGCTTTTCATTTTTAGAAGATTTTTTATATTCTCTGCGTTTCTGAGCATATGTCTCTCTGTCCTCAATATCATTTGTTCTATTAAATGTTCTCAGAAACTGCCGAGTAAACTCGTCTACTTTCTTTGCACTCTAGGTCAAACCAAATCTGCTGTCTTTCTTTTCCCTACAATTACCCGTTTCTTCATGCATTGTCCGGCGTTTAGAATACCCTCATTAAACCTTTTAAGAGACGCGTTGATGTCATGATCAATCAAGTCAGCTGCTTCTCGAAAACAAGTCTTTGTCTCTGAGAGAGAGAGAGAGAGTACACGTGCGCGCGAGAAAGAAAAAGGCGAAGAAAGCAGGAGCGCACTGTCTCTGTAGAATAATTAATTTTTTTACTCCTACGCGTTTTAATTAATCAACCTAATTCTCTTGTTTTTGGTTGCTTTTCAAAAAACAAGAGAGAGAGAGAGAGAGAGAGAGAGAGAGAGAGAGAGAGAGAGAGAGAGAGAGAGAGAGAGAGAGAGAGAGAGAGAGAGAGTCCGCTGTTACTGGCATAGCTCAAATTACCAACGAGAAAAACCACCCTGGAAAACCCATTCCTCGAAAATGACACCACAAATTTGATGCTCTCTCTCTCTCTCTCTCTCTCTCTCTCTCTCTCTCTCTCTCTCTCTCTCTCTCTCTCTCTCTCTCTCAATACACCTTACTGTCAAATGAATGAGTGCAGTAACGGAAATGTTACAATGGAACGACATAGTTGAGGATACGATAGTTCCACACGTATTTACGCAGTCGACGACGGATTTGAAGCAGTTTAATGAGGAGCAAATAATTAAAATTAGTGTTAGTGTATGATGCTTCGATGATCGAGTTGACAGAAATGAGTGTCATGTACTACTATCATTATTCTGTTATTGTTGTTTGTTGTTGTTGTTATTATCATCATTATTATTATTATTGTTATTATTTTTATTATTATCATCATTAATATCATTATTATTATCATTA
>JADBJO010000943.1:451791-461791 GCA_016801955.1 Conus betulinus
ACACACATACATACCCTACACGTAAGTCCTGCACACACACTAATGCATGCACAACACATACACATCAGACCCACATGCAGTCACCAGCATGACACCAGTATACGTGCATATTCACGCACGCATGCATGCCCGCAAACACACACACACACACACAACACACCACCACACACACACACACACACACACACACCACACCACACACCTCACTCGCACACCGCGCAACACACACACACACACACACACACACACACACACACACACACACACACACAACACACAGACCACACACCACACACCCACACCCACACACACCACACACACACACACGCTCACTCAGAGAGAGAGATGAGACAGAGACAGACAGAAGGAGAAGCATAGAGAGGACAACACACAACAAGACCCGCAGCACACACACACACACCACACCACACACACACACAGCACACACACACACTCCGAAGAGAGAGAGATAGAGAAAAGAGACGACATAGAGAGATAGCGAGAGAGAGAGAGTAGATAGAGACACAGACAGGACATGAAGACAGACGACATACAAACATACAGAGGCAGAGAAGAGAAAGTGGAAGAGAAAGAGAGAGAGAGAGGAGAGATAGAGAGAGCATACTGAGAGAGCGAGACAGAGAAACAGCAAGAGACAAGGAGGATATACCAGAGATAGACACAAGACAGAACAGAACAGACATACATAAAACAGAGACGCGAAGCGACCAGCGACAGAGAAACAGACACAAGGCCAAGACAGAGATAGAGATCAAAGAATACAGACAGAGAACAGCACAGTCCAAACCGACAGACATAGAAACAGAGATAACAGTCACAGTACAACAGAGACAGACAGTCCCACAGACAGACAGATAATACAGTCAAACGACGAGCCGTCTGCAGAGGAAACAGTACCAACAGAAGGGTGGTGGGGAGAAGGTCTGGCCGATGGGGGGGGGGTGGGGGGGGATGGGGTGGGGTGGGTGACCAAGAGAAGGGTGGGGGGTGGTGGGGGGGTGGGGGGGGTGGCTGGGGGGGGGGGGGGGGGGGAGGGGGGGGGGGGGGGGAGCAGCAGCCGCACAGAGCAGCACGCAACCGCACACAAGCAGCAGCTACAGCTTCCACCACATGATGCGGCGGCGGATACAGTTGATGTTTTGCTTTTCCTCCTCATCTTATCCCCCCTTCTCTGGCACACTAGTGAGAGATACCTGTATCACATGATTTTGGGGGTAGCGGGGGGGTGGGGGGGGGTGGGGGAGTGGCATGCCGGGTAAGGGGAGGAGGATAACGGGGGCAGGTGAAAGGCGGAGAATTGTGGTGGTGAGGGATGTGATGCGGGTCGGTAGGAGGGAACTGGGATTGAAGAGGTGTTTTTGGGGTGGGGTGGGCGGCGGTGAGGATGGTGGGAGAGTGTGGGGGTAATGTGTGTGACTGGGAGGAGAAAGGGAGGCAGAGGTTGAGGTGAGGGAAGAGGGAGGGTGGGTGGAGACAAGAAAGAGGCTGGACTGATGGAAGGGTGAGAGAAGGGGTGGTATGAGGGAGCGGGTGTTTGTGTTGGTGCTTGTGGGTAGTGGGGTGAGCTCGCCGATTTATTGCTTCACCAGATCCACAGTAATCTGGACGTTTGGTGCTTCTCTCTCTCTCTCTCTCTCTCTCCTCTCTCCACCCAGCATCCCTCGAAGACCGTCTCTCTCTCCCTCTCTCTCCCTCTCTCTCTCTCCCCTCTCCCTCTCTCCCCCTCTCTCTCCATCTCAACCCCTCTCCTCTCCCCCTCTCTCCTCAAATCCATCTCTCCCTCTCTCTCTCTCCCCTCTCTCCATTCTCCCCTCTCTCTCTCCTCTGTGTCTCTCTCTCTGTCTCCCCTCTCTGTCTCTCTCTGTCTCTCCACTCTGTCTTCTGTCCGTTCTCATCTCTCTCTCTCTCTCTCATCCCTCATCTCTCTCCAACTACTCATCATCAAAAATCAATCTCTTGATGCAATTGTTGTTGTTTTGTTGTCTTCAATTTAACGTCTATCCACAAGTGATATTATACGGGGGGAGGGGAGGGGGATGGAGGGGATCTCGGGGGGAGGAGGATCGGCGGGAGAGGGGGGACACCTGATTGTGTTTGTGTGTGTGTGTTTAGCGGTCTCTTTGATAAGGTGGAGAAAAAAAAAAAGGTCAGTAAAAAAAGGTCTCTTGATGTGTGGTGTGTGTTGTGTTTGTGTGTGGTGTGTGTGTGTGTGTGGTGTGTGTGTGTGTGTGTGTGTGTGTGTGGTGCGTACGTGCGTGCGTGCGTGCCGTGCGTGCGGGCATGCGTTCGTGTGGTGCGTGCGTGCGCGCGCGTCGTGTGTGTGTGTGTGTGTGGTGTGTGTGTGTTCCGCGCCGCCGCCTTCCTCTCCGAATTCCCTTTCTTCTTCTCTGTATGTCTGTGTTGGCTTGTCTCTGTCTGCCGACAATTTTGTTTAGAACACTCACACACACACCACACACACGACACACACACCACACACGGGTGACACACCACGGGGGGTGGGGGGGGGGGGGGGGGGGGGGGGGGGCACCACACGCACACAACACACACCACACACCACACACACACACACGCACACATCACACACACTCCACACACACACACACACACCACCCACACACACACACACACACACCACACCACACACCACACCCACACAAACTGTCTTCGCTCATTTCTCTCTCTCTAAACACCACACCACACACACACACACACACCAACACACAGCCACCACACCCACACACACACCCACACACACACGCACACACCCTTCCCCCCCCCCTCCCCCCCCCCGACCACCACCACCACCACCCACCGAACGAATAACTACCCACCCCTCTCTCCTCCTCCCTCTAAAAGAACCTGGCTAAATCGACCTCTGTCTCTCCGACTCCAAGGGTCCGCAGAAGTGGTCGGCAGTAATAAAAAAAAAAATAATAAATAAAAAAAAATAAAAAAAGAATGTTGTGGGAGGAGAAGAATGCAATCTGATTGTCCTTTTTGCTTAGAAGCGAAGAATCCAATCTCATCAGGAAACTTTCAAGTAAGCAGACTTCGAAACAAAATGCCAAGTAACTTGACAATATTTCAATTGCTCGTCCTACCTCTCTCTTTGCGTGTCAATTATTTCTGAATTTCGAATGACATCAAAAAGTGATATGCAAAGAAACGAAACGAAATCAATCTCCCAAAGAGGAGACGGCCATGAGAGGAATGTAGAGGATGATAGTTAGAAGACAGGATAGTAGATCAAAGAAAAAAAAGGATAAAGAACTGGACGAAGATAATTTCATGAAAGCAATCTAGCTGGAGATCACAAGAAAAAAAAAAAAAAAAAAAAAAAAAAAAAAAAAGAGAGAGAGAGATAGAGAGAGAGAGAGAGAGAGAGAGAGAGAGAGAGAGAGAGAGAGAGGAGATTAAGCAGATGATTCCAAAAAGAAGAAAAGAAAGAAAGAAAGAAAGAAAGAAAAGAAAGAAGAAACAGAAAAGAAAGAAAGCAAGAAAGAAAGAAGAGGAAATAGAAGAAGAAGAAGAAATAGAAGAAAGAGAAGAAAGACGAAGAAAAGGAGAAGAAAGAAGAGAGAAGAAAAAAGAAAGGAGAAGAAAGAAAGACAAAAGAAAAAAGAAAGAAAAAAAAAGAAAGAAAAAGAAAGAAAAGAAAGAAAGAAAGAAAGAAAGAAAGAAGTCCCTCGTTTTTCTATGTCACTGTGTGACAAAAGAAGAATTGCAAGCAGTCACGTTAGCACACACAAACACACACACACACACACACACACACACACACACACACACAACCACACACACACACACACGATAGATAGATAGATAGATAGATAGATAGAAGATAGATAGAAGAGATGAGAGAGAGAGAGAGAGAGAGAGAGAGAGAAGAGAGAGAGAGGAAGAGAGAGAGAGAGAGAGAAGGAATAGAGAGAGAGAGAGAGACTGGCAATGTATGCTGCCATTGTGTGCAGTCCACATTCCAAGATGCAGCAGCGGGTAACCTCTACACACACACACACACACACACACACACACACACACACACACACACACACACACACCGAGTTGTTACAGGAAAAGTTGAAGTGAAAATTGAACCGAATATTCTCTCACCGGCCACAGGAGTAACAACGCATGCGCAGCACGTTTTCCCACACAGAAATCGGCCATTACCGGCCGATCGGGGTTCAATTCGATCCGGAAGTCACGTGATTGGGGGGGGAATGGGCGCCATATTAAATAAACTACAGCATATCATGGAAAATCATGAAAAGAGCAACACCGTACAACAATATTTCAAAAAAATGCAACTTACGTTCCACAGAAAAATGGTTAATACTATGTAAACCCTATTTAGCAACTTTGAATATAAAAGTAGAAATAGTAAATAACTGCAGGCATAAGTGGAAATCTGTGTCAGCGAATTCCCCCTGAACAGACCACAGCAAGCAACCCGAGAGCCACAGATAGCACGTGCATTGAATGAAATTGACCCACACGCACAAAAAATGAAATCAGGACCCGCACGCTATGTAACACAGATAGCGCGCCCCCCAAAAACATTCAGAAGAAAGCGAAAGCTTGAAACAGCTTGTAGAGATATTTTTACTTCTACATTTTAATAGATTTTAACATTTATATATTATTATATATATATATATAATCATATATATATATATATATATATATATATATATATATACAATAACAATAAACTAATAAAGTCCAAGGATAAGTACCAAGCACCTTTCCAGCAACTTACAGAGCAGCTTGGTGTTGCAATGACTGCAAGAAATATTGAATTATATAAACAAAGCTTGCTCTTATGTCTTAGATTGTCGTAGAAATAGGGGGGTGATAAGCCTTCATATCTGTAGTGGTAGATCATTCTTAGGTGGCACCTTTGGTTGTTTTTTGAAAACTCAACAAACATACTACGGTATGCACACCAGCCTTTTTCTGGGATAGCATTCTTCTTAAAACCGAAAAGGCAGAGGAGTCAATTATCACTTTGCGCGGTCACTGAGGAGAAACAATCAGGTTTCGAAATACCGGCATATGACCAGGAGTTATATGTTAGTGAGCGTCCTCCTCATTGGAGATGTCTCTCCCCTTTGGAGACTATAAGCTTGCTGAAGGGTTTATTTTGAGTAGCATTTATTATTCCCCATTCACCCACTCAAGCACATACTGTTAGTTGGGCAGAATGATCTACCACTACAGAGATACCCCCCCTATTTCTACTACAATCTAAGACATAAGAGCAAGCTTTTATAATTACATACACACACACACACACACACACACACACACACACACACCACACACACACACTCCGAGCAGCAGAGACAATAGGGTAACTCTATTTTTCTCTTCAACAGGCACATGCATTAGTTCTTCCCAGCTCTGTAGACTCCCCCTCCACCTCCAACCATTTTCTTCCCCCCCTGCGGGAGAGAAAAGAAACCTACAACAAACAACTGGCCTTGCTTAATAATGCAGTAGGGCCTTAGAAGTTTAGCCTTCAAAGCAGCCTGAGTTTGTCCTGATACAACTTAACACAGTTGAAGTGTCTGGAGTTGTACTGCCATCACCTGACAGCAGAACAGCAACGAGTGAGGCTTCGGGATATACACGGCGGTTGCTTGGCGGTGGCGTTATTTTTTTTTTTTTTTGCCGGTGGGGCTCTGCAGCCATGAAAGTGCGTGCATGCACCCTATGTGAACACAGCACAGGCTTCCGAGGGTGGCGCAGGATCGCTCCCAGCTGGTTTGTTCGGCAGTTGAGGACAATACTTCTTTGGGTCCTACCGGCACCTTCGGGTGTATCTGTTTCTTCTTCAGTTGAAGAGGAAATCACATGCGTACATCCTGAGCAGTAAACACATATCACGTCAGTGGCACCATGCGGATTCAACGCCTATCTTGACACGAAGTTGAGAAGATACCTGACTGTTCGTTCTCCGTTTCGTTCCCTGTCCTGAATGTTGTTTGATCTTGCCTGAAGAAGACCCAAGAGGTGGAAACGCGCCGCGTTTTGGCTTGCAATTTGTTTGTCCCTGTTATCTGGCGGGTTTGCTTTGAACACCTTCTGAAATGTCTTTCAGTTTCTGCCTGCAGTCTTTCAGTTTGAGCCTGTCGTTAATGATGTTATTGAAATGACGTAAATGATGTTATTGAAATGGCGTTAATGATGTTATTGAAATGGCGTTAATGATGTTATTGAAAAAATGGCGTTAATGATGTTTGAAATGGCGTTAATGATGTTATTGAAATGGCGTGAATGATGTTATTGAAATGACGTTAATGATCTTATTGAAATGACGTTAATGATCTTATTTGAAATGACGTTAATGATCTTATTGAAATGACGTTAATGATTGTCATTGAAATGACGTTAATGATGTCATTGAAATGACGTTAATGATGTCATTGAAATGACGTTAATGATCTTATTGAAATGGCGTTAATGATCTTATTGAAATGGCGTTAATGATGTTATGAAATGACGTTAATGATCTTATTGAAATGACGTTAATGATGTTACTGAAATGGCGTTAATGATGTTATTGAATGACGTTAATGATGTTTATTGAAATGACGTTAATGATTTTATCGAAATGACGTTAATAATTTTATTGAAATGACGTTAATGATGCTATTAAAATGACGTTAATGATGTTATTGAAATGGTGTGCGTCTATCTTTATCCCCTTTAGTAGACCTTGGTGTTAATTCCCAATATAACAAAGTATAGATGACATGTCCCTTTTGGATGTTAATTTCCCAATAGACCAAAGAATAGATGACATGTCTCTATTGGATGTTAATTCTCAACATACAAAAGTACAGATGACATGTCTCTATTGGATGTTAATTCCCAATATAAACAAAGTATAGATGACATGTCTCTATTGGATGTTAATTCCCAATATAACAAAGTATAGATGACATGTCTCTATTGGATGTTAATTCCAAATATAACAAAGTATAGAGACATGTCTCTATTGAATGTTGATTCCCAATATAACAAAGTATAGATGACATGTCTCTATTTAATGCCAGGAGGGGACCAGCACCATAAACCTAGGTTTACTGATGAGTTCCAGTCAGGGGTCGTCGAGTGGACTGGGGTCAGACGCTGTGAAATGTTCTGTTTCAGAACACACTTCGATGGCCTACATTTGCTGCTTGTAAAAGGTTTGATTTTTACACTTAAGCGCCGTCAACTTTCAAATTCACATCTCACCCCTCCCTCCCCTATCTGCTCCCCTTCCCCTCCTCCCCTCGAAACCTCAACGTTTGTTTTAATAAATCTTTGTTCACTCTACTACCTTCTCACCTCACCCCTCCCACACACACACACACACACACACACACACACACACACACACACACACACACACACACCACACACACACACACACACACACACACACACTTCCTTTCCTCCTCCCCTCCCCCCCGGACCCCCTCCACTCCCTACCCTCCTCCCCTCTGCCACACTATTTTTCAGTGCCTGAACAAAGCAAACTTTAAACGCGTAGTGGTTGATTTGGGATATTAACCTTTAGAGGGGGATGGGGGAGGGGGGGGGGGAGAGGGAAGGGAGGAAGGAAGGGTGAGCCATGGATGTGGGGGGAAGGGGGGGGGGGGGGGGGCAGCTTTTTTTTTTAATTGTCGCAACAGTGGCTAGTCACCATTCCACAGCCTTGTCGTCGTTTCCTGTATGGGTGGGGCCGGAATAGCTCAGTTGGTAGAGTGCCGGACTCGTGATCCTGGGGGTTGCGGGTTCGAATTTCGGTACAGGGGGGACTTTTCCCTCGGAGTTAACATTGGTTGTGACTCCATTCTCCATACAGTCCTTCGAATGAGACTACAAACCGAGTTTCCGTGTGTGAACGCAAGCACAACGTCTTGCACACACGTAAAATCGTATCACCAACTTTCGGAAGAGAAGGCCAGTTTGGCCGTTGGTATGGATGACACGTTACACATAGCATGCACCTCCCCGAAAATGGAGTATGGCTGCCTTAATGGCGGGATAGTAAACGGTCATACACACACAAAACTCCACTGCCTGTCTATACAGGCTGTGTCCGCAGGAGTATCAGCCCTCGTACGCAGAAAGAAAGAAAGAAAACTTTCCTGTATCCTCCAGTCACCCTCGCTTCCTCCACCTATCTTTCATACTGTGTGTAAACAAAGTTTGTGTCCAAAGCCATTGACATGGTGACAATACAATCACAGTCTGAGTATAGAATCCACAGCGTCCATGTGCGGGCTTCATGTATAAATTAGAAGGGCGTAGCGGAGAGAGCGCACACCTCTTGCAAGCTTGCACGAGCCTTGGGTCGGCGGCCCTTTGAGACAGTTATGAGAGAAAGCTACATTACTTTACCGCCAGGGGAAGTAATAGTTTATACAGACTGAGAGTAATTTCCCGTGTCCTTTTCAACATTGGGAAATGCAAAATACGAAATGTCGACGGTTATTATTAGAAGAAAGTTTTGAGATTCCATTTGAAAATAAAAATGTCACTCCGTGCATAGTGATCATTCTTAACAGCAACTTTACAGTTTGTTGTTGTTGTTGTTGCTGATGTTTCATCTTTTGTGCCACTCTAAAGACGTTAAACACACACACACACACACACACACACACACACACACACACACACACACCACACACACACACACACACACAACACACACACATTTTTGGTCCCCGTCCGCAAGTCACAATCTGGAAACTCTCGCCACAGTGGCAGCACCGGCAATCCACAGGTAGACTCAATGTCAATTCTTCCACCAGAGGGGAACCAGACACTGTATTTCTGCAGGAGGGGGTTTGCTGGGTAACGTTACAGTTCACAGTGGAAAATATGTATAACAGCCTCATCAATAAAATGAACAGATGCTGCATCTTCTGTTGAATTCACATCCGCATTCCAGAGGCACATTACAACTTTTTTGGTTTTGTCTTAAGGCTACATTCTATCGTTTTTCTCAAGACTGGTGAAAATCGATTCTGTAGTATTTCCATGGTAACGATTCGTAGTAATTTTATTGAACGGTACCGAATTCATCATTTGATCCGAATTGGTATCCCTGATTCAACATTCAACGGGCTCGTTTTAGGGGGCAACATTCCTTGATTGTGGATTCGAGTCAAAATAAGCTGTGTGCCTTTTGACTAATTTTGCGGGCAAAACGAGTAAACAAAGGATCATTCGATATTTCATCATGAACATTTTAAATTCAATGTTAACGTTTGTATTCAACGCCTATCTTGCGCGGGAATTTGAGAAGATAAGTGATTGCTCGTTTTCTTTTTCTTTTTTTTTTTTTTTTTGATTATCCTGAATATAGCTTAGTTTGCTTGTAAAAGACCTAGGAGGTCGAAACGCGTCGTGTTTTGTTTTCATAATTTGTTTGTCCCTCTTAATTGGCGCATTTAATTAAATTCCTTTAAAAAAAAAACAAACTTGTTTCAGTTTCCACCTACAGTCATTTCACTTTGAAACTAACGGGCCCTAGTCTCGCTATGAGAGAGAGAGAGAGAGAGAGAGAGAGAGAGAGAGAGAGAGAGAGAGAGAGAGAGAGGGAGAGAGAGAGAGAGACCTGCAACGACAACGGAGTGCCCCTAAAGGAAGTAACTTCACAGAGGGAAACAAGATGGATGAAAGAGAGAGAGAGAGAGAGAGAGAGAGAGAGAGAGGAGAGAGAGAGAGAGAGAGAGAGGCGAGAGAGAGACGAGAGAGAGAAGAGAGCGCTGCAACGACAACGGAGTGCCCCTAAAGGGAAGTAACTTCCACAGAGGGAAACAAGATGGATGGCGAACGCTCCAGTCCCCCGGTGCCCATACCTCACCTCACTCTGCTCTGCTCCACAAACTGTGACGCTATGATAAATGGTAAAGCGATAGTATGGAACGAATCCAGATCAAAAGGCCGCTGAGAAACACTGTTCACACGA
>JADBJO010000943.1:469291-491791 GCA_016801955.1 Conus betulinus
ACTTTCAGACACAATAGAAATTCTCAAAACACATCTAATTGTGCCTGCCTCTAAATACCAGACTCCTCTGAAGCAAGGCGTTGGCGCATTAATCTTTGGTGTGCAGCATGCCTACCTTGCGCTACAGAGATCTAAGCTAAGTGACAAAATCGTTTCATTTTCATTGTCCTATATGATTGCGCCTTGCCTGAAGAAGACCTAAGAGGTCGAAACGCGTCGTGTTTTGTCTTGTGACTCGTTTGTCCACGTTTCTCTTGGCGGTTTGCTAACATTTATTTAAGATTTTGTTTAGATTAGATAGTTTTGAGAATTTTTTTAATTAGAGTTTTGAGAATTTGTTGTGTGTGTGTGTGTGTGTGTGTGTGTGTGGTGTGTGTGTGTGTGTGTGTGTGTGTGTGTGTGTGTGTGTGTGTGTGTGTGTGTGTGTGTGCTGTGTGTGTGTGTGTGCGTGCGTGCGTGCGTGCGTGTGTGTGTGTGTGTGTGTGTGTGTGTGTGTGTGTGTGTGTGTGTGTGGTGTGTGTTGTGTGTGTGTGTGTGTGTGTGTGTGTGTGTGTGTGTGTTGTGTGTGTTGTGTGTGTGTGTGTGTGTGTGTGTGTGTGTGGAAGCTGAGTCTCCTCATTTTCTGTCCTATGGCCATCAAAGTACGAGCCAGGTGGTTGCAAGCAGACAGACCAAGATCAAAGGAATGGCACTGTTTGTGTGGGCTTTCCACCTGGCCGCAGAGTTAGGATCACGGGTGAGGTGTGCGAAGGCCTGAAAATGTGACGTCAACGCAAGAGGAAGAACCATGTATTTCAAGATTCTTTGTGATGTCATCGGCGCGTATCTACCCCCCCCTCCCTTCTTCCCGCCGGGATGGGTCCTTGTGGGTGAACAGGGAGGGCAAAGGAAGAGTGGGGAGGGAATGGGGAGGGAGGAGAGAAATCAGGGGGGCGTCTCTGCATTGAGGAGGGGGGGGGGGGGGGGAAGGGGGAGGTGGAGGAGGCGGGGAAGATCCGAAGGGTAGACCCTATGCGTCAAAGCGTCTCCACTTTGATGGGAGTCCCAATTTGTTGCAAGTTTGTTGGGGCTGTAGTCTGGACTTGACTACCATAACAAGGACTTGAAACTGCGTAGTTCATTTAAAGCGCGGTCCTGGAAATGTGGTTTTGCCTGTGCGTACCTCACACGTGCCATTAGGCGCGCCTCCGTGGCCTTGTGTGTATGTGCAGGTTGTTTTACGAGCTAAGAGAGAGAGAGAGAGAGAGCGAGAGAGAGAGAAGAGAGAGAGAGAGAGAGAGAGCAAGAGACAGAGAGAGAGAGAGACAGAGATAGAGAGAGAGATACAGAATGACGATGGGGGGCAACAATCACTCAGATACTAAGAGGGATAGACTAGAGGCGAGCGAGAAGGGGGGGGGGGGGCGAGAGAGACAGAGCGCCAGGGTGGGGGTGGTGAATGCTGGACCATAAAAGACACGAGAGAAAAGCGACAGAGAGAGAGAGAAGCGATTTAGGTATCACACTCACAATAAACAGTATATAGTAGTTGGTGAGATCTATAGAGTCTCGAGAGAGCGATATAGAGAGAGAGAGATAGAGAGATAGAGATTGAGACGAGAGATAGAGCGAAGCACACTCAGATCGGACGAACATAGCGAATGCTATAGAGACATACAGACAGACAAGACACGCTCATTATAGACGAGACTGGGCTAACTGGGGTTGACTGGGAAGGGAGTGGGAAGGGAAGATATGGGGCTGGGAGGGGGACGTACACAATTCCATGGCATGTGGAAAAGGAAGGGGTGTTGGGGGATGATCAGGTGGAAGAGGCAGGAGGGAGAAAAGGTTGGCAGGAGTGGGCGTAGGACGGGTTGGGGTTGGGGGTAGCGGGGGGGTGGGGGTGTGGGGGATGGGGGAATGCGGTATTGGTGGTGGGGGTGGGGATTGGGGTGTGTGGGGTGAGGGCGTGGGGAGGGGTGGGTGAACTGACGGAATAATAAGACCGAGCAAACAGCATGACAAGTTTTCAATTAAACCCAACGTAGATCGACAATTATCTACGGACTGAACGAGAAGGGTGAAGCCAGGAGCAGCAGAGCAGGAGGAGAGAAGACGAGGATTAGGAGAGAGGGGCGAGTCGAGATTTGAGTCGTGAATAGCGAGGAGGGATGTAGTATATAAGTGGGGTTTGTGGGGGGGGGTGGAAGGGGTGGGAGGCTGAAGGGGTAGGTGAAGAGGGAAGGGGGAGGCGGTTACTCCCGGATGAGGTGGAGTGGCATGGCCCTTAGAAGGATGGTACAAGCGAGGCGAGATAATGTTGGAGGCCGGCAGGATATTGCCACTCGGGTTTGTTTGAAAACGAAAAAAAAAAAAAAACGTAAAAAGAAAGAAAAACAATAATAATACAAAAATCGCTCATGTTCCAGTCTACCCGTCAGGGTTTACACCCGACAAGCCGTTCTTTCTACCTTCGCCTCCCCACGGCTGCACCTTAAAAAGCCCTTCGTCGAACCTCCTGCTAAAGTTGGTCTCCAACGCTGAAACCGGATTGCGTTGACGTGCTAATGATCGGCATGTTCTTCTTTACCTTTGCTTTGTCTTGGAAGAAGAGTTGTTTCCCGTTGCCTTTTCCCCCTCCTCCTCCTCCTCCTCCTCCTTCCTCCTCTCTCCCCCCCTTTGTTGGTTCTGTAGGCTTCTTTCCTTTCGTTCCTCCTCCGTCCGCCTCCTCCTCCCTCTCCTCGCCGCCGACTCTCCTCCTCCTCCTCCTTCTTTTTTTTTCTGCTGTGTGTTTGTGTGTGTGTGTGGTGTGTGTTGTGTGTGTGTGTGTGTGGTGGTGTGTTGTAGTGTTCGCGCGCGCCGTGCGTGTGCGTGCGTGCTGAGAGTATAGAAGAGAGAGAGAGAGAGATCGATAGAGAGGATAGAGAAATGTAAGGGGTGTGGGGTGGGGGGATGTCGTATATAGTCGAGAACACACAAAAATTCACAACTTAAGCAGTGATAACGCAATAAACGGAACTGGGTTCTCGACCTCTATAAGGAAAAAAAAAAAACATAAAGAAAGAAGGAAAAAGAGGAAGAAGAGAAAAAAAAAGAAGAAGAGAAAAAGAAGAAGGAAGAAGAAGAAGAGAGACAAGAAGAAAAGAGAAGAAGAAGAAGAAGAAGACGAAGGAGAGAGAGAGAGGAGAGGAGAGTGAGGACGAGAGAGAGACGAAGGAGAGGAGAAGGGAGAGAGAGCAGGAGAGAGAGGAGAACCATCCTCCGATTCCTCGCATAATTCTAGACACCACCCCCTCCGCCACTAATCCCCTATCAACCCTTACTCCCATTGCATCTTACCCCGTCCATCCTCCGCTCCCCTCGCCCTCCCCTCCTCCCCCCGCCCGCTCCCAATATCAAACTACTTCCTTCCCCTTCGAACAAAAACCTCTTGCGGACCAAAGAGGGGAATACCAGGAGATTGATTTCCTATATGATAATCGACACGCTATTTACGGCTAGATGCAAATGAGGGACTATGAGGTCGTTTCCTGGAATGTGTACAGCTAACAGACCGAGAGGAAAGTGGTGGCGCATTCATCGCGCCTATCCCTTTCGCCTCTTCGCCTGTCCCACCCCTTCCGCTCTACCCCCCCCGCACCCCCCCCCTTCGCGGGCCCCCACCAACCCTCCCCACACCCCCCCCCCCCGCCCCTTCCACCCCCCCCCCTCCCCCCCCCCCTCCATGCCCGCTTCTCTTGCTCCTTCGCCCACATCCTTTACACACCACACCACACAACACACACCACACACCACCACACAAAACACACACAACCACACACAACACACACTCTTCTAACCACCCACCCACTCCCATAACACACCGTATTACACACAAGGACACCAACTCACCCGCACACACACACACACCACACACACACACACACCACCAGACACACACACACACGCCACCACCCACACCACACCACACACACACACGCACACACACACGCACCGCACAGCACGCACACACGCACGCACACCACACACGCACGGCACGCACGCAAGCACACACACCGCATGCACGCACGCACGCACGCCATGCATGCCCGTACTCACGATGCCGCGTGCCACACGCACACACACATGCACACACGCGGCACGCGCTGCACGCGCCTTCGCACACACCATACACACCACACCACACACACACACACCACACCACACACACACACCATACCACACACACACACACACACACACACGACACACACACACCACAACACACACACACACACACACACACCCACCACACACACACTCACACACACCACCACAACGCACACACAACACACACACACACCACACACACACACACACACCACACATACACAACACGCACGCACGCACACACCCCACACACACACACACACACCACACACACACAACACACACACACACCACATCACAGAGAGGAGAGAAGAGGGAGTATAGGGAGAGAAGAGTAGAGTAAGAGGAGACTTTTACACGTAACTTAACACACACATTTCATCTTTTCGTTTGTTTTGTTTTTTCCCATCTCCTAACCTCCATAGCATACGTCATTTTCTGGACAAAAAGAAGCACTCAACACACAAACAACACACAAACAAACAACACACAGCAAACAAATCTGGAATGATTGCAACACAATCACAACAATGCCTCAACAGTGATTTAAATTACATCACAACCACTCCACACAGAACATAGACAAACACACGTACAACGCCACACACCCACACCCCCCACAACACAACACACACACACAACACACACCCCCACACCGACCACACACACACTCCCCAAAACGACACACACACACACACACAACCACACACCCACCACCCACCACACCACACCACACCACACCAGCCACACACACGACGGCACAACACACACACCCAAAACACACACGTTGCACCCACACACACACACACAGCAACCCACACACACACCCACACGCTACACAACGATCGCGCGCGCGCGCGAGCACAACATGCCCTCACACACACACACACACCACACCCCACACACACACACACACACACAACAACACACACCACACAAACACACACCACACACACACATTACATCATGCAAGCTCGTTGGCTCGCGGCCGGACTCAATGGATATTTTCCTGCACGTAGGTAGCTTGACACATATCCCATTCAGCCATGATTGCAAAGCCCAAGGGGGATTCCTGCACAATATCCAGGTCCTTGAGAGTTATATTCCCGCTTTTGAATTTCTTTCATAACACAGTGCTTGCTTTATGCTTATCCGACCTGTATTCGTCTGATGTGTTGTCTGTCTGTTGACAAAAGAACGATCTAGCACCGACAGACCGACCGACAGATGGGCATGGCACACCACACAGATACAGACAGACAGACAGACAGACACACACACCACACCACGAACCACACCGCCAAAGACACAACACACCGCACGCACACACACAGACACACAGCACGACACACACACATAACACACACGAGCGCCGCGGCGCGCATGCCCATGCAAACCCACATACACCCACACACGACACACACACACACACATAACACCACACATACCAACCATACCCCCCCCCCCCACACCACACCCACACACACACACCGCGCATGCATGGTACGCATGCACGCACAAACCCACCCACCTACTCACACACACCACACACACACACCGCACACACACCCACACATACACACCCACGCACGCGCGCGCGCACTCACACACATACACGCACGCACGCGCAACGCGCGCGCGCGCACACACACACACACACACACACACACACACACACACACACACAATGCGCGTGTGCGTGCGTGAAGCAAAGTTCAACGTTCAGTTGGTTTTTTTCTTGTTTTTTGTTCATGAATGTACTTTCTCTTTTTCTTTCTATCTTGATATCATGAACAGCCTTGTCCTTGACATGAGAGAGAGAGAGAGAGAGAGAGAGGAGATAGAGAGAGAGAGAGAGAGAGAGAGAGAGAGAGAGAGATCATGCTGAATAGCAAGGGGTTTTGTCTCATGTTTTTGTTCTTTCTAAAACTGCAATAGAAGGTACGACCAAAAACTAAATTTCGTAACTCCTTGCCAAGAATACACATTTTGACGGACATTGAATTTCTTTTCATAAGGTTCTCCATAAAAATATCCGGAAATTTTATGAAGGGTAAGAAACCGACTCAATTCATTGACATTTTCTCCACTGAAAAGTGGCTTGAGTTATTTTATATTTTTACAGGTGGAAAATGTATCAAAAGCAACTTCCCGGATTAAAAGGAAGAATACTGATTTCACTTGCTCTCCTGTACTTGCGGGGCGATGAAATTTCGTAAGTATTGATTGAAGTTTGTACAACTGTTCGAGTTGTTCAAACCGTTGTCGTTTGATATAAATTTAAACAGACTAGGGCATAACCCATGCATACTCGAAAAATGTGAACGGTAAATAAATTCCGGGAATGTCTAAACAATCTGTTTAATCTGCCACAACAGAAATGGGTTATTCCCTGTAACTTCTAAGATAGAACATAGAATCTTTGTATGTACCCATGGTAAATTACCGTTAGTGGACGAAAGAGGTCACTTAGGACAATGTATTTCTTCTCCAGAACGTTATTGGGAGGTTGTATTTCACGTAATTTTGCTTGTATGTGTCTTGACTTTTTGTATTTGTCATTACCACATTGAATTAGTTTTTCCTTTTATGATGAGAAACCAGCCACAGTTAACGAGAGAGGAGAGAGAGAGTAGGAGGGGGAGAGAGAGCGAGAGAGAGAGAGGAGAGGGAGAGAGGAGGAGAGAGGAAGGAGAGAGAGAGAGGAGAGGAGAGAGAGAGAGAGATGGAGAGAGAGAGCGAGAGAGAGCAGAGACCAGAGAAGAGAGACAGAGACAGAGACACAGAGGGAAGAGACGGAGACACACCCACACACACACAACAACACCACACACACACACACAACCACACACACACACACACACACACACACACACACAGCACACACACACAACACCCACACAACACACAAACAAACACACACAACCCACAACACACACACACACACACCACACACACACCACACACCACAACACCACACAACACACCACACAACACACACAACAACACACACACACACACACAGGGACACAACCAACAACACACCACACACACAACACACGCACACACACACCCTGAGCGTTACAGGAAGAGTGAGCGGTAAGTGAAGTTGAACGAACAATTTCACGGCGAACAATTCTCACGGACACAGTAGTAACGACGCATGCGCAGCACGTTTTCCCACACAGAAATCGGCCCATTACCGGCCCCGATCGTGGGGTACAATTCGATCCGGAAAGTGGAAGTCACGTGATTGGGGGGGACGGGCAGCCATATTAAAGGCCGGGCCACCCGTTGGGAAACACATGAGCAGCTTGGAAGTTGAGAGGAGGCTGATGATCATGTTAACAGGAGAGGTAGGTGGGAGTGTACGTGGAAGGGTGAAGCGAGGGGGGTGGTGGGGGGGGGGCGGGAAGAGGAGGGGGGGGGGGAGGGGGGGAGGGGGGGAGGTGAGGGGGGGGGGGGGGGGGGGGGGGGGGGGGAGGAGGGGGGGGGGGGGGAGGACGGGGAGGGGTCAGAGAGGAGAGGAGGAGGATCGTAATAATGGGAAATTCCGACGGCGGTTTTTCCTACCCAATCGGCAGATTCACAGAATTTGCGAATCAAGTATCCCGACAATAAAGATTTAAAGCAGACAGGACAGACAGACGAGAAGAGGAACAGACCAGACAGACGACAGACACACACACAAACCCACCACACAGACCACACACACACACACACACACCCACACACACACACACACCCACAAACACCCACACAACACACACACAGTGATGAAACACGAGAGAGAGAGGAAGAGAGAGAGAGAGAGAGAGAGAGAGAGAGAGAGGCAAAGAGAGAAGACAGAGAGCAAGAGGAGAGAGAGGAAGGAGACTGACAGACACAACACCCACAGACAAGACACACACACACCACAGCAGAAAACAGACACAGAAAGGACACAGACAGACAGACGGAGAGAGAGATGAATGAGAGAGAGAGAGATGAGGGAGATGTGATGAGAGATGGAGAGGGAGAGTGGAGAGAGAGGAGGAGAGACCGAGCAGGAGCACCGCCAAATAGACAGACAGACAGACAGAGATAGGGACGGAACAGATGAGACTGGACAGACACATTGTCTCTGAAAGGTCTCTGGGTGCTCTTTTGAAAAATAGGAGAAAATGACAAAGGAAGAGGAGGAGGAGGAGGAGGAGGAGGGGAGGAGGAGGAGATAAATTTCTTAAAGAAGGAGGAGAGGAGAGGAAGGAGGAGAGACGAAGGCTATTAGAGAAAGAGATGATGACAAAATAGAAGAAGAATTAGAAGAAAGAAGTAGACAGAAAGAAAGAAAGAATTAAAAAAGAAGAAAAAGAAGAAAAGAAAGATACAAGAAAGAAAAAAGAAAAGAAAGAAGAAAGAAAAAGAAAGAAAGAAAGAAGAAAATAAAGAAGGAAAGAAAGAAAGAAGAATGACTGTCAGAAAATGACGATAACAAAATAGATAGAAAAAAAAAAACCAAAAAAACAATCACCCTAATATTAAATATAACGAGAGGGCATGACAAAAAAAGAGTAAAAGACATAAATTGTTTACTGGAAAAACGAATGAATGAAAAAAAATTAAAAAAAAAAGACAGACAGCAAATCCAACGTGAAGAGTGGGGCCACTCTAGTGATGACAGAGCTCTCTGATTAGTTTCTTCAGACTGAAGAGAAACCTCAGACTGTGCTGCGACGGTGCCAAGAAACGAACCCATTTACCATGTTGCATTGCCAATATTCCATCCCATTCCATTTCCTTCCCCTTTCTTCATTCCTTCTCCCATCCACCCCCATTCGCCCACTTATCTGTCTGTCTGTCTGTCTGTCTGTCTGTCTGTGTCTCTGTCTGTCTGTCTGTCGTCTTGTCTCCTCTCTCTCTCTCTCTCTCTCTCTCTCTCTCTCTCTCTCTCTCTCGTAGTCGTATGTCTTCACCATCCTCATTTTTCATCATCATCATCATCATCATCATCATCATCATCATCATCATCATCTCTCTCTCTCTCTCTCTCTCTCTCTCTCTCTCTCTCTCTCTCTCTCTCTCTCTCTCTCTCTTCTGTAGTATTCTCTTCTTTTTCTTCTTCTTCTTCTTCTTCTTCTTCTCTCTCTCTCTCTCTCTCTCTCTCTCTCTTCTCTCTCTCTCTCTCTCTCTCTCCTCTCATTTTTCCCTTAGTTTTTGTGACTTCGTGGAATGTTATCTTTCAGCATATGCCACGAAGAATCTTATTTTGTTGATTGTTGATTGACTGGATTAATTTCTCATGCTTAGCAAGAGGTATTTTTCCTTCAGTAAGGGGCGGTAGGCCTTTATCTGAATAATTTTGTTGTTTCTTTAAATCTGTCAGTCTTTTACTCTCTCTCTCTCTCTCTCTCTCTCTCTCTCTCTCTCTCTCTCTCTCTCTCTCTCTCTCTCTCTCTCATCTATTATAGCAAGCAAAAAAAAATCAAATGGAATGAAATTGGCAAATATAAAGGGGGGTGGGAGGGGGTGCAATAGTGTGTTCTCTCATGCTCCAGACAGTTTGATGATTGCGTGCTCCCATGTCTCCTATATTTTCTGACCCTAAACTTTCCAGTTGGAATAACACTTGGAAGAGGAGAAGGTGAGGTGGAAGAAGTGGGTGGGGGGAGGGGGGGGAGTAGGGAGAATCGGGGAGAAGGGAGGAAACGTGTGGGAGAAGGGCAGAAGGAAGGGAAGAGGTGGATTGGAGGAACGTAAGATATTGGCGTATTCTCTCTCTCTCTCTCTCTCTCTCTCTCTCTCTCTCTCTCTCTCTCTCAATCTCTCACACACACACACCACACACCACACACACACCCCACACACACACACACACACACACACCCTGAGATGTTCCGATTTATGGGTTTTTTTTTTTAGTCTTTGATTTGGTGTGTATTGGGAACAACGGCGTACAATTCATTTGCAGTGAAAGAAAGACCAAAAATGTCCTGTTACCTCCTTCCTCCAAGTCAAACGTCTTCTTTGGTAATGACCTCTGTCTCTGTCTCTGTCCCTGTGTCTGTCTCTCTGTCTGTGTCTGTCTGTCTGTCTCTCTTCTTACCTACCTACCTACCTACCTATCTACCTACCTACCTACCTACATACATACCTACCTACCAGCCTACCTACTAACCTACCTACCAGCCTACCTATCTATTTATCTATCTATCCACATACACACACACACACACACACACACACACACACACACACACACACACACACACACACACACACACACACGCACATGCATGCATGCGCCCTACCACCCACACATCAACAACGATGGCGAAAATGACAGGAAATTTCATTTTAAAGAATAAGCCATCTCTCTCTCTTTTAGATTAATGTGCATTGTATAGCACATAATTTAAGCAGAATTGGTCAGAAAGCTTAAAATGGAAAGAAACGATATTAGTCATTCTCTTCCTCTTTGTCTTGCAGATAAAGACGGAGACATAAAGAACGGATTCCGATATTTATCCGTTGAGGAATGGTAATTGTATTCCTATGAACGTTGCAATATACTCTGCTGTACTGTGCGGCTCATTATTTCCAGAGCCCACTAATACCGCGGGGACATTACTGTCAAAAAGGCTGAACGAGTTATCTCCACCTCTGATGATTGTGGACAGGTGTGTGGGCGGGTGTCAAAGGTTTGCTGGGTGCATTCGGGCAGCACACCAATATTTCTTCCCCCGAGGTCTATAATAATAATATGAATGTAAATAGACTGTCGCAATTGAATAGCTTTCAGAATATCCATTGCGTCTGAAAGTCGAGTTTTACCTTTCTTCTTTTATATACCCATCAAGATGTATGCTAGGTGGTTCCAAAACAGATAGATTAAAATGAAAGGAAGGGGATATTCGGGATATTCGGCTTGAGGGTAATTCTGAGGCTGAAATCTGACGTGTTACGAATGAGAGCTGCCACTGATAAAAGTACTCTTAAACAAAGGGATTATTTGATAGGAGGGGCTTGGGGGGTTATTATTCAGTGTGAGCTATATTCAGTGCAGTAAAACGAAGGGATTATGTGATAGGAGGGGCTTGGGGGGTTATTATTCAGTGTGAGCTGTATTCAGAGTAGTAAAAACGAAGGGATTATGTGATAGGAGGGGCTTGGGGGGTTATTATTCAGTGTGAGCTATATTCAGTGCAGTAAAACGAAGGGATTATGTGATAGGAGGGGCTTGGGGGGTTATTATTCAGTGTGAGCTGTATTCAGTGCAGTTCTTCTACGTCGCAAAATGTTGCTTGACTCCCAATATTTACAATGGATTATACATCCTGCTGCGGTCAATATTTACAATGGATTTTTATATCCTTCTGCAGTCAATATTCACAATGGATTATACATCCTTCTGCAGTCAATATTCACAATGGATTATACATCCTGCTGCTGTCAATATTTACAATGCATTATACATCCTTCTGCTGTCAATTCCGAATTATGGAATGTCACCTCAGATGTGTTGTTTGTTCTCCATTTCTTCCTGTTCATTCCATGTTGCTTCTTTTCGTCGAGCGTTCCTGGGTGGATGGCCATCCTTGGAGAGACAGCTTGATCAGGTCACATGTCCGTACCCCTTCAGCTCTCCTTCAACTAACGGTGGCCACCAGGACTTCACAGTTGCTCACCTGCTGCCTGCGGGGTCTACACACTCTGATCTTTCTGACATGCTCTGTACAGGAGATGCCAAGTACATTTCTGAAGCATTTTTTTTTTTCCCACCCGCTGATTGGAGCTCATCTTTGTGGCTTGGCTGTCAAACTCCATGATGGGTAAGTTTGGAAATGTTGCTTATAGTCCAGCCGATCGCAAAAGGCTATATCAAGGCTGTCACCGTGTTGAAGTCAACTCACAAATGATTAAAACAAACACACAAACCAGCCTCATTTACAGAACCTTTTGAAATACGCCTTCTAAAAAAAGCCAACATCGGAAATTCTGTTAAAAATCTTCTGTAAAATCTTAGATCAGATGAAAAATGTTAATCTCTTTCAGTGGGACATTTCTGAATAAAGTTGTCACGGATTCTGCTGTAGAATGTTTATGTTTCACATCATGCAAGTCCCAACGCTATAAAAAGAGTATGTTCAACTGTGAGTGGTACATGACATGGAATGCACCACAGAGTTTTTTCACCTTTTAAAAGATAAGAATGGGTGTAAAAGGAGTGGCCTGTATGCAAACGGCACTAACGTGTTTCTTCTTCACGGCTGCCTTGGGAACGAAGTCCACGATCCACGTATATTCAGAAAGATGAATTGCACGGTGGCACGTAATTGGGTCTGGAAGCGACATATTCGTTTCTTTCAGATTCTTTCGGAGTTTTTGCCACTGCTGTTGTCGATAGCGCAGTTCGTGCTAAGATTTCAGTCTCTAATCTACATTTACTGATGTTGGCGCCGATGCATTTGGCCTGATTCAAGTTTCATGCTAAGTTGTGCGTGTTCTTCCATTTAATGCCTATTCACGTTACGCGATCTTAGACAAAAGAAAGGCAACAATTAAAAATGATCAAAAATAATGATAACACAGCACAATACTAAAACATTCAAGTAGCATTAAAAAGAAATACAAGAAACTACACCTCGTTACAGGTAAGTACAGGACTCCGAGTTAATGCTAATCCAGTATCACACATCAGTGAGGAATTCTTTTAACATTTCATCCAGTGCAGATTCAGAGAAAGGAGACAAGGATGCTTCACTGCTCTGTTGTGCTATGCTATATAGTACATTGTTTATTATTGCACTTATGTGAGTTGTACTGTCAGTATTGTATTGCGCGTGGTATGTTGTACAGTGCTGTACTGTGATGCACTCTGTTGTATATTTTGCCGCAATACACGGTGCTACGTTGTACTGTTTGGAGTTATTGTAATGGTGTATACTTCTCACGTTTTTCGTTGCGCTGTGTTCGACACGTTCTGTTCTGTTCCAAAGCATTGAAACACACTGCAGTACATTTCATTGTGCAGTGTTGTAGCCGACTGTATCTTCTATTCGTATCACTTGCTTTCAGCAGCTGAATATTGCAGTGCCGTCCGTGACCATTCCAGACTTTCAGTCAAAACAGACAGAAAAGCAAACCGACAGTCTGAAAAGAAAGAAAGAGAGAGAGAAAAAAGAATTACTCAACATTTTGTTCAGCATGAGGGAATTCGCCCCATTGTTCGCTAAAGCAGTCATGGCAACTATGGCGACTATGGCTGAGAAGAAGCCAACCGGAGATGATTATTTGCCCTTGGACCTTTGGCCGCTGCCAGCGTTCCAATCAGCTTCCACAGGAAACAGGGCTGCGGGACTGATCTAGGCAGACTTCCGGTTCCGGTCACCATTCGTGCTGCCGAATACTGTGTGTGTGGATTGACATATTGATTGATGGATGCGGTGTCTCTCGGTGTGCGTGCGTGCGTGCGTGCGTGCGTGCGTGTGTGTGTGTGTGTGTGTGTGTGTGTGTGTGTGTGTGTGTGTGTGTGTGTGTGTGTGTGTGTGTGTGTGTGTGTGTGTGTGTGCCCGTGCGGAGCACGCGCGCGCGCGCGTGTGTGTGCGTGTGTGTTTGTTAATTATGTCTCTTTAAGCAAGGTGCAAGCAGACGTGCGCGCGGGCACGCACGCACACACACACACACACACACACACACACACACACACACACACACACACACACACACACACACACACGCACACACGAACTCACGCAAGCACACACAGACGTGTACATACAAATGTGGGCGCACACCTGCGATATAATGAGTTAACGCGTGCATCAAGAATGATACAGAATATAAGAAATAGAAATAGCTGGCTGCTGACGCGTGTAGAAAAAAATTCATGGACATGTACAACCCACATACCAATAAGAAAAACGACATCCAGGTATGTCACCAACTTATCTTTCAATCTTCCTGAAGCTTCCGTCACTGGAGAGGCAGCTATTCATCAACTGTCAAGACCTTGTAATTCCTTGTTATTTCATTAACCATAAAAAACCTATCAAACGACTGGCAGAAGGGAGAGATTAGCCAAGAACTTGTCAGTTTCCGGTCAAAAGAGGAACCTCATTCATCTTCAAAGTTTCGTATAAAAAGATACCAAAAATTAAAAAAAAAAGAAGAAGACGAAGAAGAAGAAGAAGAAGAAGAAGAAGAAGAAGAAGAAGAAGAAGAAGAAGAAAAAAGTTTTGATGAGCAGCCCAACCCAGGGATGATTTTCCACTGAATTAACTCCCTTTGCCTCGTCAAATGATAATGGATATGATGCCAGTCTTGTTCAAGAGGGATGCAAAGTTCAAAGACTTTGATGTATTAGATCGCATGCGTATGACAGATAGACGGACGGGAGGGACTGGGAGGGGGGGGGGGGGGGGGTTCGGGGGGAGGGGGGGGGGGGTAGGATGGGAGGCGGGAACGACAAGGGGAGATGACCTCCATTAGAAAGTTCCCTTCGAAACGAAACCCTCTCCATTTTTCCTTCTGTGATGAGTTGTGGCATGGTGACGGAGTGTTTTTCACGGCTTATTAACTGTATTAATTTCCTTTAGCTTCCAATCTTCCTGGTGGAAGACAGGAATCAGCTTAAGTTCGAAATGGCTTTACAGAATTTCAGAATTGTAGATATCGTCGACCCCTCCCCCAAAAAAAAAAAAAAAAAAAAAAAAAAAGGGGGGGGTGGGTGGGTGGGTGGGTGGGGACAACAACAGGCTAATCGTTAAAGACGAAGGGGAAACAACATGTTACAATGGCACGAAGGGTTGGCTTTCTGGAATGAAATGCCAGCACACTCAAATAACGTCTGTAAACGAAACTGACGCATTCAAAAACAAAGAAAGAAACAAACAAACCAAAGCAATGGTGTGTGTGTGTGTGTGTGTGTGTGTGTGTGTGTGTGTGTGTGTGTGTGTGTGTGTGTGTGTGTGTGTGTGTGTGTGTGTGGAACGAGGTGTGTGTAGGTGTGTGTGTGTGTGTGTGTGTGTGTGTGTGTGTGTGTGTGTGTGTGTGTGTGTGTGTGTGTGTGTGTATGCCAACGAATGTACGTGCGTGCGTGCGCGCACTCTCGCGCGAGATAACCTTTTTTTTTCTGAACACTACAATGTGTTTCTAATGTCATAGATATGAATATTACTGTTACTACCATGTAAAAAAAACATTAAAAAACAACAATAAACAGTCAAAAAAAACTTTATATCAACCGAATCCAAGTCACCAAGATTTCGGGAAACATTTAGGCAGCGTAACAACATTTGTTGACGAAAACGGCGATACTAGCCAATGCAGATTTGGAATGGTATGAAACCTAGGTTACATAAGGTTATTGCGAAACTTTTTCTTTGCAAAACTGAACAACACGATACCACATGCCCTTTATCTTTACCACTTTTTTTATATCAGTGACATAGCCAGTTTCGCTCGAGGTGTTCCTTAATGTCTCTGTTCAACATAATGTGCAATATTCGGAATACCACATCCAAATTGACCAAGTCATCACAGTGCAACTTTATCTCACTTGATTTTGCTATGATATGGTTCACTACCAATCGTACTTTAACTGTCTTAATTGTGCCCCACCTGTAACTTTCCATCGATGTTAACAATAAGCCATTTGTCGCTGTTAAAGACAATGTAAAAAAATGGATTGTCTGCTCGCAATGCCATGTGTTCTGAAACATCTATCTATCTATCTATCTATCTATCTATCTCTCTCTCTCTCTCTCTCTCTCTCTCTCTCTCTCTCTCTCTCTATCTCTCTATCTACCCATCCATTCATCTATCCATCCATCCATCCATCCATCCATCCATCCATCCATCCATCTATCTATCTATCTATCTATCTATCTATCTATCTATCTATCTATCTATCTATCTATCTATCTATCTATCTATCTCTCTATCTATCTATCTATCGATCTATCTGTGTGTTTTTTTTTTCTGCAGGCAACATTATAATTCGTAATACCATAGTCTACGCTGTGACCAAACAAGTATCCCTCCTTCCTCTAATCAAAACAATAATGTTGCTTTCGTCCATATTGACTCTAAATAAATTTCAATTCAGCCGCTGCTCACAAAAACATCATGTTGCCCTGTGTATGGAGACCAACTAACGATCGTTTCAGACGAGAAACAGGAGAGAGAGAGAGAGAGAGAGAGAGAGAGAGAGAGAGAGATGAGAGAGAGAGAGGGAGAGGGAGAGAGAGATGGTCGGGACAGGGCTTGGCAATCCATTACCCTCGGACAAGGCTGTTGATAGAAGTTGTAAACGTTAGACGGAGCTTGGGGTAAAGCCCGCAGGATTAGAGACCGTTCTTGTTGGTCGAGTTTTCGATTTTCGATTTTGGTTTGATTATAAAACGGTGACGAATTGTTTGACATTTTTCGTTGTGCTTGCGAGAGCAATCTTCTAGTAGCAACAACAGAAAATGTAATCGTTCCTAACAAAACTATTTACTTTTTTTAACGTGCAATGCCCCCACCCCCCACCCCCAGTGGTGAGAATAACAGAAAGTCCGTGTTGATATCTCTCCATTGCATTACAAGAGTGTTCCAGACGAGTTTGGCTGATGAGTTGTATGCAGGGAACAAAATTCGACTCTGGGCGAATGGTCAGTCAGTCATTCCCCTGACCGCTGGGGTCGTTGGGGGGACATGATGAGTCAGCCGCCATTTCTCTTCAGGCGCTTCTGTTGATAGCTGTCGTGAGGAGATCTGGCATGGTCATTTTGGTTCCAGTCCTTTATACTTTCGGACCAGCTCTTTCTCTGCCGTCCTCGTCTGCGCCCTCCTTCAACGGTACCTTGGAGGATGGTATTGGACAGGGTGTTGTGAGGAATGACGTGGCCAAACCATGCCATCTTCCATCGTTTGACGGTTGCCAGAAGTGTTTCGTAGGGCCCAACTAGGTCAGTGACCATGTCCCCCCCCCCCCCCTTCACAAGGGCGAATGGTGCTATTTTGCAAAAGAGACTTTGTCGGTCTCTCCCCATATGCTACTGGTGAAGGGTTCAATTCTCCTACTTCAGCGCTCTCCTCTCCATTCCTGTCTTACTCCCTCTTCTCCACCGCCATTTCTGCTGCCTCTGTACATCCTTGACAGGACTTGAGGCAAGGAACAGTTAGAGCACCTGACAGAGAAGTAGGGTAACTCTTGCTTACACACATGTCGTGGGTGCATGAGTTACCCTCATTTTTTTTCTTATTTGTTATTGACTATGAATCTTTGTCCAGTCATTGTTCACATAACGGAGGAATCGTTTGACGTCTACTTGTAGGCATGTGCGCGCGCGAGTGCGCGCATGTGTTTTTGTGTATACACGTCTATCTATATATTTATTTACCTACCTATCTATCTATCTATCTATCTATCTATCTATCTATCTATCTATCTATCTATCTATCTATCTATCTATCTATCTATCTATCTATCTGTCTGTCTGTCGGTCGGTCGATCGGTCTGTCGTTTCTCTCTCTCTCTCTCTCTCTCTCTCTCTCTCTCTCTCTCTCTCTCTCTCTCTCTCTCTCTCTCTCTCTCTCTCTCTCTCTCTCTCTCTCTCTCTCTCTCTCTCTCTGCCTGTCTGTCTCTGCCTCTCTCTGTCAGTCTATCAAAAAAAAAAAAAAAAAAAAAAAAAAAAAAAGAAGCTCAGCCTTCCTACAATGGCTACCATACAGACACTAGATCTCAAAGCGGCACGGACACATGGTTGTTAATGAACGAAGGTCCAGAAGCCACACCACTGTGAAGGCAGAAGACAATCAGGGAAAGGTCACCACGGTAGCTGCTGCTGCTGCTGCTGCGGCGGCGGCTGGATCTGAGATGCTAGGCATGTCTCCGCCTGTGACCTTGTGGCCGCTGTATACACGCGGGTTGATAGGGTTGTGTGTGGATGCACACCACAAAAGAATGCGCCAAGGCCTTGCTTAAGGAGTAGAGTATTTATAGACTAGCGCAGTTAGCTTGTTTTGAGAATGTTTTGTTGTGTATGAAAGTTGATTCTCCTCATTTCCTTTCATATGGCCATCAAGGCACAAGCCAGGTGGTTCCAAGCAGACAGATTCCAATCAAAGGAATGAGACTATTTTGTGGGAAACCACCTGGTGCAGAGATAGGGTCACGGGTGAATGCAAAGGCCTCATATGTACGCGTGTCTTCTAAACGAAAGGTCATATTTTAGAAGATTGTTTGTGATTTCATCGGCGAAAATCCTCCAAAACAAGGAAATAACTGGCGGGAGTTTTTGTTTTTTTTAAGTCGATGATTAGTTAACACCACATGCTGGTAGGACTCAAAACGCTTTCATAGATTATATAGTGTTCAAGTGCAAACTCCTAACTGTGGAGTGTGGCCGGTGTTCGTGTTCGTGGGGGGAAGCTTGGGGGGGGGGGGGGGGGGGGGGGGGGGGGATGGGGAGGGGGGGGGGGGATGGAGGGGGTCAGTACTAGGTAAGGACAAGATGATGACTGTGAGAGTCGTATTTCCATTCCATCTGAGCCATATCTGTGCTGAGGTTAATTTCATTTTTTAAACTGATCGTGGCGCTTCCCCGTCCGTCTTCAAAGTTTCTGTGCTGTAGATAATTTCAGGTTTTTAAACTTTACATCATGCTCCGTTCGATTTAATGTTTCCATTCTTGTTTAATTCTTCCGGCGACACAAAGTGGCAACAACGCCAGGTGGCAAAGAATGTCTGTATCAAATGTGACATTGTCGCCACTAACTTGCTAACGTTAGGTTTTGCACTCTTCATTACGTATAGCTGGCTTACAAAACCATTGTTGCATATAGTTTGAAGATACACATATTTCCTGTATTACTCAAACTAACAGCAGTTACACTGATTCAGAAGTGATGGAATTATACGCAGTTAAAGACTTTGACCTTGAAATGAGCTTTGGCAGTGGTTGATAGAATTCAGAACAGCGTGCCTTACTTTTCGCTCTGAACTTCACTTTTCTTACATGTGAGTTTGAAATATTGACGATCTAACGATTATTTCATCATCGAGTTTTCGTTTTTGTCGCGCCACGAGAGAACAATTTGCACAATTTTCCAGAAGAGTGTCAGTGAGTTTAAAATATTAATGATCTAACGATTATTTTGATCCTTACTACACTTGATCACACACAAAAAAAAAAAACACCGGTTCTCTGCCAAATTTTCGTCTTTACTTGACTTCATCAGGGCTGTCACCTTGGAACACATAGTAGTCTTATTTAATCCATGATTTTTTTTGTCGTGCCACGGGAGAACCCATTTCAGTTATTTTCAGGATATAATAGAATTAAATGTACAAAGAAACGTGCTCCAGCACGCTAATCATGAAAGCCATGAATTCTTTTTTTTTTTTTTTTTCTTTCACAGCCAAAGTACGGTTCAGAGAGAGAGAGAGAGAGAGAGAGAGAGAGAGAGAGAGAGAGAGAGAGAGAGAGAGAGAGAGAGAGAGAGAGAGAGAGAGAGAGAGACTTTTTAACACCTCAAATATGGATCGTCAAACTACCATGCTCTGGAATTTCAATTATTGCATCATGTTTGAGGTGGGAGACAAACGCTGGTGTGCGTGTGCGTGTGTGTGTGTGTGTGTGTGTGTGTGTGTGTGTGTGTGTGTGTATGTGTGTGTGTGTGTGTGTGTGTGTGTGTGTGTGTGTGTGTGTGTGTGTGTTTGCGCTTGCAGAGAGAGAGAGAGAGAGAGAGAGAGAGAGAGAGAGAGAGAGAGAGAGAGAGAGAGAGAGAGAGAGAGACTTTTTATGACTCTAAATATGGATTGTCAAACAACCATGCTCTGGAATTTCAATTGTTGCATCATATTTGAGGTGGGAGAGAAAATTTGGTGTGTGTGTGTGTGTGTGTGTGTGTGTGTGTGTGTGTGTGTGTGTGTGTGTGTGTGTGTGTGTGTGCGTGCGTGCGTGCGTGCGTGTGTGCGTGCGTGCGCGCGCACATGTTCAAGCGCACGCACGAGCGCGCGGGTGTATGCATGTGAATATTTTTCTTTCACATCATTCCCATTTTTGTCCATTTTGACCAACTGGTTGCAAAACAGAGAAAACAAAACGCGTTTTATCTGCATGTTCAGAGAGTATGGTTCGACCAGTGGTGCTCAGAATGAATTATACACGTGGCTAGCTCAGAGTAACTTATGCACGTGGCTCTGACAAATGCTCACAACCTTCGTGATCAGCACTGTTCTGCCCGTGCACTGGTATTTTGTGTCGAGTTTACCACTGGCATTGCGCAAGAAGATTACCTGGTAACTGCCGTCTAGCCAATCAGCTCCTGTCATTATCGATAGTCCGTGGTGGTGGGTTGCTGCATGGCGGGTGTCGGCGTATTTCCGGTTCCGGTGCCGATTCGTGATGCTGATGGCCGTTTTATTTCTTTATCATCCTCCATCCTGACACACTGCAAGATGGATCGTGACTCTCTCTGTCTCTCTGTCTCTGTCTCTCTCTATGTCTCTCTCTCTCTGTGTCTATCTCTGTGCTGTGCGTGCGCGCGTGCGCGCGCGCGCATGTGTGTGTATATGTGTGTGTGTGTGCGTGCACGCGCGCGCGCGCACGTGTGTGTGTGTGTGTGTGTGTGTGTGTGTGTGTGTGTGTGTGTGTGTGTGTGTGTGTGTGTGTGTGTGTGTATGTGTACGCTCGCGTGTGAGTGTCTCTCTCTGTCTGTCTGTCTGTCTCTCTGTCTCTATGTCAGTCTGTCTGTCTCTCTGTCCCTGTCTCTGTCCGTACCTGTCTGTCTGTCTCTCTTTGTGTGTGTGTGTGTGTGTGTGTGTGTGTGTGTGTGTGTGTGTGTGTGTGTGTGTGTGTGTGTGTTGTGTGTGTGTGTGTGTGTGAGAGAGAGAGAGAGAGAGTGAGAGAGAGAGAGTTATGATTTAGCCTGTTTCCTGTGTTTGACAGCCTTTGCGTCAGTGTTTATCATGATTTGTTACTGAGCTTCTTGTTGTTTTTACACATTTTAACACATCGAATCACAGACTGTCAAACCTCTGTGGAAGTGTGTGTGTGTGTTGTGTTGAGAGAGAGAGAGAGAGAGAGGAGAGAGAGAGAAGGAGGGAGAGAGGGGGGAGAGAGAGAGGAGAGTGAGATTTAGCCTGTTCCTGGGACAGGGGGGGGCGGGCTTTATCATGATTTGTTACTCTGAGGCTTCTGTTGTTTTAACACATTTATAACATCGAATCACAGACTGTCAACCTCTGTTGAAGTTTGTTTTTTAGATTGGGGGGGGGGGGGGGGGGATGGGGACATGTGTGATTGCCACGGAAATGATGCAAAAACAGAATAATGAATAATGCGATCAGCTCCATTATACGTTCTGGGATTTTTTTTTTCAAGGACAAGTACTGTGACAGCGGATATCATTCAAGATGAATTATGCCCCTTACATCATTTTATGAAAGAATTGTCATTTGCTTTTGGAGACAGGCTATGCAAACACGAGCTAAGGGCTCTCGCTCACGTAGCAAGTTGATAGGCTGGATACCATGTCCAGTCCCCAAAGATATATATCTCCAATGTGTCTGCAATATTTGAGAGCAGAGTCGTTTTTCATTCAACGCCCACTCTGTGCAGAGTTTGAGAAGATAAGGGATTGCTCATTCTTCGTTTTTTCACGGGTCCTGAATGTGTTTTTATCTTGCCTGAAGAAGACCTAAGGGGTCGAAACGCGTCGTGTTTTATTTTGTATAATTTGTTTGTCCCTGTTGTGTGGCAGACTCACTAATAATTCTTTTCAAATGTGCCGCAGTTTCCGCTTGCTGTCGCCTCTCTTTCAAGTTAGGGTGTTGGAAGTTCAGAAGTGTGATGGAATAGGGTAGTCTACTCCTGATCCTGAATAGGTTTTTATCATATCGTGTGGTATAATTGCCTTCCTTTCCTTAGCAAAGCAATAAAGGTTTTCGCCGAGTCGGAGTCAATTGTAAATTTGATGACACAGAGATGTTGTTTGTTCTTCGCAGGCGAAGATGACCACGACTTCTGCTATTACTGGGTGGCCGCGCGCGCGCGCGCGCGCGTATGTGTGTGTGTGTGTGTATGTGTGTGTGTGTGTGTGTGTGTGTGTGTGTGTGTGTGTGTGTGTGTGTGTGTATGTGTGTGGTGTGTGTGTGTGTGTGTGTGTGTGTGTGTGTGTGTGTGTGTGTGTGTGTGTGTGTGTGTGTGTGTGTGTGTGTGTGTGTGAATGCGCACGCACGCGCACGCGCGTGTGTATGTATGTGTATGTGTGTCTGTGTCTGTGTCTGTTCTACCTCACTACCTGAACATATTCATGAAACACTTTTCCCGGCGACTTTACTGACTCGGAGCAATGTAAACGTGGTGTGCCTCAATTTCCTTCTCTTCAAATGTGCAC
>JADBJO010000943.1:494291-499291 GCA_016801955.1 Conus betulinus
CGATAGAGAGATAGATAGATAGCTCGGTAGATAGGGTCTCTCGGATAGAGTAGAGCGAGCTAGAGAGAATTAGAAAATCAAGAGAGAGATTACGAGAGAGATAAGGAAGATAGGCTAAGAGGGCTAGAGATAGAGAGAGAGAGGAGAGCGAGAGAGAGAGAGCGCTCTCGAGAGAGAGAGGAGAGGAGAGAGAGAGAAACAGAGAGGCGATCCCATTTCTACTCTCTTAAACATAAGGTTGAGAGGTGTTGGTTGGTGGGTGTGGCGGTGGTGTGTTGAGCACCCCGACATGTGGGGGATTGGAGGGGTTGCAGAGGTGGGGAGGGAGGGAGGGAGACACGAAAGGAAAACAAACAAGGGCACATGACGTAATGATGTTTCTCTGAAGACAATCAACCTTCCACCATGTCAGACACATTAGTCTACACAGCTCTTTAAAACGTCCGCACACGACACTCCTTGGTGAACGCCAGGCCATTAGGCAACTCACAGTGAGCCGTCAGCTTAGAAATACACTGTTGGGCAACTGCATGGCCCAAAACATACATACTTTACAACCACACTGCATCGCAGACCTTGGTGTTCAGGGCCGTTCCGCCCGAAATGGTGCCACCTTCCACTTTCAATTTCTAAGTACGTTTCATATATGTCACATTTTGCGCAAAACGGATCCAGTCTTAAGCCGTTACGAAAGGTTTGGACCAGACTTTTTTTCTTTCTGACATGCATACAATACAGAACTAATTTAGAAATGGTGAGCCAGCCATTATGGGTGCACTCACCCCAGGCGGTCGGCTGGGCTAAAAACACACCAGGGCAATTGACGGTTTCCATCATTCATTCTCTCTCTTCGTGTCGAACAGCAAACACTATGGCTTGGAGGTAGAAGAACAGATGGAAAATCTCCCAGCGAAACCCGTCCAAGTAAATGACCCGATGGCCCTCCTCTCTCCTCTCTCTCCTCTCTCCTCTCTCTCTCTCTCTCCCTCGAGGTGTGTGTGTGTGGTGTGTGGTGTGTGTGTGTGGTGTGTGTGTGTGTGTGTGTGTGTTGCGTGCGTGCTGTGCGTGCGTGCGTGCGTGCGTCTGTGTGTGTGTGTGTGTGTGTGTGTGTGTGTGTGTGTGTGTTGTGTGTGTGTGTGTGTGTGTATGTGTGTTTGTGTGTGTGTGTGTGTGTGTGGTGTGTGTGCGTGCGTGCGTGCGTGCGTGCAGGTGTGTGTGTGTGTGTGTGTGTGTGTGTGTGTGTGTGTGTGTTGTGTGTGTGTGTGTGTGCGCGCGCGTGTGTGTGTATGTGTGTGTGTGTGTTGTGTGTGTGTGTGCTTTTGCGCGTAAATATTTTCTTATCTTCGTGACTGGTATAGTAGTGTGCACGAAAACGATATTGTAGCAACATTTCAAATGTATAACACACTAGTGATTTATGACAAAGTGTAATGAAAAATCTGAGCAAACATTTATTAGATTAAAAATTATGAGTAATAATCAATACAAGCTAGTGGTCATGACAAAGCATTATGTTTTTGTTGAGCACTGTAAACGTTCTTTAGTGACCCTCTTAAATGATCACGTAATGAACGCATTATTTCGTATGTAACCAACGTCGATTTCTTGTTGACAATGCAGTCATGTGACAGTGACAAGACTCTATTGACACCCAACAAAGACACACAGGTCGACGTAACTATTCTGGTGATTAAAACAGTTTCTTTCTTTATTTTTTCACTGTTTTTTGAAAAAAGGACATAAACCGTATCTATAGGACAAAAACATACAAAAAAGAACAATAGGATTCAAATAAACGAACATGCAGCAAAGCAGATACCCCACGACGACATAAAGAACGACAACCTATCTCCTCCGAAGGTTGTCAATTTCATGCACGTCGCGTTACCTTCAGCATGAAATCGATCGACACCCTTCAAAACGACATTCTACAACACGACCTACCACCTCTTTTTTGTTCGTCGTTTCCATGGAAATGGCAGTTGTGATTCGGGCTTGAAGCCACGTGTTAGTTTCCTGTTAACTTCACAAAGTTCGCCGAAAACGAATACACCCAACATTAACCCGCTGTGTGTGTCTAGTGCGGGCTATTGGCCCGTTTGAGTTCAGTGACTATATAATTATGTTCAGGTCAGTTTCTTTTGTATTGAAGTTTTCCATCCAAACGGTGGAGAGGGTGAGGGGAAAACAAAACAAAAAAAAAAAAAACAACAAAAAAAAAAACGGGTGTTGATAGCGGTACAGAGGGGGTGGGGGATGGGGGGATTTGTGGGTCTGTGTGTCCGTAAAATTTGCAATATTTTCTATTTAAAAAAAAAGGAAATCTGCAGTGCTGTTTTGTTGGTTATGTGTTTGAAGGTTTGAGAACATCTCAGTTTGCAGTTCCTTCCATGAGCACCACTTCTAGAGATGACATTAGTATCTCTTCTTCTTCTTCTTCTTCTTCTTCCTCTTCTTCTGCTTTATGTATTTATCTATTTATTTTTGTTCTTCTTGATTTATTTCTCAATTCATTTCTCCATATATTCATTCCTTAGTAGTGTCTTCTTTTTTTTCTTCTTCTTCTTTGATTGATGTATTTATCTATTCATATATATATATATTATATATATATATATATATATATATACATATATATATCTGTATGTGTGTGTGTGTGTGTGTGTGTTTTTTTACTGTTTATCTGTCTATTCATTTATTTATTTAGCGTCCTCCTCTCCCTTCTGCTATCTATTCTCCTCTCCCTTCTGTTTTCTTTCTCTTTTCCTTTTCTCTTTCTTTCTTTTTCTTCATTTGTTGAGTAATTCATCTACTTATTTATTCATATATCTATTTATCCATTTATTTATCTATTTGTTTATTTATTCAGTTATTCATTAATTCATTCATTTATTTATTTATCTACATTTTACGTGATGTCTCTCACTTTCTCTGATACCGTTTCCTTGGTGACAGAGTTGACACTCCTGACCTCAGCTGCAATCTGTCTCCTTTGCTCAGTCATGAGTAATGTTTGGGGGGTAGGGGGCGCGCTTTGGGGATGGTGGTGATGATGGAGGAGAGGGGATGGGGGAGAATATGGAGTGTGGAGAGTTGGATGGAGTTGTCTGGCTTAGCGATACAGGACCAGACAGATTAATTAACGGGCCGCTGCGCTGAGGAGGCTGGAGCCGTCTCCATTTCAAATGAACAAAGTACACACACACACACACACACACACACACACACACACAACACACCACTCAACACACACACACACACCACACACACACACACACACACACACACACACGGTGATTTCTATCTCATATACACAGACACACACATGTAGACAAATACACACAAATCATACACACACACACACACACACACACACACACAACACACACACACCAGAGAGAGAGAGAGAGAGAGAGAGAGAGAGAGAGAGAGAGAGAGAGAGAGAGAGATAGAGTGGAGAGAGAGAGAGAGAGATCAACTGGAGGAGGAAGAGCGAAGTACGGAACACACATGCTGGAAATTTTACAGGTAGATCGATTTAGGCAATTCTGTCACTTAAGGCGTATTGTGTCTGTTTGTTTGTTTTGTTTGTTTTCTGTCGGGGATGAGTGTGGGGCGAGGCGGCTGAGTTGGGGATGATTGTGTAAGTGGAATGGGATATGTCTGGAACTGCAGAGTTTTAATTTGAAAAGAAAAATCCTCAAAACAGGAGGGAGATAAAGGAAGAGAAATGACAGGGACAAAAAAGGGAAAGAACCCTTGCCAATCAATCCATCAATCGAAAATTACAATGATGAAGAGGGAAAAAAAAAGTGCAGAAAAAAAAAGCAAGGAAGAAAAGAAGAGGAATGAAAAAGAGAGGAAGGAGGTGGGGGTGTTGGGGTGTGTAGGGGGGGGTGGGGGGGGGGGGGTGAGGGGGGGTGGAGGAGCAGGAGAACGAAAAGGAGGAATAATATGATGATGATAATAATAATAAGACGATGATGATGGTGATGATGATAATAATGATGATCTGATTATTATAATAATAATGGTATGGTAATGATAGTAATGATAGTAATGATAATAATGATAATAATAACACAATAATAAGAAGAAAGAAGAAATAAGAAAAGAAGAAGAAGAAGAAGAGAAGAGAACAACACAACAACAAACAACAAAACATAATAATAATAATAATAATATAATAATAATAATAATAATAATAACAATACGAATAAAAATAAAATAATAATAGTAGCAACAACAACAATAATGATGGTGATAATGATGATAATATATAATACAATGATAATGATAATAATGATGATGATGATGAAGAGGATGATGACGATGACGACGGCGACGACGATAATGGAGAGATGATGATGATGATGATGCTGATGATGCTGATGATGATGATGATGATGATGATGATGATACAGAAGAAGAAGAACATGAGCAAAAACAAGAAGAGCAATAATAATAATAATAAACATGGAGGAAAACAACTTGAAAAAAGAAAAAGAAAAAAAGAACAATAATACAATGAAGAAGAAACTGAAGATGAAGAAGCGACAGAAGAAGAAGAGGATGAGGAGGAGGAGGAGGAGGAGGAGGAGGAGGACGAAGAAGAAGAAGAAGAAGAAGACGAAGAAGAAGAAGAAGAAGAACAAAGACAACACAACAACAACAACAACAAATAGTTTAAATAAATTGTACGTTTAAGGGAGCCATTGAAAGTGAAATGTGAAAGTTGTGTGATATTCAAAGAGTTGTTTTTATTCTACAGGGACACATGGAAATTGAGTTATTTGAGTTTGTGAGACTGGAATCAGTTTTGGGTGGAATAGGGACTAGTCGCAATATTGATTTGAACCAGTGAAATTAACACCAAAACGAGAAAAGAGAGAGAGAGAGAGAGAGAGAGAGAGAGAGAGAGAGAGAGAGAGAGAGAGAGAGAGAGAGAGAGAGAGAGAGAGAGAGAGAGAGAGAGAGAGAGAGAGAGAGAGAGAGCGTGC
>JADBJO010000943.1:506791-514291 GCA_016801955.1 Conus betulinus
TGTGGGGTAAATAGTCTGGCGTGGCGACACATGGCTATGAGACTTAATGGAGTGCGGGGGCATAGAGCTATTATGATAAAAAAAAAAAAAAAAAAAAAAAAATGGAGCAGGCGTTTTCGGCTATTCCAGTTGCAGTATTTGCAGCAGGAATCTGCATAATCTGGATGATGTATAGCGCGACATTGTGAGAGAGAGAGAGAGAGAGAGAGAGAGAGAGAGAGAGAGAGAGAGAGAGAGAGAGAGAGAGAGAGAGAGAGAGAGAGAGAGAGAGAGAGAGAGAGACGCTTTTGCTTTGATGTTTTATTGCCTTCAGCGAAGTTAGCCATAAAGGCAAGGGGGTTCCACACATAGTTTTAGAAATCGCATCATTCACAAATCATAACAAATAATAATCATGGTAGAAAACAATACACTCAAAACAAATATTACACAAATGTTGCATATTAATGTTGCCGGGCATCTTATACACGCTCATAAGAAGTGACATAAAATTAAACACACACGTAGAATATACTATCTTCCCTTCCCTAACGCACCCCGCACCCCCCCTCCACCCCCACCCCGTTCCCTCCTCGCCCCCCCCCCCCCCCCCCCCCCCCCCTCCGCTCTTGCCTTTTCCTATCCTGACCCACCAATCTCCTTCCTTTGACCCTCACTCTCTTATCCTCCCCTCAGTCCTAACTGACATCATCACGCCGCGCATACATGAGAATCAAAAAGAGCACACGCTCACTCATACGCCTACGTCGCACCAACACCGCTCTCGTAGCTTGACCACCCCCCTCCCCCCTTCCCATCCCTCCCACCACCAACCCCTCCCCCCCCTTTCATAATATAACTATTCTCTCATTCCTCGCGCCGCCCCCTCACCCACCCCCCGAGAGAGAGAGAGAGAGAGAGAGAGAGAGAGAGAGAGAGAGAGAGAGAGAGAGAGAGAGAGAGAGAGAGAGAGAGAGAGAGGCGAGAGGCGAGCAGTTTATGTTTGATACATAGAATACTTTTTGTCATTAAAATAAATCCTCTCTCTACTCTCTCCCACCATCTCAGTCCAAAACCTCTTCTTTTTTCATCAAGTACTTGGCGAATTTGAGTTTACACATTTAGTTTTCTTCGCCTGCTTTTTGATGTTGTTTTCTTCAACGTACGCCATTAGATTATGTTTCCGTCAGCGTCTGTTTGTTTCTCGTTTTTCTATCAGCAAAAATGACGCAAAATCTACTGAACCGACCTCAAGGAAACTTGATGAAAATGTGGCATTTAACTGCAGGACAAAACCATCAAAACGTTCCAAGCAGGTCTGTGGGGGATGGTTCAAGATCAATGAGCGTCACAATCATCATAGCAAAACAAATACAACATTTGATCGGATCTGAGTAAAACTTGGTTGGAAATTCGAGTGTAGCTGGAGAGGTAAACTCCTTACACTTTGAAGCACAACCATGGCACAGTAGTTCCAAATCAAAGAGGAGTCATCAGAGTTATGCAGGAAAAAAAAAAAACTACTTAATTTATTTTAACAAAGTTTGGAGCAAAGAAAAGTGGCCCAAGGAAAACCCCATTAAATTTGGATTTTCATATATATATATATATATATATATATATATATATATATATATATATATATATATATATATATATATATATATATAGAGAGAGAGAGAGAGAGAGAGAGAGAGAGAGAGAGAGAGAGAGAGAGAGAGAATTACGAAAGTAGCCAGAAAAGTGCTGCTCTCAACTGCTGAACCAACCAGCTGGGAGCAATCCTGCACCACCCTTGGAAGACTGCACTGTGTTGACACGGGGCGCAGGCACGCACAGGTCAATTCCATGCCGTTAAGACGTCAAGGGACATAACTGCTCTCTGGCAACAGCTGCCCTTGTGTGAGGATCACGGGATATTACGCAACAGAATCTCCGTGGGAACATGCCCACGGGCGTAATAGCCGTATTTCATGACTGTAGAACCCACGGGCAAAACACGTCTCCACCGAGCGAACTGTTGGTAGACAGCGTCTGATGATAAAAGCTAGGTCCCAGTGCATGCAATATCCTGAAGTGGAGTAGAGGAAGCGTAAAGAATCCATCCCAGTTAATATTATACACAACTTTCAGAGACAGACTCACGTTTAAGGGGGGGAAGAGGCAAGAGTAGTAATCTTTCCCCAGAGAGAGGGCTCTGTTAGTGTTACGGTTTCTCCCTGCACGGAGGTTGGAGGTTGTTAGCAGGACCAGCCACCAACGGCTGATTCATGCTGTGAAGAGATCATCAGGCATGCTGGTGCATGCTGGTTTCCTGCTGGTGAGGAGCGCTTTTCATGAAAGCAGCAGAAAGGAAGGCCCCCCCCCCCCCCCCCGAAAAAAGGAGTAAATCCTCCCGCGTACATAAAAAAAACGTCTCACAAAAGCAGGGGTGGGGGGGGGGGGGGGGGGGGGGGTATTTAGTGACGCGGAAAACGATTTCAAATCAGGATTGTAGTCTGAAATTATTCTTAAAAATTAAATGCTGGGTATCTGTCTATCTGTCTATCTATCTATCTACCTATCTGTCTATCTATCTATCTAGCTATCTAGCTATCTATCCCTGTGTGTGTGTGTGTGTGTGTGTGTGTGGTGTGTGTGTGGTGTGTGTGTGTGTGTGTGTGTGCGTGCGTGCGCGCATGCGTACGTGTGTTCTCTGTGTGTGTGTGTGTGTGTGTGGTGTGTGTGTGTGTGTGTGTGTGTGTGTGCGTGTGTGTGTGTTTGGATAGACTGAGAGATCGATAGACATGCATGCATGCATACCCTTAGAGAGAGAGAGAGAGAGGAGAGAGAGAGAGGAGAGAGAGAGAGAGAGAAGAGAGAGAGAGAGAGACAGAGAGACAGAGAGAGAGAGAAAGAGAGACGCACAATTCCTTTTTTCTCTCTGAACATATCAAATCTGGCACTTTTGGCAGAATAGGGATGTCGTAGATGTCAGGTGACGTGGGAACACCCATCTGCGCTGCGGCCAACGACCGCTTTGGCCGTTGAGGGTGGGCTGCTGTCCCCTATTCATATACATGTCAACGTGCTAGCCCACAAAAGGTGGGCCGCGGTAATTTATTGACCAACTGATCTTGTTGACCAGCGCCATTGATTGGGTGGGCAGTGGAGAGAGAGGAGGGGGGCAGTGTTTTGTTGGGAGACGGCCACTCTGTCATCCCTCGTCGTCCTCTTCTTCTACTCCCCACCCCTTCCCCCCCCCTTAACCCCCCCTCCCGACGACCCCCCCCCCCCCCCCCCCCCTCGTAAAAAAACTGATTGAATTATGTGTGTGTCCCTTGCAGCCCCCTCTCCTCTGTCTCTGTCTGTCTGTCTGTCTGTCTGTCTGTCTGTCTGTCTGTCTCTCTCTCTCTCTCTCTCTCTCTCTCTCTCATTCTCTCTGTCTCAGTCTATGTCTGTCTGTCTTATATCTCTCTCATCATGTCTGTCTGTCTGTCTGTCTGTGTCTGTATCTCTCTCTCTCTCTCTCTCTCTCTCTCTCTCTCTGTGCGTGTGTGCGTGCGTGCGTGTTGTTGTGTGTGTGTGTGTGTGTGTGTGTGTGTGTGTGTGTGTGTGTGTGTGTGTGTGTGTGTGATCTGTGTGGTGTGTGAGCTCTGCGTGCATGCGTCTGTGTGCGGATGTGTGCGCGGAGGTGCGTGCGTGAGGGCGTGTGTGTGTGTGTGTGTGTGTGTGTGTGTGTGTGTGTGTGTGTGTGTGTGTGTGTGTGTGTGTGTGTGTGTGTGTGTGTGTGTCCATCACGCAACGAATGCTGACATAGATTATTGCTTATATTGTATCATAGCACAAGACTTTCAGGAAAAAAAAAAGATAATAAAGGACACAATTACCGACCTTCCTAGTCTGCGAGCATACTCATCTCCGGGAAGCAAGAAGAAACTAGCAAAAGCCTCTTCGACTGTCTCTTGGTCGTTTGGATCATTTATGTGTTCGCTACATAATTGTGACCCCCAAATCTGAAGCAAGCCATAGCAGGCCTGATGAAATGCCAGTAGACCCTCAGTAATGTCCCCCCGCCCCACCCCACCCCCACACCCCCTTCCATGCCGCGTTCTTGGCTTTTGCCCATGTACTACGTCTGGTACCGATTAATAGGTCGCAGCTTGACAAAGGGGTTTTGCCTTCGCACACTGGCGGGTGACTGAACAGTTCAATGATCGTTTGATGGGAACGGTGTATATAGCATTGCCATTTATATTTTTCTACGTCTGTGAGACTTGGATTCTGACTGCTGAACTTAAGAGAAGCATTCATGCATTAGAGATGAGATGGTTCCACACAATAATCCTCGGCATCTTGTACAAAGACCACGATACCACCTCGGAGGTCCAGACCAACGTAAGGCAAGCCATTGGATGATACGAAGACCTGTTGCTCACATTGAAAAGAAGGAAAATGAGATGGCTTGCTCATGTATCAAGATCAACAGGGCTTGCTAAAAAAACCGTTCTACAAGGAACAGCCCGAGGAGGCAGAAGGAGAGGAAGACGGAGAGAGAGAAAGAGATGGGAGGACAACATCAGTGCATGGGACTGGCCTCACACTCAGCAAGGAGGCAGAAAGGACAGGAAGACAGAGAGAAAGAGATGGGAGGACAACATCAGTGCATGGACTGGCCTCACACTCAGCAAGGAGGCAGGAGAGGAAGACAGAGAGAAAGAGATGGGAGGGCAACATCAGTGCATGGACTGGCCTCACACTCAGCAAGGAGGCAGAAGGACAGGAAGACAGAGAGAAAGAGATGGGAGGACAACATCAGTGCATGGACTGGCCTCACACTCAGCAAGGAGGCAGGAGAGGAAGACAGAGAGAAAGAGATGGGAGGGCAACATCAGTGCATGGACTGGCCTCACACTCAGCAATGCCTAACAGCATCTGAGAACCGGGAGGAGTGGAGGAAGCTGGCTGCGCTCCAACGGTCTTCAAGACTCCGGGAGAGGTGGTAGGTACATAGCTGGGGCTTGCCATCTCTACCCACTGCAAGATTGTTCCAGCAATGCACTGGTGTTAAAGTGTCCTTAACTGGTCAACTAGTATTATCGTTTACAGCTCAGGCCAACTGGGAGGCTTTATCCGAACTTCAGATACGACATACAGTCTTTCGAATAAGATACGAGGTTCCCCGTGTGTGAACGCACGCATAATATCTTGCACACACGTAAAATCCCACCACCAACTTTCGAAAGAGAGTAGGCCAGTTTGGCCGTTGGTAGGTATGACACGTTACACATAGCATGCACCGTGCGTAAGAAACGGAAAGAATGAAAGGAAGTAAGGAAAACTGAGTGAACGATATTGACTGAATGACACGGGAAACGACTGAATGAAGCGCCAGCTGGCAGCTCTTCAGTCGGCACTACCCAGGTAGGCAGCCCGTTTGTGTAAGCGAGTGTTGATTGTAAAGCGCTTAGAGCTTAGTCTCTAGCCGAGAATAGGCGCTATATAAGAATTCATTATTATTATTATTGTTATGTGCACACGTTAAGAAACTGTGTAAATCACAACAACGTGACAGAATTCTTCAAAGTGAACGGTCACTCTTGAACTTTTGTTGTTGTTTTTCTTTCTTTTCAGTCACAGTCAGCAACTTGTCATCTCCCTCATCTCCTAAAATGTTTGAAAGAGTTTATTTCATCAATCACTTTGACATGACATATTTGCAAAAGGTCATAAAACCAGCTTACAAAAAAACAACAACAAACAAAAAAAAAAAAAAAAACAAAAAAAAAAAAAAAACACGAAAAAAGTACGCTTCTTGCAGCAGCTTTAGCTTTCCTCCTATATGAGAAGTCTACCTATACGATAGCAAACCAATGCACAGTTTGTTTTTTGTAAGTCATATTTGTTGAAAATACAATATCAACGAGAAATTACAAACAGATTGTTAAAGCCCAAACTCCACTCTGCCATTTACTGAACCGAACATTTTTCCACACCACTGAATTGTAATCGTTGGAGTGATGTTAAAAAAATGTGAATTCCGGTCTGCTGTTTTGCAGATCCTTAGGACATAACCGAAATGAATAAACGACGGAACAGCTTTTTGACGACCGCTTTGAAGCGGCAGCCTGACCGGAAGAGACAACGGCGGAAAAAGGGAGGGGAAAAAAAAAAAAAAAAAAAAAAAAAAAAGAAACCGGAAAAGGAAACAGATGTGTTCCGGAAGACACTTCCGGTGCAGGTATTTCTTGTCACGATGTGAAAGAGCACTCCGAGTGGACTCTCCTTGAGGCTGTTCTGTTCTGTCAATCATTCCTCCATCTCCCCTCCTCCTCCTCCTCCTCCTCGTCCCCCCCCCCCCCCCGCCCCCCCCCCCCCCCCCCTTCTCAAACACAACCTCCTTCAACCTCAGCATGTGGGCATTAACATTCTTCTCCATGTTCTCTTTCTGTCACTATCCCTCTCCGGATCTTCCGTGTTTCGTCAAGTTTGTCTTGTATTCCACGTCACACTCGCGCGCAACACAGCATCTGTGACAAAGCGTCTTTTGGTACTGCAGTAGTAACTGCTGCTGCCAGCTCGAATGCAGAAATACATTATTAAGTAATAGTAAGAAGGTAAGACAGACGGAAGGGAAGACAAATGAGCGAGGGAATAAACGAATTGATGAGCGGGTGAATCAATATTGCAATTAATCAATCAGTAAATGCAGAATCTATTAACCTCTATTACTATGACGGCATGGAAATGTTTGTAAACTGCAGCTGCTTATGTATAAGAGAGAGAGAGAGAGAGAGAGAGAGAGAGAGAGAGAGAGAGAGAGAGAGAGAGAGAGAGAGAGAGAGAGAGAGAGAGAGAGAGAGAGAGAGAGTTGCTTATAGTCCAGCCGACTGCAAAGGGCCATGTCAGGGCTATTACCGCGTTGAAAGCAACTCGTCATTAACAACAACAACAACAGCAACAGCAACAGCAACAGCAACAACAACAACAACACTCAACCATTTAAAATATACCTTCTAAAAACACACTGGAAATTTTGGAAAGTTTGTTGAAAATCTATATTCCGCACAATTTTCGATCAGATGAAAAATGTCGACTTCTTTCAGAAATTCAACGATCAACATCAAGTGGGACATCTCTGAACAAGGCTTTCGTGGAGTCTGATGTAAAGTGCTTCTGTCTCACATCGTGCACGTCCCATCCTTCTTAAACAGAACATGTTTCACTGTGAGTGGTACATGACACGGAAAACACCAACCTCAGTATCAGGATGCAGAGGAAGAGGACGATGATGCGCAGTCACACTTAGGTCCAACACTCGCACACATCATGTGTCAACACTCGCACACATCATGTGTCAACACTCGCACACATCATGTGTCAACACTCGCACACATCATGTGTCAACACTCACACACGTCATGTGTCAACACTCACACACAGCATGTATCAAGACTCACGCATATCATGTGTCAACACTCACACACATCATGTGTCACACACTCGCACACAGCATGTGTCAACACTCGCACACATCATGTG
>JADBJO010000944.1:0-10000 GCA_016801955.1 Conus betulinus
GATTGTCTTTTGACAGGAACCTGGGGTGACCTACAAGTGCCACTGATTGTCTTTTGACAGGAACCTGGGGCGACACACAAATGCTGCTGATTGTCTTTTTACATGAACCTGGGGCGATACACAAATGCTGCTGATTGTCTTTTGACAGAGACCTGGGGCGACACCTAAGTGCCGCTGATTGTATTTTGACAGGAACCTGGGGCGACACACAAGTGACGCTGGTTGTCTTTTGACAGGAACCTGGGGCGACACACAAGTGACGCTGGTTGTCTTTTGACAGGAACCTGGGGCGACACACAAGTGACGCTGGTTGTCTTTTGACAGGAACCTGGGGCAAACGCAGGCACTGCAAAGACAGGAAGGAAGCAGGACTTCGTCTGCTGATGTCCCATGTTCTCCCCTCCCCAGTGATGTCAGTCAGAGAGCAGCTTCTCCTCAGTCTGCGACTAACAGAACGTTGACCTCACCCCAACATAGGTGATGATGACGACGATGATGATGACGATGATAATTTTATTTTTAGTAATAGTAATAATACTAATACTGATGATGATGATGATGATGATGATGATGATGATGATGATGATGATGATGATGATGAAGGTGATGAAGATGAGGATAATACTGATAATGATGATGATGATTATAATGATGAAGAAGAAGAAGAAGAAGAAGAAGAAGAAGAAGAAGAAGAAGAAGAAGAAGAAGAAGAAGAAGAAAAAGAAGAAAAAAAACAACAACAACAACAACAACAACAAACAACAATAACACTAATACAAATATAATACAAATAAAAATTCAAGCTGTCCCGTACTTTCCGGTAAGCGGACATGAGTCGAAGGACAGGGTATTGCTCACACCAAAGGGGGGACAACAAACTTGCAGTGTACCTCAAAATGTCTTCTATTAAAGCCCATTGGAAGGTGTGAGTAACCTCTATATAAAGCCCATGGGAAAGTGTGAGTAACCTCTATAAAGCCCATGGGAAGGTGTGAGTAACCTTTATAAAATCCATGGGAAGGTGTGAGTAACCTCTTTAAAGCCCATGGGAAGGTGTGAGTAACCTTTATAAAACCCACGAGAAAGGTGAGTAACCTTTATAAAACCCCTACAGTAACCTCTATAAAGCCCATGGGAAAGGTGTGAGTAACCTCTATAAAGCCCATGGGAAGGTGTGAGTAACTCTATAAAGCCCATGGAAGGTTGAGTAACCTCTATAAAAAGCCATGGGAAGGTGTGAGTAACCTTTATAAAGCCCTTGGGAAGGTGTGAGTAACCTCTATAAAGCCCATGGGAAGGGTGTGAGTAACCTTTATAAAAACCCATGGGAAAGGTGTGAGTAACCTCTATAAAGCCCATGTGAAAGGTGTGAGTAACCTCTATAAAGCCCATGGGAAGGTGTGAGTAACCTTTAAAAAAAAAAAAACCCATGGGAAAGGTGTGGGTAACCTCTATAAAACCCATTGGAAGGTGTGAGTAATCTCTATAAAGCCCATGGGAAGGTGTGAGTGGCATTTTGATGTGTGGACAGTCTGCAAGGGGGGGAGGGGGGAGTTTAATGGCCAAATGAAACATTTCCAACAGACATAACACGTATAGGGTGGGGAGGACAGGAGAGGGGGGAGGACAGGAGGGGGGACAGGGGAGACGTTTAATGGCCAAATAAAACATTTTCCAACAAACATAACACGTATCGGTGGGGGAGGACAAGGGGGAAGTTTAATGGCCAAATAAAACATTTCCAACAAACATAACACGTATCGGGTGGGGAAGACAGGGGAGGGAGGGGGGGGGGGGGGGGGGGGGGGGGGGGGGGGGGGGGACAGGGGAGGCGACGGGATGAAGAGCATGCAACCCCAACCACCCCCAGCCCTTCATCCCCCTAACCGTCTAAACACTTCCCACTCCCACCGTCCCCCCCCTACTACACAACACACACACACACACACACACACACACACACACACACACACACACACACACACACATACACCTCCTCACCCCTCCTCAGAATAAAGTCTTAATATTTTCCCAGCAGATGATAAGAAAAATAACTCGAAGAAAAACGTAACGTTACAATGTGTGTGTGTGTGTGGGGGGGGGGGGGGGGGGGGGTAGGAGGGGAGGGAACCAGAGGGGGGACGGTGAGAGGGGAGGGGCGAAAGTAAGGGGGGAGAAGAGAGTAGACCTACACAGGCTCCAAAACTTCTCTCTCCCCTGGCGGTTGTGGGTGAAATCAAGCGTAGAAGAGATGTCAAATAACCCATCTTTCTCCTCCCCATCCCCACCCAACTCCCCGGCAGGGCCTGAGGCTATGATCATAATCCATGCCCGCCTTTGTTATCGCTTTATCTGCTTTGCATATTTAGTGTCACGTGACCTAGGGTAGGGCGGATTTGAGCGGTGGAATTATGCATCCTAGCGACCTATCATGGCGGAGCACGAGGATACTTAGCGGACGATCACGCTTTGAGCCCTTGATGTGGGGGTGACAACAGAGGAGGAAGGGGTGCACAGGGGAGGGGGAATGCTGTAAGGGTGGTGGGGGTGGAAGGGTGAGAGGCTGGGGGGGGAGGGGGAGGGGGGAGAGAGTATGAGCAAAATAAAGATATGTCACGTTTTTCCGCCAGCGGGCTCTCTGTGTGTCATCCAAGATACGCAGAAGAATAGAAAAAAGAGATAGGGAACGGGGGCAGGGGGGGGGGGGGGGGGGGGGGGGGGGGGGGAGGGAGGGGGTAAGGGACAAGAGGTGGGAGGGACTGGGGGGGGGAGGGGGTGTGAAGTTTTGAAATGGAAGGAGAGGATGTAGTTGTAGATCCATGACATGTACTGCATTGTGTAGATCCATGACGTGTACTGCATTGTGTAGATCCATGACGTGTACTGCATTGTGCAGATCCATGACGTGTACTGCATTGTGTAGATCCATGACGTGTACTGCATTGTGCAGATGCATGACGTGTACTGCATTGTGCAGATCCATGACGTGTACTGCACTGTGTAGATCCATGACGTGTACTGCATTGTGCAGATCCATGACGTGTACTGGATTGTGCAAGTCCATAACGTGTACTGCATTGTGCGGGGCGGCGGTGTCTGTAGATCCATGACGTGTACTGCATTGTGCAGATCCATGACGTGTACTGCATTGTGCAGATCCATGACGTGTACTGCATTGTGCAGATCCATGACGTGTACGGCATTGTGCGGATCCATGACGTGTACTGCATTGTGTAGATCCATGACGTGTACTGCATTGTGCGGATCCATGACGTGTACTGCATTGTGTAGATCCATGACGTGTACTGCATTGTGTAGATCCATGACGTGTACTGCATTGTGCAGATCCATGACGTGTACTGCATTGTGCAGATCCATGACGTGTACTGCATTGTGCAGATCCATGACGTGTACTGCATTGTGTAGATCCATGACGTGTACTGCATTGTGCAGATCCATGACGTGTACTGCATTTTGTAGATCCATGACGTGTACTGCATTGTGCAGATCCATGACGTGTACTGCATTGTGCAGATCCATGACGTGTACTGCATTGTGTAGATCCATGACGTGTACTGCATTGTGTAGATCCATGACGTGTATTGCATTGTGTAGATCCATGACGTGTACTGCATTGTGTAGATCCATGACGTGTACTGCATTGTGCGAGGCGGTGTCTGCAGCCATTGCACTGATTGGGCCTCGCATGACGTCACAGTGTGTTGTGTTACTTGGTGTGGGTTGCGTCGCATTCTATCGTACATGGTGAATGGTTGTACAGCCATGGCTGTATTGTGTGGCATTGTATTCTACATGTTGAATGGTTGTACAGCCATGGCTGTATTGTGTGGCATTGTATTGTACATGTGAATGGTTGTACGGCCATTTCCTGTATTGTATGGCATTGTATTCTACATGTTAAATGGTTGTATAGCCATGGTCTGCATTGTGTCGCATTGCACAGTGCTTTTTTGCATTTTGTGTTGTATTTGTCACATGCTTCAGTTATACTGGAATGTCATTCATTTGTGGGTAAAGTCCTAGTGCCAGCTTCTCTCTCTCTCTCTCTCTCTCTCTCTCTCTCTCTCTCTCTCTCTCTTTGCTTTTCTGTCTGTCTGTCTGTCTGTCTGTCTCTGTCTCCATCCTTTTTTTTCGTTTTTAGCACATGGCCAAAACGACTGGGTCGGAGTGGAAGCTATAGATGTATTGATATTTAATAGGGTGCACTGCCCGGAAAGCAATAATTCTGAGCTATTCTAGACAGTGTCAGTTCAACTATCCATTTGCACGCACGCAACAGAAGCAGCAGAAAGATATACCAGTTGCCACATCTGATCAGAAGCGGCAGAAGATACACCAGTTGCCACATTTGATCAGAAGCGGCAGAAGATATACCAGCTGCCACATATGATCAGAAGTGGCAGAAGATACCCCCAGTTGCCACATTTGATCAGAAGATACACCAGTTGCCACATTTGATCAGAAATGGCAGAAGATACACCAGTTGCCATATATTTGATCTTCGCAGACATGACTGTGAGAACCAGCGTCCCCACAAAGTCAACGAGTCCTTCATGATTCTCCATTACAGGCCTTCCATGTGCACAGGCGTCCACTGATGGTCGCCCTCACTGGGGACACCAGGTTCTTCTGACACTCAGGGTGTGGGGGAGGACAAGGAGGCATCGCCCTACAATTGGGGAAAAGAAGACACGTTAGCAGTAGCATTCAGCTACGCCAGGGGCAGATCAGTCTTACCAACAGGTTCCAACTACTTGAAGAATTGCTTGAAAAGGAGAGCACAGACATCGAGAACCAGTGGGCAACATACCAGGAAACTTTGGCATGAGACCTGTGAGGAGGTACTTGGAAAGAAGAAGACCGAACACAAACAGTGGATCTCTGTTGATACTATTCAGAAACTGAACAAAGTGAAAAAGGAGACAGCACATTGAACATAAGCCGGACAACATCAAGCAAAGCACAAGCCCAAGAAGACTACACCGAGGCGGACAAAGAAGTGAAGAAAAGTGTGAAGAAAGATAAGAAGGACTTCATCGACAGACTTGCCAGACAAGCAGAGGATGCTGCAGGACAGGGCAACATGAGAGAGCTGTACACCACCACAAAGAAGCTGGCGGGCAAGTTCCAACAGACTGGCAAGCCAGTCAAAGACAAAAACGGAAAGACCCTCACAACAACGGGAGGTCAGTTGAAGTTATTGGCAGAGCACTTCAAAGAATTACTAAACCGTTCCGCCCCAGAAGCACCACCCGACATCCCACCAACAGAAACATAACTGCCCATCAACTGTGAGAAACCATCAAAAGCAGAGATCAGAAAGACCATCCTGATACTGAGGAATGGGAAGGCAGTAGGACCTGATGAGATCCCAGCAGAAGTCATTAAAGTGGTTGTTGGTATAGCTGTCAACTTGCTGCACAACCTCCTCAGCAAGATATGGGGGGAAAAGAGAACATCCACGCAGAGTGTAGGGAAGGCATTGTCATCAAACTGCCAAAGAAAGGAGACCTTACCCACTGTAGTAACTGTAGAGGGATCATGCTCCTGTCAGTGCCAGGCAAGGTTCTAAACAGAGTGTTATTGGACAGGATGAAGGAAGCTGTTGACCCAAAGCTCCGAGACCAGCAGGTGGGCTTCCGGCGAAACAGATCCTTTGCCGACCAGATCGCCAGCCTCTGGATCATCATCGAACAGCCCTTGGAGTGGAACTCGCCCCTTTACATCAACTTCATTGACTATGAAAAGGCCTTCGACAGTGTAGATAGAGAGACACTATGGAAGCTACTGAGACACTATGGAATACCAGAGATGACCAACTCTCTCATTCGGTGCACCTATCAGGATATGAACTGCAGGGTGGCTCATGCATCCAGTTGTCAGACGGTTTTGAGGTGAAGAAGGAATGCGCCAAAGATGTCTGTTGTCATCTTTCTTCTTCTTCCTGGCCATCAACTGGATCATGAAGACCACAACAACAGGCAATAACAATGGGATACAATGGACACTCTGGACGTGGCTAGATGACCTTGACTTTGCTGACGACCTGGCACTCCTCTCCCACAGTCACACACAGATGAAGGACAAGACCACCCGCCTCGAGACAAATCAGCATGAACAGGGCTCAAGATAAACAAGAAGACCGAGCTGATGAAGATCAACACCATAGGCAGCAGCCTAGTCACAGTCGGAGGTGAGCCCATCAGGGAAGTAGATGCCTTTGTCTACTTGGGAAGCGTAGTTGACAAGCAGGGGGGCACCGACCGAGACATCATCGCCAGGATAGGCAAGACGCGAGCAGCATCCATCATGCTAAGGAACATCTGGGCCTCAGGAGAGCTCAGAAGGACAACAAAATTGCGTATCTTCAGTTCAACCGTGAAGTCGGTTCTGCTCTACGGTTGCGAGACTTGGAGAATGACCAAGGCAATACAGCAAAAAATTCAGACCTTCGTCAACACCTGTCTGAGGCGCATCTTCAAAATCAGACGGCCTGAGAAGATCAGCAATGAAGATCTATGGAAGCGAGCGGGACAGGAACCAGATGTCAAGCAGATTCTGCGGAGGAAGTGAGGCTGGATTGGATATACTCTCAGGAAGCCAGCATCCAGCACCACACGCCAAGCCCTGACATGGAACCCGCAGGGGAAAAGGAAGAGAGGCCGACCTCACAGCAGCTGAAGGCGAGACACAGAGGCAGAGATAAAGAGGCAGGGGACCAACTGGACAGGCATTCAGCGAGCAGCCCAGAACCCAGTGCGATGGCAGAGTGTTGTTGATGGCCTATGCTCACCCTTGAGCTATGGGCCTAAGTAAGTAATATCCAAAGTTCTACGAAATATTCCCAACAAGGCACGTACGTTTTTTCTTGTTTAGATGGCATTCTGCGTGGAACCATCCCTTTCACATTAGTCTGGCCCATCTTTATTGTTCTTTTCATGCATGTGGCACGTGTTCTTCTTACACAATCGTTAAACAGATTCAGTGCTTCATTGATATTTACATCAATTAACTCTATGGCATTTTTAGTCCACTGAGATTTCCCGCTTCACAGAGTTTACCATAGAAGACCTGACTGTACTCTTCATTCCACACAAACTGTTCAATCATTTGTAACTCCTTATCATCATTACTATTATGTACAATCATTTGTAACTCCTTATCATCATTACTATTATGTACAATCATTTGTAACTCCTTATCATCATTTCTATTATGTACAATCATTTGTAACTCCTTATCATCATTACTTTTATGTACAATCATTTGTAACTCTTTATCATCATTACTATTAAATACATTCTGAACCGAAAGGGCAAGATCAAGAGGACAATGGTCAGATTCAACGCTGTCAACAACATTCATTTCGCACGAATCACAAATGATGTCATAAAAGTCATTAGACAAAATAAAATAATCATTCACGCTACATAATTTTTCACCAATATTTGTGTAGCGACCTTCTTGGTCGCCATTATATAAACCATTGAGAACAACTAGATCAAGGGCAGTACACATATTAATCAACAATTTACCGTAAGTGTTTACCTGTGTATCTTGAGAGTGACGATTAGAATATGTAGTGCTGTCTTCAAAATGAGGTATATGATTGTTTACTGGTCGAGGTGGAGAAAGAATTGAAATACGGCTATTCAGATCACCACAGATCATGACGTAAACATCATCCAGTGTTAGTAATAAGTCAGTCACACAATCTTGAAGTATTGTAATCCCCTGATCGTAACCAAAATAACTATAGAATGGAGAACTTTCCGGTGAAACATACACGCATACATACAGAGCGTCGCAAAGAACCCAAATAACTGCTTATCAAGAACGAAAGCACACATAGTTTCATACCTAACGCTCAGTTGGCGTACAAACGGACAAACCCCCCTTTTTTTATTAAACAAATTACTCCCCCTGAGTTTCTCCCTTGACTAGTCAGTTTTACAGAGGCTTACAATACCTTTCAAATTGAACGAATGAACTGGAATCCCAGTCTTTTTCAAAAGTCTCCACCAGGCGAACAAAATCGAAAGAAGAAACATAAGACAAAAAGTCATTAAATATTAACTTTGAACGTAAACCATGACGTTCCAAGAGAGAAATGATAAAGGTCTCAGGGTATGTATTGAAGATACTTTAGAACGTGGAACAGGATCTGGAGTATTGTTTTCAGAGGAAACACTGCTCTGCACAACTCCAGTAGAGAAAGGGTCTCCTTCCACCCCCTCCTTGACACCAAACGATGCACAGGAAACAAAACTGCCTCCCCCCCCCCCCTTCCTGCCATGAATTCAGTATGTTTAACGGGCCGGCCAGCAACCAGTCTCACTCCTGTTAAAAAGCCGTGAGCATCTAGAGCAAACTTTTTGCCATTAATAAGCAAATGGTCTAAAATCATTCGTGTTTTTTGTCCTCGCTTCTGGCCTCTCTCAGAAATGGGATCAACTTACGCCTGATTTCACGGACACTTGGTGAAAAACCCTCCCCGATAAATATTCCGGTGCCTTTCAGTTTTTGTTTCGCTTTTAGGATTTTAACTTTTTGTTTATAGAAGGAGCACCGAGCAATGATGGGGGGTGTCAGATTTAAAGCCAAGTCGATGGACGCGGTCACATTCTATGGTATCTGTCAGGCCTAATTTATCAGTGATGGCATTGTGAACTAGTCCCTCATAAGCTTCATTAGTTTCATTCTCCATTTTCGGGGTACCATGAAAAATAAGCTTGTTCCGTTTTGACCTATTTTCCAAATTGTTGCACTTTTTCTGTACACTATCCACTTTTTCCATTTAAGTCCTTATTCTGTTGTTCCAAAACGTCATTCTTTTGTCGCAGATCATTAAGTTGACTCGTAAGATCACTGACAAGTTCGTGAAGGACACCACACTCCTGCCGGGGATGACTCACGTCTTGTTTCACGTCGTCCAGCTTGCGGTTGAGGGTGGTGCTCATGCTGTCCAGTCTTGAAATCACTTCAGCCACAGAAACTTCCTTGGTGGAGCGTGAGGGGTGAGACGTGGAGAGCCGGGTCTGCCGCGTGTTGCCAGCCGACAAAGAGTTGCCGTGATCAAGGTTAGGGCCGGGGTTTGACTCAACAGAACGAGGCTGAGTCCAAGTAGAGCACCAGCCGTGCGAGGTCGTGGCGTTAGTGTGGCTGTCCATTTTGCCTTCCTCACAATAGCCCACTTCCACATAAAACTGATGAATGTTGGGATAAATCTGAAATCCAGATGTGCAGATGGCATAATGGCTTAGGTCGTAGGTCACCAATTCTGAAGAAGGTTGAGGCTTTGAATCTACCGTAAGTAGTCAAAAAATGAGGGCGACGTGACACCGGCAGCCTGACAATTTGCACGAGAAAAGTACCCCCCCCCCCCCCCCCCCCCCACTGACAGAGAGAGAGACTGAGAGAGAGACCAAACTCTGTATCAACGAGTGCGTGCGGTAGATAGCAAGCTAATGGTTTTTTCACACCCACCTCTGGCCCGAGAGGGATATTTGAAAAAATATAAGCGCACAAAAAAGCACACACACACACACACGCACACACACACACACACACCATCAGGACGCACAACAGAATAACACACTTACTTAGCAGCAAGAAAAATGCATTTAGAAATAACATGAAAGAAGCAACACACGCTTCCGCCAACATTGCTCCTTGCCAATACATCCCCTCCCCCCCCATCCCCCCATCCCAACCTCTCCCCTCCACCCCAAGCCCCACCTGCACACACTTTACACTTACACGAGAGAGAGAGAGAGAGGGGGGGGGGGAGGCAGGGAGGCGCGCAGGGGGGGGGAGAGGGATTGCTGACAAGCATACAGAAAGAGTTTAAGAGAGATGAGGTGGGGGAACTGACAAGGTGTCTTAGAGACATAATTAGGGGGTGTGCACACACTGACAGCTACGACAGGTTTAATTTGATGATGGGCGCATCAGTCTTGGAATCAAAGGAAAAAACACT
>JADBJO010000944.1:15000-17500 GCA_016801955.1 Conus betulinus
GCGCTGTCACACATGGAACTTCGGTTTGTAGTCTCATTCGAAGGACTTTTCGGGATATGGAGTTAGAGCCGATGTTAACCATGAGGGAAAAAAAAAAAGAAAAACAGAAAAAAAACCCTCCTGTACCGAAACGACCCGAAAGAGATTCGCATAGGCAACCCTAGATTAGAATCACGAGTCTGGCGCTCTAAAATCCCGGCCCCTAAGTAACAATCAAGGTTCTATGTATCAACACATACTCCGAGTTAGTAATGCCAGTAAAGTCCAGGATACTAATCATTAGCACATACATTTCGCATTCACAGTAATGATCAGGATACTAATTCTTAGCGCATACGAATCTTAAATAAATGTTAGCGAACCACCAAAAAGACGTGGACAAACAAATCACAAGACAAAACACGACTTCTTTGGCGTTTGTCCATGTCTTTTGGGGCGGTTCGCCGACATTCATTTCAGATTTGTTTAGATTTCCACCTGCAGTCTCTTCACTTCACAACTACATTAGCACATACATTGAGCATTCACAGCAATGATCAGGATACTAATCATTAGCACATACATTGAGCATTCACAACAATGATCAGGATACTAATCATTAGCAATACATTGAGCATTCACAGCAATGATCAGGATACTAATCATTAGCAATACGTAGAGCATTCACAGCAATGATCAGGATACTAATCATTAGCACATACATTGAGCATTCACAACAATGATCAGTATACTAAATCATTAGCACATACATTGAGCATTCACAACAATGATCAGGATACTAATCATTAGCACATACATTGAGCATTCACAGCAATGATCAGGATACTAATTACTAGCACATACCTTGAGTATTCACAGTAATGATCAGGATACTAATCATTAGCAATACATAGAGCATTCACAGTAATGAACAGGGTACTAATCATTAGCACATACATTGAGCATTTACGCAATGATCAGGATACTAATCATTAGCACATACATTGAGCATTCACAGCAATGATCAGGATACTAATCACTAGCCCATACTTGAGTATTCACAGTAATGATCAGGATACTACTCATTAGCAATACCTTGAGCATTCACAGCAATGATCAGGATACTAATCATTAGCAATACATTGAGCATTCACAGCAATGACCAGGATACTAATCATTAGCAATACATTGAGCATTCACAGCAATGATCAGTATACTAATCATTAGCACATACATTGAGCATTCACAGCAATGATCAGGATACTACTCATTAGCAATACATTGAGCATTCACAGCAATGATCAGGATACTAATCATTAGCACATACATTGAGCATTCACAGCAATGATCAGGGTGTTGCATTTCGACACCCTCAATTTGCAATGGTCCTGAGTATTGGCATGATGGACAGTGCTAGAAGCAACGACATGGTGCTGGATATTAGTACACCATTAGTGTTGACAGTGACAACTAAAGTGCTGGATATTAGTACACCATTAGTGTTGACAGTGACAACTAAAGTGCTGGATATTAGTACACCATTAGTGTTGACAGTGACAACTAAAGTGCTGGATATTAGTACACCATTAGTGTTGACAGTGACAACTAAAGTGCTGGATATTAGTAGTACACATTAGTGTTGACAGTGACAACTAAAGTGCTGGATATTAGTACACCATTAGTGTTGACAGTGACAACTAAAGTGCTGGATATTAGTACACCATTAGTGTTGACAGTGACAACTAAAGTGCTGGATATTAGTACACCATTAGTGTTGACAGTGACAACTAAAGTGCTGGATATTAGTACACCATTAGTGTTGACAGTGACAACTAAAGTGCTGGATATTAGTACACCATTAGTGTTGACAGTGACAACTAAAGTGCTGGATATTAGTAGTACACCATTAGTGTTGACAGTGACAACTAAAGTGCTGGATATTAGTACACCATTAGTGTTGACAGTGACAACTAAAGTGCTGGGATATTAGTACACCATTAGTGTTGACAGTGACAACTAAAGTGCTGGATATTAGTACACCATTAGTGTTGACAGTGACAACTAAAGTGCTGGATATTAGTACACCATTAGTATTGACAGTGACAACTAAAGTGCTAAATATTAACACGCTCTTAGTTTGGTAATAACGGTTAAGGAGCTAAATATTAACATAGCATTAGTATTGACAGTAACAACTAAACTAAGATGCTGTATATATTAACACATCATTAGTATTGACAGTAACAACTAAGGTGCTAAATATTAACACACCATTAGTATTGACAGTAACAGGTAAGGTTCTGAATATTAAGACACCATTAATATTGACAGTAACAGGTAAGGTGCTGAATATTAGTACACCATTAGTATTGACAGTAACACAATTAAAGTGCTAAATATTGACACACATTTAGCATTGACAATAACGATCCAGGTGCCAAACATTAACACAAATTAGTATTGACAGTAACGGTTAAGGTACTAGATATCAACACACCATTAGTATTGACAGTAAAGGTAA
>JADBJO010000944.1:22500-27500 GCA_016801955.1 Conus betulinus
TATTTTGATCACTGACAGTGCTGTGATGGGTATTACGCGCTGATTAATATCCGCCATAATATTTTGATCACTGACAGTGCTGTGATGGGTATTACGCGCTGATTAATATCCGCCCATAATATTTTGATCACTGACAGTGTTGTGATGGGTATTACGCGCTGATTAATATCCGCCATAATATTTTGGTCACTGACAGTGCTGTGATGGGTATTACGCGCTGAGACAGGCAGGTGCCCTTTCTGCAAAGCAGTGAAAGGCTCACTGGAACATTGAAAAGCTCACATTACACACCGCCTGCACCTCTACTCACAGGAACATTACACACCGCCTGCACTTCTACTCACAGGAACATTACACACCGCCTGCACTTCTACTCACAGGAACATTACACACCGCCTGCACCTCTACCGACAGGAACATTACACACACCGCCTGCACCTCTACTCACAGGAACATTACACACCGCCTGCACCTCTACCGACAGGAACATTACACACCGCCTGCACCACTACTCACAGGAACATTACACACCGCCTGCACCTCTCTACTCATAGGAACATTACACACCGCCTGCACCTCTCTACTCACAGGAACATTACACACCTCCTGCACTCTACTCACAGGAACATTACACACCGCCTGCACCTCTACCGACAGGAACACATGGAAACAGGACAGACGCATACAACCGGCGTTCAATTGAGTCAATACAGACGCATACAACAGGCGTTCAATTGGAGTCAATACAGACGCATACAACAGGCGTTCAATTGGAGTCAATACAGACGCATACAACAAGCTTTCAACAGGAGTCAAAAGGAGGGCTACGCTTTTAGGCGGCCAGGAAACAAGACCACTGGGGTCAGGTCGACCCTGGTCTGCTAAACTGCAAGAAGGCAAGGCCTGTGCCCTATAACTGCCCTGGACCCAGCCCCAGCATGCTGAGGTGAGGCAGGGAGCAATGCCGCAATGTGATCCCTCCCACCCTCTATGGCCTTGTTCAACTTAAACCCCCCCCCCCCCTCCCCCCCTCCCACGATGAATCATCACGATGGATGTGTGCCCCGTGGATAGCATTCGTGACCCAGGAGCCGGTTGTACCCTTGTCCCAGAACGTTTTCTGCCCAGTTTCGCTCACACAGGCCAGACTGTTCCGGTGATTATGACGTCACCCATGTGCCAACGTTTGCTGCCAGTCGTGGACATGGAGCCCTTTTTAAAGGAAAAGCTGAAGTCTTAGTTATGGAGAACCTCGTCATCGACATCGACATCCTGATGATACTTTGCTGCTAGGAGGATAGGAAGGATCCAGTGGACCCATTCGCCGGCTTACATCCATTCCACCTCGGTCAGCGCCGTTCAGACCCGGGCTGGGAAGGGGCGTGAGGAGCGTCCGCAGGATCAGGATCCTTGGTCTGTGCAGCAGTGGGTCCTGGACATCTCCCCGGGCAACTGCCAGGCCTCAGGACCAGGACGTGTCTGTGCAGCAGTGGATCCTGGACACCTACTAGGCAAATGGCCAGGCCTAAGGACCAGGGTATGTTTGTACGGTGTGCTAGAGCGACCTGTGTTTCTGGGGCGTGTGGGGTTGCCTACCATGTACAGGCTGTCTGTGTATGGAGAGGGGGGGGGGGGTCCTTACGCGTCGGCACAAGGCACCCAAGAGAGAGACGTCCCAAGTCTGTGTACCCCTGGGCCTTACAACAACTGTCATGGCTCTTGGACACGATCTCCCTGCATCTGGCCATCTAGGAATATCCAAGACGATAGACAGGATAACAGAGTACTTTGGTTATGAATATGCAGTGACATAGTATTGTCACCGTTGTATGTCCTTCGCTTCTTCTGCGATTATATATATTAGGACAAAGGATGGGTTCTCAAGGTGCCTCTATAGCCATTGGATAAGGTTGACATGGATTTCATGGGTCAGTGGTTGCTGTATCCAGGAAAGCGTCCAGGCGTGTGCTTGTGGTGTTGAACATCGCCACACGGTACCCTGAGGCTGTTCCTCTTCCTTCCACAAGCCACCACCAGACTGTGGCCAGGAGCTGTCAACGTGTGGACCAGAACAGACCTCCCTGGGCCACTCTTCACACACCACCACCAGACTGTGGCCAACAAAGGGGGGGGGGGGGGGGGGGGAGGGGATTGAGGAGTGGGGGGGAGGGGAGCTGTCAACGTGTGGACCAGAACAGACTTCCCTGGGCCACTCTTCACACACCACCACCAGACTGTGGCCACAAAGGGGGGAGGAGGGGATTGAGAAGTGGGGGGGAGGGGAGCTGTCAACTTGTGGACCAGGACAGACCTCTCTGGGACAGTCCTCACACACATCACTATCAGAATGTGGCCGACGGGGGAGGGGGGGGGGATTGGGGGGGGGGGGGGGTCTGTCAAACTTGTGGGACCAGGACAGATCTCCCTGGGGCAGTCCTCACACATTATCACACGCCGTCCCCAGAACAGGCAATGCATGGAAGTGCAGCGTCGTCCTGCCATCTAGGGGCGTGTCCTTCGTACCACGCATGTCAGTGGGGCCCTGAAACATACTACCACGCCCTGTGTCAGCATGTCAGTGGGGCCCTGAAACATACTACCACGCCCTGTGTCAGCATGTCAGTGGGGCCCTGAAACATACTACCACGCCCTGTGTCAGCATGTCAGTGGGGCCCTGAAACATACTACCACGCCCTGTGTCAGCATGTCAGTGGGGCCCTGAAACATACTACCACGCCCTGTGTCAGCATGTCACTGGGGCCCTGAAACATACTACCACGCCCTGTGTAAGCATGTCACTGGGACCCTGAAACATACTACCACGCCTGGCGCAGGATTATCCTGAGCAGTGAGGAAGACAGATCGTTATCCTGCTAGCTCTTTGCTTATCGACATGGGGTTTTTCCCATGTGTGGCACTATGGCGGAAGGTCGGGGGGGGGGGGGGGGTGATTAGGGCCCATGAGGGTGCTGAGAGACCTGTGGGGTGGTGGGGGTGAGAACTCCGGATGGCTGCTGAGGACGTCATCACCCTCCGCAGCAAGATGGCGAAGTCATGGACGATAGATCAGAGGAACTTGTCTGTATCGGCCAGGCACAACAAGTACAACGTCGACCTCAAGGCGAAGTCCTGTGTGATGGAGCCAGGATCCAGGATTCTGCCTCCCAGTACCACATCGATCTCAAGACGTAGTCCTGTGTGATGGAGCCAAGACCCAGGATTCTGCCTCCCATCAAGCACAAAAAGCTTAAGATGTGGCAAGAATCCCTCAACGCCATGAGGAGAATGGGCAAGGCTGGTTATCCCAGGGGAGGATACTGTTCACGCAAACCAACTCAAGGTGTTTGTGGAGTGCATCCAGCAACAGCCGGTTTGTAGCTCAGCTGTTGTCCCGCTGGAAAGCCGTGAGGAGGTCACCCCCACGCCCTCCTCCCCAAGTCTTACCACCGTAACATTGGGAGGGAGCCCAGGACGTGAAGATTCTCACCTCAGAGCCACAGCCTGAGGCTGACTGCAGCAAGTCGTCCAGGGTTTGCCCCTGTCAGGACGGACGTTCTGTCCGGCACAACCTTGAGGTCTGTTCCATCAAACACATCACAGATGTACCTGTCAAAGTCCGTCCTTCCCACCCTTCTCTCAGAGATGGCCTGTACGTTCTGAAGTGGAGGTGATGGTACATGTGGATGTGATAGAGCCTTGCCTTTCCCCACACTTGCCTTTCGTTTTAGTCAACAAGAAGGATGGCCAAATATGATTTGCGTGGACATCGAGCAGTTCAACAAAGCATCATGCTTGACCAGAACCCACGCCAGACACCGAATATCTGTACGCCCATTCGGGGATGAGATGTACTTCAGGAAGGTGGACTTCGCCGAAGGGTATTGGCAGATATACATGACCGCCCAGGATCATCACCAGACTGCTGTCTTCACTCCTGTGGGCCAGTTCCCTGGAGAGGTGATGACCTTTGCACTCTGCACGTCAGGAGCAGCCTTTGCCAGGACGATGATCAGATCGCTTCAGCCTCTACAGTCCTCTGACGCTGACCACTTGGTTGATGATACCTGCTGTCAGCCACAACCCGAATAGAGCAAAGTCAGTGCTGAGGCGACTGATCTGCCGCTTGGAGGAGGAGGCACCTCACGCCGCACAGCCATCAAAGTGAGAGCCGGGCGGATGTGAAGTGGTGTACTGGGGCCACTGCGCTGGAGAGTGGGGGTCATCAAACTACAGGAGAAAATGGCTGGAACCAGGTCGCGTCTAGACCTCACACCACGAAGCAACGAGGGATGTGAAGGAGTGAGAATCAAACCCAAACCAGCAGAATCAACGTTACATTCTAAAAAGCCGAGTACTGGATAGCAGGGTGTGTTATGACGTGGTACGTCGTGTGGTCTGTGACGTGGTACATCGTGTGGTCTGTGATGTGGTACGTCGTGTGGTCTGTGACGTGGTACGTCGTGTGGTCTGTGACGTGGTACGTCGTGTGGTCTGTGACGTGGTACGTTGAGTGGTTTGTGACGTGGTACGTCGTGAGGCCTGTGACGTGGTACGTCGTCGTGAGGTCTATAATGTGGTACGTCGTGTGGTCTGTGACGTGGTACGTTGTGTGATCTGTGACGGCTCACGTCAGTTCCATGGCGCCCTGTGCATCACTGCAGTCGCGTGACTGTCTTCCGGCCGGAACTGTCCCTGACTTTGGTTGCCAGGCAACAACAAGTGGCGCTGTTCCTCTGACACCAAGCACACTTTCAGGCTGGGTCTGACGAGGTCAGACGGCAGTGGGATTCTCTGGAATGGACCCAGAGTGGCCAGGGAGTACGGGAGGGGAAGGGATCGTGGGGAGAGGAGGGCAGTATTGGCAGGGGGATACTGTCAGGGGTGACACCGGCAGTTTGTGGTCAACCCCAGGCGCCCTGGGTAGTGAGGGAGTTGTTAACTCTACACGCCCCACCGCCCCGCGGACAGGGTCTATTTTTTTGCCCCCCCCCCCCCCCCCC
>JADBJO010000944.1:35000-42500 GCA_016801955.1 Conus betulinus
ACATAGTTTGTTTGGCAGATAAAGAGAGGGAGCGTGCACCAATGACACATAGTTTGTTTTGGCAGATAAAGAGAGGGAGCGTGCACCAATGACACATAGTTTTGTTTGGCAGATAAGGAGAGGGAGTGTGTGCACCATGACACATAGTTTGTTTGGCAGATAAAGAGAGGGAGTGTGCACCAATGACACATAGTTTGTTTGGCAGATAAAGAGAGGGAGCGTGCACCAATGACACATAGTTTGTTTGGCAGATAAAGAGAGGGAGCGTGCACCAATGACACATAGTTTGGCAGATAAAGAGAGGGAGTGTGCACCAATGACACATAGTTTGTTTGGCAGATAAAGAGAGGGAGCGTGCACCAATGACACATAGTTTGTTTGGCAGATAAAGAGAGGGAGTGTGCACCAGTGACACATAGTTTGTTTGGCAGATAAAGAGAGGGAGTGTGCACCAATGCCTGCTGTGATGACGAACTAGAAACATTGTCAGCAAAATCTGTATTTTGAGCCAACATAAAAGACTAATGAAAAAGTTGTCGTTGTTAGGGAATGAACTACCACAAAAGTTATCGTAATGTACATTCTCTGTCTTCAATTAAAGATTAAAAAGTAAAACTTGCCCGTGTTCTTCAAGTGAAGTAAACATGTTTTCAATTCCAGAGTATTTGGTCTGTAAGTTCCTCGCGTTCAACGAACCTGTTTCCATTTTCAGATTATTTGTCCAGTGTGTTCTTTGCGTCAGATGAATCTGTTTTCAATCCCTGGTTGTCCTGTGATGCCTCCAGAACCTCTCACTGTCCGCACTCCCATGCCCCTCATCCAGGTTGTCAGTCACAGCCATAGCCAGTCTTCATCTCATCTCTATCTCAGCACCGGCAGTCCATAGGGACAATCGTACCATACCTGCAGAAGGCAACCCGCCAGTGTAGATACTGCACTGCTATTGATAGGGATCGCGTTACTTGTTGTTTTTTGGTGTTCAACGAAGCCTGGTTGTATCTAGTATACTAACAACAATACAGCTTAAATGCGGAGCAAGCGTAATTGTGCCACCCCCTCCCCGCACTCACCCCCCCCCCCCCCCCCCCCCCCCCCCCCCCCTCTTCAGCGACGGTCCACATAAACTTGTTATTGTGGTGACTTGGACTCGAACTCACCACACCACAGGTCACCAAGAAAATGGACATGAAGAGGAAGATGATACCGACGTCACAACAGGAATGGACATGGAGAGGAAGTTTACACTGACGTCACAACGGCAATGGACACGGAGAGGAAGTTTACACTGACGTCACAACGGGAATAGACATGGAGAGGAAGTTTACACTGACGTCGCAACGGGAATGGACACGGAGAGAAGGTTCACACTGACGTCACAACGGCAATGGACATAGAGAAGAGGTTTACACTGACGTCACAACGGGAATGGACACGGAGAGGAGGTTCACACTGATGTCACAACGGGCATGGACATGGAAAGGAGGTTTACACTGAAGTCACAACGGGAATGAGAATGGAAAGGATGTTCGCACTGATGTCACAACAGGAATGGACATGGAGAACAGGTTCACACTGACGTCACAACGGGAATGAGAATGGAGAGGAGGTTCACACTGGCGCGTCACAATGGGAATAGACATGGAGATGAGATTCACACTGCCGTCACAACGGGAATGAGAATGGAGAGGAGGTTCACACTGACGTCACAATGGGAATAGACATGGAGATGAGGTTGACACTGACGTCACAACGGGAATGGACATGCAGATGGGATCTAGGCTAAAGTCATCACGGACTTCAATGTATTTTTTCACAAATTTTGGCCGATGAACAGCTACTTCAGGTCAGGGTACAATGATAAAACTGCGCATCAAGTGTCATGGCATATCATATAGAGTGTAGTCAGGTCAAACCAGGTTAAAATCAAGTCAGAGGTCACACGCGCGCGCGCGCGCGCGCGCGAGCGCGCGTGTGTGTGTGTGTGTGTGTGTGTGTGTGTGTGTGTGTGTGTGTGTGTGTGTGTGTGTGTGTGTGTGTGTGAAGAACAAGAACAAGAACAAGAACATATTTTATTGCCGTATGAAAACCAGAGGTTTTGTGTGGCACAAATGTGTGTGTGTGTGTGTGTGTGTGTGTGTGTGTGTGTGTGTGTGTGTGTGTGTGTGTGTGTGTGTGTGTGTGTGTGTGTGTGTGTGTGTGATATCAATCAATGGGAGATTGCATCTTTTAGGAGATCCAAGTAAAGGCTGTCTGCACAATTCTTAGCTGCTGTCAGCTCTATCGTGACTGACAATGCTTGGCTTATTAAACGGTAGAGCTGACCACTCTGGCTGTTGACACCTGTTGATCTCCCTTGTATCCTTAAATGGATCCTCAGGCATTGGCTCAAAGATTACCCTCTACATGTATACTGTTTCCATAATGATTTTACTTTTTCAGCAACTTATTTCCTTGCCACACTTTCTTTTTGGTTTTTACTAATCTACCCTTTACTGGCTGCATTGGGGTGCTGTTGGATTCATTGTTGAAGCTATAGAGGTGAGAATACCACATAATTGTAGACTGTAGTATATTTGCATTTGACGCCAAGCGACCACAACACAGCCGTCCATGTCTCCCTCACGATTCTGATCCAGTGGATGAAAAGCCTCGGAGCAGGTGATATGAATGGTTGTCTTCAAGATGGATTACAATGGTCCCCCTATGTTGCTAGTAATAAATTTTATATTTATGATATATTTCCTTGAGTTATGACTCTCATTTTCTTTCCTCCCCCCCCCCCCCCCCCCCCCTTCCCTCTTTGCCTTAAATCTGGTGAGTCTTAAATGTAGTTGTTAGTCTGCACTTTTTTCCCCCCCCCCCCACTACAAAATTGTGACAATACATATGTATGTGTGCTGTATGTATGTATGTATCTCTCTCTCTCTCTCTCTCTCTCTCTCTCTCTTTCTGTGTACATATATATATATATATATATATATATATATATATATATTTATTATTAATTACCTTGTATGCCTTTTGGACGCCTCTGGGGAAAGGTCCAGTGAGGGTGAGGAAAGACCTATTGACCACAGGAAAAGTCCTGTTGACAGCGGGTATGACTGCAGTCTGAGATCTTCTTCAGAGAGCACGTAAGACCTTGTAACAAAAGCTTGTTTGTGCTGGAGTTGTACTGTTTTCACCTGTGTAAAAAAAGCTTGTTTGTGGCTGGAGTTGTACTGTTTTCACCTGAGTAACAAAAGCTTGTTTGTGGCTGGAGTTGTACTGTTTTCACCTGCGTAACAAAAGCTTGCTTGTGGCTGGAGTTTTACTGACATTTTCACCTGTATAACAAAAGCTTGTTTGTGTCTGGAGTTTTACTGACATTTTTACCTGTGTAACAAAAGCTTGTTTGTGTCTGCAGTTGTACTGTTTTCACCTGTCAGCGTAAAAGCAATGAGCGGAGCTGCGGGATGCGTGCAGCAGTTCACTTGGTGGTGACGTTTTTTTTTTCACTTGGTAGTGACTTTTTTTCACTTGGTAGTGACTTTTTTTTCACTTGGTAGTGACTTTTTTCACTTGGCAGTCATGAAATACGGGCTGGTACACTCACAGGGACGCTTCCATGAAGGTTCTGCTGTGTCACGACCGGTGGTCACTAAATGGCATCTGCCAGGGAGCAGTTGTGTCCCCTTCGTGTCTTACTGGAATGCCCTGTGCAGCCTACATGCTATGTGAACACAGCGTAGATTTCAAGGGTGGTGCATGTTTATGCAGCCTGCATGCTATGTGAACACAGCGCAGACCCCAAGGGTGGTGCATGTTTGTGCAGCCTGCATGCTATTTGAACACAGCACAGATTCCAAGGGTGGTGCATGTTTGTGCCAGCCTGGTTGGTTCATCTGCTGAGGACAGTACCTATCTGGGTTCCACTATCACTTCAGAGAGAGAGAGAGAGAGAGAGAGAGAGAGAGAGAGAGAGAGAGAGAGAGAGAGAGAGAGAGAGAGAGAGAGAGAGATCAAACAGACATTGTTCAGTCATGATCTAGATATGATCTGGCCTAGCAGGTACTGTCGCTATTGTTCTTCAACGGTGAATTCCTGTTGTTTCTGTTCTCGGGAAACAGATCACGACTGTTGCCTGTCCATGTGTATTCATCTTCCTTTTCCATAAATTGAATTTTCACATGGCTTCACAATCTTGATGATCTGACACAGCTCTTGATAAGAAAATGCTCTTCCCGCGGGAGAGAGAGCGAGCGAGAGAGAGAGAGAGAGAGAGAGAGAGAGAGAGAGCGAGAGCGAGAGAGAGAGAGAGAGAGTAATAGGAATGTGGATGAGAGTGAGGATTGGGTTGATGTAGGGGGCGGGGGTGGGATGGAGTGTAGTCTCTTGTTCATGTAGTTCGATAGAGTCGGTTGCCTTTTGATGTTGAGCCTGACGCCAGTTTGATGTGCCCTCAAAGGGAAGCGGAACGTTTTGCCCTGCCTGCGAGAGTGGCGGCCATTGGCTGTGCTCAGGCCACTCTGCCACACGTTCCGCTGCCTGACGTTAGGAAAGCTTTATGTACGTGCTTCACACGCCTCTCTCTCTCTCTCTCTCTCTCTCTCTCTCTCTCTGTTGCGCAGGTTATTGTCAGTCCGATCATAGACTGGATGGCCCGACTAACTCTGACTGCCCCCTGCTGTCCCCTTGTGGCGTTGTCAGCGCTGAGCCGTGGGCTGGCATTGAAGGAGTTCGCTCCAAAGGCCACTGACATTCCTCCTCCTTACCTCCCTCCCTCCCTCCCTCCCTGTGTGCTGTGGGAGGAGTGGTAGTGGCGGGGAGGAAGGGGGGGGGGGGGGGGGCAGGCGGGAAGGGGTGTGATGGAAGCGTTGCAGCATTTCAGTGTGGGTGAAGACATGGCGCTGCTTGGTGGGAATACCTGCAGTGGTAGCTCTCCAGCCAGGAAGGAAAGGCAGCAGGCTGCAAGTGTCCATGGAGGTGAGGCGTGCTCTGTGCTACACTCTCTCTCTCTCTCTCTCTCTCTCTCTCTCTCTCTCTCTCTCTCTCTCTCTCTCTCTCACACACACACACACACACACACACACACACACACACACACACACACACACACACACACATACACACACAGAGTGGGCGGAAATTCCTGATTTAATGCACCACTACAGGTCCCCAGGTCGGAAAGGATTTGAAGGTCATCATAAGAAACTTTACATTGTCCACAGGTCAAAAGTAAATTGAAAAAATGTAATGATCACAGGCAGCAGTCATCATCATCATCATCATCATCATCATCATTACCCGTTATCTGGTGACTGGAGGTCTTAGGATGGTCTCAACAGCAATGGATTCAGAATGGATATAGCTCCTCCACAATGGAAATAACACCCACATAGTGTATAATGGTTCGTTCAGAATGGATATAGCTTCTTCAGTATGGATATAGCTTCTTGGAAATGCATATAGTTCATTCAGAATGAATACAAATCCTTTAGAATGGATAAAGCTCCATCAGAGCGACCATAGCTCCTTCAGAATGGATATCGCTCCTTCAGAATGGATATCGCTCCTTCAGAATGGATATGGCTCCTACAGAATGGATATCGCTCCTTCAGAATGGATAGGGCTCCTACAGAATGGATATCGATCCTTCAAAATGGATATCGCTCCTTCAGAATGGATATGGCTCCTACAGAATGGATATGGCTCCTTCAGAATGGATATCGCTCCTTCAGAATGGACATGGCTCCTACAGAATGGATATCGCTCCTTCAGAATGGATGTCGCTCCTTCAGAATGGATGTCGCTCCTTCAAAATGGATATCGCTCCTTCAGAATGGATATAGCTCCTTCAGAAATGATATAGCTCCTTCAGAATGGATAGGGCTCCTTCAGAATGGATATTGCTTCTTCAAAATGGATATCGCTCCTTTAGAATGGATATAGCTTCTTCAGAATGGATATAGCTCCTTCAGAATGGATATAGCTTCTTCAGAATGGATATAGCTGCTTCGGAATAGATATAGCTCCTTCAGAATGGATATAGCTCCTTCAGAATGGATAGGGCTCCTTCAGAATGGATGAAGCTCCTTCAGAATGGATATAGCTCCTTCAAAATGGATAGGGCTCCTTCAGAATGGATGAAGCTCCTTCAGAATGGATATAGTTTCTTCAGAATGGATATAGCTTCTTCAGAATGGATATCGCTCCTTCAGAATGGATATATCTACTTTATAAAGGGTAACGCTTCCTCAGAATGGATATGGTGTCTTTAGAATGGATAATGGACATTATGTCCTTCAGAATAGATATGGCTCGTTGAGAATTGATATAGCTACTTTAGAATGGGTAACGCTTCTCCAAAATGAGTATAGTTTCTTTAGATGGATATGGCTCGTTCAGGATGGATACACATGACTCAGATTGATGTACTAGGCCACGATATTGGCACGGAGACCCCCCCCCCCCCCCCCCCACAGCACCATCCTGCAAGTCAGTGAAGAAGGCAGCCGAGGGCAGGACAGGCACGGGCTGTAGGGGCTGGGGGGGGGGGGGGGGAGCGGGGTGTGAATGCCGGGGTGTGGGGGGGGGTGGGTGACGGGTGCGGGAGTCAAACCATGGGCGGACGGGCAGGCGGGCGGGCAGGGGCCTGTATCGCCGCCTCAATTGAATTTCTGCTGGCCGATAAAGTTCACAAGATGTCGCCAATCACGCTGGCCTGAGAGCCGTTTGGGATCAGAGAGGGGAGCAACAGAGGGGGCTTGGGAGAAAGAGTGAGAGAAAGAGTGGGGGGGGGGAGGGGGAGAGAGAGGAGGGAGGAGGGGGAGGGCTGAGAGGACCGTGGCACTCCAAAGCACGGACCGAGGGCTGCTTTTCAAGTTGTTGGGGGGACCGGGATTCCCTGCTGAGTTGACTCCCCTTTCATGTGGCTGGGGTAGGGGGGGGGGGGGGGGGGGGGAGGTTGGGAAGGAAGGGGAGGGGTGGAGGGGGGCATGGAAGTTAGGGAAGAAGAGTTTAGGGAGGGGGAGGAAATGAGGCTAGGGGTCGGTGGAGGGTGAAGAAGAAACTATTACCGTGCCGTTGTAAAAGGTAGAACACTAACTACCTCCTCCCCTCCTTTCTCGCCCACATCCCCTCACCCCTCATCCCTCCCTCCCTCCCTCCCCCTCTCTCTCTCTCTCTCTCTCTCTCTCTCTCTCTCTCTCTCTCTCTCTCTCCCCTGATAGCAGCTACAGGCAGTGTCATACCGCTCGGCTGCGAAATGAATTAAGAATACTGGCTCTGAGAGAGAGAGAGAGAGAGAGAGAGAGAGAGAGAGAGAGAGAGAGGGCTTGCTGCTTTTTTTTTTTTTTTTTTTTTTTTTTTGTAGTTGGTAGGGAAATGGGGGCGCGGGACACGAAACGAAAGAGGAGGTGGCGGTGGGGAGGGTTGATGGGAAAGGGAAGGAGGTGTGGGGGGGGGGGCGGGGTGGAGAAAATTACCCAGCAGTGGTGTTTGGAAGAGCCGACGTCAGTG
>JADBJO010000944.1:47500-85000 GCA_016801955.1 Conus betulinus
TCTTTCCATTTCTCACGCAGGGTGCATGCTGTGTGTAACGTGTCATCCATACCAACGGCTAAACTGGCCTTCTCTTCCGAAAGTTGGTGATGGGATTTTACGTGTGTGCAAGATGTTATGCGTGCGCGCTCACACACGGAACCTCGGTTTATAGTCTCATTCGAAGGACTGCATGGGAAATGGAGTCAGAACCAATGTTAACTCCTAGGGAAAAAATCCCTTTGTACCGAAACGGCCCAGCGGAAATTCGAACCCGCAACCTCAGGATTACCAAGATTACGAGTACGGCGTTCTACCAACAGAATTATTCCGAGCTGTTTAAACGCATAATGGATAAATATTGCCATCGAACAAGAGGCAAGACAAAACAAGGCGAAATTCTTATTTTAGAGGATTGTGGACAAGCATATACATACTTTTTTTCATCTAGTCCTCGTCATGTATAGGGGACTACACGATTTAAAAAGATTAAGAGACAAATTCAAATAAATTGAAAGAAATGCAACACCACCACCAACAAAACCAAGTACCATCATGATTCAAATGAAAGATATGAATGGAAATGGAAAAAAAAAACATTAAGTGAAATACAGAACACGTTGTAAAAATGTATAGCATTCAATTTTAAATGCAAATTTACTTTGATTAACAAGTAGTTCTAAGGATATATGGTAAGTCTATAATCATGCCAAGGATAGCAGAAAATGCGAGAGAGAGAGAGAGAGAGAGAGAGAGAGAGAGAGAGAGAGAGAGAAGATGGGGTGAGTGGCTTGGGGACGAGACAAAAAAAAAAAAAAAAAAAAAAAAAAACGATGTCAGGTTTTAAGTAAATAATAACATGTATACATCAAAATCATGGAAATATCAAATAATAATAAAAAAAAATCACGCAGACATACAGGAGACATGTCATATCTTTTGTAATAAGCGGAATTAAACCTAACAGCATACATAAATCCACAAAATGAAATAATTTTTTTTTAAGTACCATGAGAGAGGGGGGGGGGGGGGGGGGGGGGGAGACAGACAGAGAGACAGACAGACACAAACAGACAGACAGACAGACAGCTAGACGCACACACAAAAAAAACCCAGACAAGAGCGACATAGAATCCGGAAGTATGACAGACATAACTATGGCACGTGTAAACATTGTGAAACGTTAGAGGAATGGTGTTTCGATTGTTCGCTTCGTCATTTAACTTCATTCATTACATAAGCCCTCATAGATGAATTGAACGTAGTGTGTCTATTTATGACTTGTACATTCGGTGGTCAGATATTCCAGCTTGTTCCACCACTATGCGGTAAATTAGACTTGAACAAGTCCAGTCAAGGTAATGGCTCAGCCAGGTTGTGTGAATATCTGTTGATGTTTACTGGGAAACGGTCAATCAAAGAAGGAGGCGCATTTCCACGTATGATTCTAGGCATCATCATCGCTTTATTATGTGTCAGTTCTAACTTAAATCATCAGCGTTTAAAGGGTCTGATTTTAGAAGGACTAATTGTATTGCATTTTTGTGTAATCTAACGAAAGACACGCGCTGAATCTCATATATAGTGAAGCATCATTGATTAATGAATGAATAATGCAAAAATAGTTTGTGGCAGTGAGACTGATTTTTTTTGGTGGTCTTTTCTTTGTTGTTGTTGTCATTGTTGCCAACTGAGATACCGTTTCAGTTATCATGAAAATGTAGTAGGACCACAATACATTTTTTACCAGTTATTTTCCCTAATACCTTATGAGATTTTTATGTCGTCTACACGTTTAACTGTAATATGAATTAGAAACGAAGTAAAAGACTGCTTCTGTAGCTTCTTTTTCTTGTCACACACATACATTTGGCTCTAGAAGAATTAAGAGACAGAAGATGAAGTTAGGCCATGCAGCAAGTTGATCGGTGCTTTCTTGGTGATATAAAGACAGAAAAAATTTTACAAAGTTGTGATTAGTATGAATTACATTGTCATCCGACAGTTGGAATTTAGCTCTAACGAACAGTGGAAAATCGTTCATGTAAAGGGAAAACAGGGTAGGACCCAGGACTGAGCCTTGTGGAACGCTACACTTTACCGAAAGAAATTCAGATTTGACAGAGACCTGTACGAACTCTCTGTTGTATAATTATGCTTGATAGAAATGCTTAAAAAACCGAGGAGCGCTATCCCACATTTGATAGTCGAACTTTCTCAAGAGTAAAGAGGGCTAATTGCATCAAAAGCCTTTGCAAAGTCTGCAAAAGCAATTCTCGTGTAATTTTACTGTTTATATTAGAAGCTAATTATGTTTAATGGTGCAGCATAACACGAAGTTTTTTCCCCTGTGTGTGTGTGTGTGTGTGTGTGTGTGTGTGTGTGTGTGTGTGTGTGTGTGTGTATGTCTAAAACCCCAATGATTTGGATATATCAAAGTGTACGTAGTTAAGCGTAGCAACAGGCTTTTTTTTTCTTACATACTTTTCCATTGGTTTTGATAAAACAGATAATGTGGATGATGGCCTGTGGTTAGAGGGATCCAGGGAGCCCACCGGATTTGAAAATTAGGATCACTCTAGAATGTTTTTATACCGTGTTGGAAACAAAAACTTTTATCGATGAATAGATTATAATTGTAAGCAAGAATGTCTGAAATAATGTGCGCTTGCAATGAAGGATGCTGCGCAGTTTTGATTTTCTTTTCCATCCCTTTCATCAGCATCCTTCTCGTAGAATGTCTTAGGTGCCAAAGAGCAGGAGGTCTCTCTGGCGGCGCTAAGAAGAGAACTGAGAGTGTGAAATGGGTATCTAACGATCTGCAGTACTCTTTTGGAAGCCTTCAATCACCGTCTTTCCATTGATCACTTTCAATGAAGTTACCTGCTATCAATACAAAGCGCTTGTTCAGTATGTTGGGAGAAACACCATCTGCATGGTCCGATGTTTCACAAACTGTTGTGTCTGTTGCCGTGTTAATAACGTTCTGTACACATTCTGTAACGAGCTGTACACTCTGTGTGAATATTTTAGGTGAAATATGCATATTGCCATTCATTTTAATAATAGTAGTAATAATAATAATAATAATGATAATAATGAATACTTATATAGCGCCTATTCTCAGCTAGAGACCAAGCTCAAAGTGCTTTAGAATCAACACTTGTTTACACAACGGGCTCCCTACCTGGGTAGTGCCGACTGAATAGCTGCCAGCTGGCGCTTCATTCAGTCGTTTCCCGTGTCATCCAGTCAGTATTGTTCAATATCGGTCACTCGTTTTCCGTACTTCCTTCTTTCTTTCCATTTTTCACACGCAAGGTGCATGTTATGTGTAACGTGTCATCCATACCAATGGCCAAACTGGCCTACTCTTCCGAAAGTTGGTGATGAGATTTTACGTGTGTGCAAGATGTTATGCGTGCGTTCACACACAGAACCTCGGTTTAAAGCCTCATTCGAAGGACTGTGTGGGAAATGGACTCAGAACCAATGTTAACTCCGAGGGAAAAATCTCCCTGTACCGAAACGCCCCGGCGGAGGTTCGAACCCCCAACCCCAGGATCACCAAGATTACGAGTCCGGCGCTCTACCAACTGAGCTATTCCGGCTCCCATTTTTCCAGGAATGAATCATTATTTCATTCTTTGCTATACTCAATTTTTCTAACGGCCCTCTATTCATTTCTTTACCATATTTTTTTTTATATTTGTCTAATAGCGCGCTTAATTTCTACTCCTTGTCCCTGACTCTGCTCCTGTCTGTCTGTCTGTCTATCCTGCTGTCTAGCTGTCTAGCTGTCTGTCCGTCTGTCTATCTGTCTGTCTTTCTGTCTACCTGCCTGCCTGTTTGTCTGCCTGCCTGTTTGTCTGTCTATCGGTCTGTCTCTCTTCTCTGTCTCTGTCTCTTTCTTTCACTCCCCTCTCACTCGTACGATCCCTTTGTGTGTGTGTGTGTGTGTGTGTGTGTGTGTGTGTGTGTGTGTGTGTGTGTGTGTGTAAACAGCAGTATTATAAGTCTTTGTCGTGTATTCATGTTTTCCGTTCCTTTTTAATAAAGTTCCTATATGCTGCTGGTGAACGGTTTGATATTTAGTATAATTATGTGTCCTTGATTTTTCGTACTCATTTTTTCTTTCTCTTCTCCCCCCCCCCCCCCCCCCCCTCCCCCCCCCCCCCCCCCCCCCCCCCCCCCCCCCCCCCCCCCCACACACACACACACACACACATATCATCACCCTTTTTTCTTCTTCTTTTTTTTTATCGTGGATCTTTGCGAAGTCGTTAATGTAATGACGGAGGAATTGTTAGCCTGCGCTCGTTTTCCCCATGACTAAATTATTCAACATAATGTTTGGTCAGTCAGTGGGAGATCGCATCTCTCTATGAATATCCAAGTAAAGTCTGTTCTGCATGATTCTTAGCTGCTGACAATGTTGGGTTATTTAACAGCAGAGCTGACCACTCTGGCTTGACACCATTTGATCTCTCTTGCATCCTTACATGGATCCTCAAGCACAGGCTCAAAGACTCTCCCCAACATTTTATTCTGTTTACATCATGATTTGACTTTTCTGCTCTTCGCTGTCTGCTTTGGGGTGCTGTTGGATTCTATTTTTGAACCCTTGATGGTCAGAATACCACAGAATTATAGACTGTGGTATATCTCTACTACACTATAATTATGTACTTTAATTGTTTTTGGGGATGTTCAAACTGTTACAATGATAATTCAGATAGTTAGATGAATAATGAGCAAGTAGAGAAGGACATGTCCAGGTTATATTGAACAGAAATACCAGAATCACCATTCATTCAATTAGCAACTCTCAACAGGTTTTGGGATTTTTGCATTTTGCAAGACGGATGTTTTTTTGTTTGTTTGTTTGTTTGTTTTTGTTTTTTTAACATTCTGCACATTATTTCTAAAATGAATAATATTTTTGTGATGAATGTGTCTATTTCGGTTTTCTTTTAGGCGATGTATTGCTTCAGATAACAAACAAATGTTGTTTTAAATGCCATAATTCCGGAAAGAAAACCGTCGATCACCGATGATCGATATTCAAGGGAAAGAACTGAAGAGAGGTTTAATCCATTTTCATGTCACATTGCAGGGAGACCCGTTAAACTAGCCCAGTGTTAGGGTAATGGTTTTAGTGTGACTCCAGTGAGTCCCGTTAACCAGCCCAGTGTTAGGGTAATGCTTTTAGTGTGACTCCTAGCTTTGAAAACATGACTGACAGTTGAATCCAAATTACATTATGCTTGAAAAATGGTCAGAAGACAGAATGTCATTGAGGCTGAAGTGCACAACGCAACGATTCAAATGCACGAATAGAATAGGTCTTACTTTAAATAGCTTAACGTGGCATCAACGGCCACTGTTATATCCACCGTCTGACCAATAAAGCCGGAACGACAGTGGTAAGATGTGTGGGTGTGTATAAGGAACGAAGGCGGTCACCTACTCTTAGATTGACCATTGCTATCGCCCGTGTCCCAGTGATGGGTTGGATGTGGAGTGTGTGTGTGTCCATAACTCTTATCAATAATAACTGTGACATCCATTTTGAGGCCAAGCGAGCACAGATACAATCAGCCATGCCTCCTTGAAGAGTCCGATCCAGCGAACGAAAGGCCTCGGAGCAAACAATATAAATGATTCCGTCCTCAAGATGGATTACAATGGTCCGTGTACATGCTGATAGTGAAAGGTTAATTTCACCCCCATTTTTTTCTTGCCCGAATTTTAGCCGAGCCGTTAATGTAATGACGGACGAAATGTTAGCGTGCACGTGTTTTTCGCCACTGCTGAATGGTTATATATGTACACACACACACACACACACACACACACACACACACACACACACACACATATATATATATATATATATAGAGAGAGAGAGAGAGAGAGAGAGAGAGAGAGAGAGAGGGGGGGGGGGGGGGAGGGGGGCTCTCAACTAATCCTTTTTGTAATCCCTCATTCTCTCACTTAATCTCTGTTGTCACTCAATAACGGTGTTCCTTGCGACTTTCTCTGGTCTCAGTGGCGGTGTTTCTTGTGGCTTTCTATGGTAATCTCCCATCACCTCTCTCTCTCAGTCTCTTCATTGGTCTCAGTGGCGGTGTTTCTTGTGGCTTTCTATGGTAATCTCCCATCACCTCTCTCTCTCAGTCTCTTCATTGGTCTCAGTGGCGGTGTTTCTTGTGGCTTTCTATGGTAATCTCCCATCACCTCTCTCTCAGTCTCTTCATTATTCTCAGTGGCGGTGTTTCTTGTGGCTTTCTATGGTAATCTCCCATCACCTCTCTCTCTCAGTCTCTTCATTGGTCTCAGTGGCGGTGTTTTCTTGTGGCTTTCTATGGTAATCTCCCATCACCTCTCTCTCTCAGTCTCTTCATTGGTCTCAGTGGCGGTGTTTCTTGTGGCTTTTTTTTTGGTTTGTTTTTGGCTCCAGTGTTGGTGTTCCTTGTGGCTTACATTGGTCTCAGTGTAAGTGTTCCTTGTGGCTTTCAATGGTCTCAATGGCAGAGTTCCTTGTGGCTTACTTTGGTCTCAATGGCGGTGTTCTATGTAGCTTACTTTGGTCTCAATGGCAGTGTTCTATGTAGCTTACTTTGGTCTTAATGGCGGTGTTCTATGTAGCTTACTTTGGTCTCAATGGCGGTGTTCTATGTAGCTTACTTTGGTCTCAATGGCGGTGTTCTATGTAGCTTACTTTGGTCTCAATGGCGGTGTTCTATGTGGCTTTCAATGGTCTCAATGGCAGTGTTCTATGTAGCTTACTTTGGTCTCAATGGCAGTGTTCTATGTAGCTTACTTTGGTCTCAATGGCGGTGTTCTATGTGGCTTTCAATGGTCTCAATGGCAGAGTTCCTTGTGGCTTACTTTGGTCTCAATGGCGGTGTTCTATGTGGCTTACTTTGGTCTCAATGGCGGTGTTCTATGTGGCTTTCAATGGTCTCAATGGCGGTGTTCTATGTGGCTTACTTTGGTCTCAATGGCGGTGTTCTATGTGGGTTTCAATGGTCTCAATGGCGGTGTTCTATGTGGCTTTCAATGGTCTCAATGGCGGTGTTCTATGTGGCTTACTTTGGTCTCAATGGCGGTGTTCTATGTAGCTTACTTTGGTCTCAATGGCGGTGTTGCTTGTGGCTTTCTTTGTCTCAATGTAGGTGTTTCTTGTGGCTTTCTTTCTTTGTCTCAATGGCGGTGTTCTATGTAGCTTACTTTGGTCTCAATGGCAGTGTTGCTTGTGGCTTTCTTTGTCTCAATGTAGGCGTTCCTTGTGGCCTTTGTCTCAATGGCGGTGTTTCTTATGGCTTCTTTGTCTCAATGGTGATGTTTCTTGTGGCTTTCTTTGTCTCAATGGCGGTGTTCCTTGTGGCTTTCTTTGTCTCAATGGTAGTGTTCCTTGTGGCTTTGTTTGTCTCAATGTAGGCGTTCCTTGTGGCTTTCTTTGTCTCAATGACGGTGTTCCTTGTGGCTTTCTTTGTCTCAATGCAGATGTTCTTTGTGACTTTCTTTGTCTCAATGTAGGCGTTCCTTGTGGCTTTCTTTGTTTCAATGACAGTGTTCCTTGTGGCTTTCTTTGTCTCAATGGCGGTGTTCCTTGTGGCTTTCTTTGTCTCAGTGGCGGTGTTCCTTGTGACTTTCTTTGTCTCAATGACGGTGTTTCTTTGTGGCCTTCTTTGTCTCAATGGCGGTGTTTCTTGTGGCCTTTGTCTCAATGACGGTGTTTCTTCTGGCTTTGTTTCGTCTCAATGGCGGTGTTTCTTGTGGCCTTTGTCTCAGTGACGGTGTTTCTTCTGGCTTTGTTTCGTCTCAATGGCGGTGTTTCTTGTGGCGCTTTTGTCTCAATGTCGGTGTTCCTTGTGGCCTTCTTTGTCTCAGTGGCGGTGTTTCTTGTGGCTTTCTTTGTCTTGACGGCGGTGTTATGTGGCTCTCTCCTGTATTCTCTCTCATCTCTCCCATTTTTTTTTTCGGCTTAAAGCAGTATGACTGGCAATGTTTCCCAGCGTAGGTTCGTCATTTCCCTTTATTTCTTAAAAGCGCTTTGTTACATTTTTTGGAGAAAACTCTGCTGTGTGATGCCAAAATAGCAAAATTATCTTTTTTTTATTTTTTTTTTTTTTTTTTTTTTTTATTATTATTTTTTTTATTCTTATTTTATTTATTTATTTATTTATTTTTTGCTGTCCCAATATCTGCGCCACCTCAGAGGCAGTGCACCCACCCGCTCATTCCGATACCCCGTCCACAGCCACAGCCCGGTCGCCCCGCCGTAGCCCCGGCACCGGCAATCCACAGGGAGCAGTCAATGTCAAGTCGTTCCTAGGCAACCCACCGGAGGAGACACTGCACTGCTGCCGAGTCACTTCGGTGGTGTTCAGTGGCGCCTGTTTTGATCTAACATACGCAGGACACCACCTACTAAGCCCCCTACTGACGACAATAATTGCTTAGTCGCGAAGCCGGCGTGAGTGAGCTCTCCCTCAGGAGAGCGCCACCACATCCGTCCAGCGACAGCCCCCATGGACTCGCCGATACCGGTGACCCCGACGGAACCAAACCAAGGCCACAGATGTGGAGAGGACATCGAAATTGAGGTCACCATGAGAACAGGGCATGAAGGGCCACAGTATTTGAGACATTTTTTTTTTTATGCTGATCGATGAGAATGAGGATGGTTAAGATGATGCTACGGATTTCCATTTCGGTCTGAGACTACATGACAGGGCTGTACTCTACGCTTCCTTTCATAATATAGCCCGGCTTCAACAGGCCCGGGAGACTCAGGCACCTGCAGTGTTGGTCAGAAAATTTGAGCAACACTCTCAGAAACGCATCCATTAAGTGGATAAAACCCGACTGTGTGGTACCAGTCTTCCCAACTGAGTCCGCAGCAAACTCAACTCTGGGTAGGAGCCGGTCGGGGCAGAAAAACCCACATGACTCTGATGGGATTCGAACCCACGACCTCCCAGCCGGCAGGCCGCGACGCTAACCACTTCGCCGCGGCGGCTGGTGCAAAATTATCTCTTTATTTCAGCAAAGTAATAAACAAGTTAATTGAATGGTCTGAATTATATCATGGGCCTATGTGTAGAAACCTCACAATGCCAAACGTGTGATAATCAGAAAATAATGGCGACCCAAAAAATCTCTCTAATACTTACGCCACTTTCTACATTAATGATAAAGATGTTGAACAAACAGATAGCCGCCACGTTTCAGGTATAGTTATGGATAATATTATCGTCATCGGAACATACACAGACTTCATGTCAGATTATCTTTTTTTTTAATGTCAGTTACTGAATCAAACAATTCTTAGATACCGTTCATTTTTAAATATTTTTTTAAGGCTTACATCGAATCTCGTAAAAACGTTTGCATTCACACTTTGTAACTGAACAAGTAACATTGACGTTCTCTTTATTAAATCTTCAATATAATTGACTGAAACAAAGACGTGGAGATCCTTCGGTTAAATTTGGAACTGAAATACAACACAGCGATTTTGATGTGAAAAGATCTACTGAAAAGTACTCTCTCTTCATTGATAAGAAATATAGATTGATTAACATTGGCAATGCTCATAACATTATGTAGATTGATTGACAGTGGCCATGCTCATAACATTATATAGATTGATCGACAATGGCCATGCTCATAACATTATATAGATTGACAATGGCCATGCTCATAACATTATATAGATTGACAATGGCCATGCTCATAACATTATATAGACTGATTGACAGTGGCCATGCTCATAACATTATATAGATTGACTGACAATGGCCATGCTCATAACATTATATAGATTGACTGACAATGGCCATGTTCATAACATTATATAGATTGACAATGGCCATGCTCATAACATTATATAGATTGACAATGGCCATGCTCATAACATTATATAGATTGACTGACAATGGCCATGCTCATAACATTATATAGATTGACAATGGCCATGCTCATAACATTATATAGATTGACTGACAGTGGTCATGCTCATGACATTATATAGATTGACTGACAGTGGTCATGCTCATGACATTATACTGCCTTTGTTGGGCGAAATACTAATGTTTCCTTCAAAGTTTGTTTCGACTTCCGCCCGCAGTCACCTCACTGGAAACTAAAACGGACTCTCTCTCTCTCTCTCTCTCTCTCTCTCTCTCTCTCTCTCTCTCTCTCTCTCTCTCTCTGTCTGTCTGTCTGTCTGTCTGTCTCTCTCTCTCTCTCTCTCTCTCTCTCTCTCTCTCTCTCTCTCTCTCTCTCTCTCTCTCTCTGTCTCTCTCTCCTCTCTCTCTCTCTCTCTCTCTGTCTGTCTGTCTCTCTGTCTCTCTCTCTCCTCTCTCTCTCTGTCTGTCTGTCTGTCTGTCTGTCTGTCTGTCTCTCTCTCTCTCTCTCTCTCATCTCTCTCTCTCTCTCTCTCTGTCTGTCTGTCTGTCTCTCTCTCTCTCTCTCTCTCTCTCTCTCTCTCTCTCTCTCTCTCTCTGTCTGTCTGTCTGTCTGTCTCTCTCTCTCTCTCTCTCTCTCTCTCTCTCTCTCTCTCTCTCTCTCTCTGATGTCTGGTTCATAAGCTTTACCTGATTCACATCGCTTTCCTTTTCTTTGTTTTTATTATACAATTTATTTCATTCGTGGATCGTATGTGTACACCATCCCCTTCATGAGGAGCCACGGTCTTTTTTTTCAGTAAAGTTTCCACGTCCCTAACCTCCTCTGCCCGTCTCTCTCTCTCTCTCTCTCTCTCTCTCTCTGTTCAAAGTATTTTGCTGTTGGCGTGTGTCATGAGCTCTTGATGGAGGTCCAGCACATCATCTTTGGGAAATAAAAGAGGGCGCTGTCATTGGGCGGGACAACCTGAGGCCAAATGGTGAGAAGGATGAAGTGTGTGTCACGTGATCGGTTGTTTCAATGCCGGGGCAGGACATGACCAATTGGAAAGCCGAGAACTGACCGGTATATCTTGAGCAGAGAACTGACCGGTATATCTTGAGCAGAGAACTGACCGGTATATCTTGAGCAGAGAGCTGACCGGTATATCTTGAGCAGAGAACTGACCGGTATATCTTTAGCGTGGAACGTGACGAGGAAGAAGAATTAGTACTGCGTCCTTCAAAATAGACAGTTGGTCAGAAGTATGAGCATGTCTTACCGACTTTTGGTCCGTGTGGGATCTACTCATTGTTTTGTTTTGTGTTTTACTTTGTTTTACCCCTTTCAAACAATACTCCCTTTTCCAACTTCAACCGTATGTCGTTGCCAAACAAGTTTTAATGATACATGTGACAGCATTACAAAGAAGCATCAGAAAAACGTTACGAGGATGACATTCAGATATATTCAAGTGAATGACATTCACAGCCCATTGCAATCAAATTCTGTATGGTTGTGAAGGAAAAACAAAATAACAAATATGCATTCGTGTGCTAGGTGTAAATGCAAAATTAACAAAACAAACGCACTAAAGGAAGAAAAGCACTGACCAATAGCTTAAATGAGCAGACATAAACAGTCGAACCTTGAAGGAGCAGACATAAACAGTCAAACCTTGAAGGAGCAGATATAAACAGTCAAACCTTGAAGGAGCAGACATAAACAGTCAAACCTTGAAGGAGCAGACATAAACAGTCAAACCGTATATAGAAGGAGAAGAAAGACAGGTCGGCAGACAAGCACACAAGTAAACAAACAAGGAAAAATTAAAGACAGACAAAAACAAAGAGACAAAGGATGCGGCATGACTCTCAATACACCAGCATGTAATATTTCACTCAATACACCAACATGTAATATATCATTCAATACACCAACATGTAATATTTCACTCAACACACCAACATATAATATTTCACTCAATACACCAACATATAATATTTCATTCAATACACCAACATGTAATATTTCATTCAATACACCAACATATATATATCACTCAATACACCAACATGTAATATTTCATTCAATACACCAACGTATAATATTTCATTCAATACACCAACATGTAATATTTCACTCAACACACCAACATGTAATATTTCATTCAATACACCAACATATAATATATCACTCAATACACCAACATGTAATATTTCATTCAATACACCAACGTATAATATTTCATTCAATACACCAACATGTAATATTTCACTCAACACACCAACATGTAATATTTCATTCAATATACCAACATATAATATATCACTCAATACACCAACATGTAATATTTCATTCAATACACCAACATATAATATATCACTCAATACACCAACATGTAATATTTCATTCAATACACCAACATATAATGTTTCACTCAATACACCAACATGTAATATTTCAAACCTTTGCACGTCATGAGTCAATAGACATGCAGTTATCTATGTTAACATGACGACCTGTCTACAACATATAACATGACGACCTGTCTACAGCATATAACATGACGACCTGTCTACAACATATAACATGACGACCTGTCTACAACATATAACATGACGACCTGTCTACAGCATATAACATGACGACTTGTCTACTACATATAACGTGACGACCTGTCTACTACATATAACGTGACGACCTGTCTACAGCATATAACATGACGACTTGTCTACTACATATAACATAACGACCTGTCTACAGCATATAACATGACGACCTGTCTACAGCACGAGTTAAATTTACACTCAGGGGCTGCTGTTATGAGATGCACGTGCTTATTCATTTGACTGTTCTTCTCACCTATGAAGGCCGTGTAGTAAAATCATTTTATGCAGAACAGTGCATTGTTCATCTTCGTGTCTGTGTTTTGTACCTTAACTTCAGCTGTGTTAGGAACTGAACAGTGGCTGTATTTTGTACCTTAACTTCAGCTGTGTTAGGAACTGACAGTGGCTTGATTTGATTTACTTGATATAAGAAGTGCTTAGCCAAAAGGAATATCAAGTTAGGAACTTGGTCTGGATGACCAGCTGTGCTACTGCCATATGAAGCAAGTTCTTCACTGAACTCCAAGCTGTGTTTCACTAGAGGACCACAAGGTTTCCGCCGTGTCACGGCGCCTTAAAGGTGTTGTGTAGATTCTGTGTGCATGCTGCAGAAGGTGCCTGTGTCAATGGGATTCTATGTGCATGTTGCAGAAGGTGCCTGTGTCAATGGGATTCTGTGTGCATGCTGCAGAAGGTGCCTGTGTCAATGGGATTCTATGTGCATGCTGCAGAAGGTGCCTGTGTCAATGGGATTCTATGTGCATGTTGCAGAAGGTGCCTGTGTCAATGGGATTCTGTGTGCATGCTGCAGAAGGTGCCTGTGTCAATGGGATTCCATGTGCGTGCTGCAGAAGGTGCCTTTGTCAATGGGATTCTGTGTGTATGCTGCAGAAGGTGCCTGTGTCAATGGGATTCCATGTGCATGCTGCAGAAGGTGCCTGTGTCAATGGGATTCTATGTGCATGCTGCAGAAGGTGCCTGTGTCAATGGGATTCTATGTGCATGCTGCAGAAGGTGCCTGTGTCAATGGGATTCTATGTGCATGCTGCAGAAGGTGCCTGTGTCAATGGGTTTCTGTGTGTATGCTGCAGAGAAGGTGCCTTTGTCAATGGTATTCTGAGTGCATGCTGCAGAAGGTGCCTTTGTCAATGGGACTCAGCTTGTTTTCGGGGATTCAGTGCCAACAGCTCTATATGCAATTCTTGGATTAAGCTATTTCGAAGACACATCACTGATTATATGCATTTTGTACAAAGTCATTTCCGGTGAACTGCTTTCACTGTGTTCTCAGTGCCTACAGCACTTTGAAGTTACATGGCAGAGCAGGAATGTAATGTGGTCCATTTTGTGCTTTTTACAAACAGAATAGACTGCATGCAAGGATTTTCTCAATATAACTATCGGTCGTTTGGAAATTGTCAAGATTTTAATGTGATTCTCTGCTTGTCTAACACAACCATTTTATGTTTTAGAAAAGGATGTTCTTAGACCGTACTTGTGATTGAATTCTTCAAGTAAAAGAAATTCTCTTTTTTTTTATTCGGAAAATGGGATATGCAAGAGATTCCTTTTTCAATACCTTTTTCATGAGGCAGAGTTGAGTTTCCGACAGTGATATTTTCAATTTAAAACGAAGGCTCTGATCTGCTCATTAATGGAAGCTGTCTACTTCTTTTTTAATTTCTAAATAACGGACTGATTAATTCATTACCTTTGTTTTTATTTCATCTTTAATATATCGTGGTTTTCTTTCTAAAGATTTAATATATTTCAAAAGTGTCCTTTCAAAAACTTGTTGGTATGCTTATATTTGGAGGATAAATCAGGACCAAATAGCATCTTTAGAACAACAATGAAAGAACACTTGTTTCCATTTATGATTTCTAATACGCGATTTTCGAAACCACGTTAACTTCAGTGCATTCATATAGCAGTAAATATTTGGAATTCCCATTCCAACGTGACGCATATATTCAACTTACGTGTTTCTATTAATTCTATCACGTTTATTGTTCCATATAAACTTAAAGCAATCTCTTCTCTTTTTTTTTTCTTTTTTTTTTTTTAAATACAGAAAACGGGAGGGTTTGGAAGTAACAACCATACACGAACAACAAGTTTTGACAGAACCATTGATTTTAGTACAGCAACCCTTCAAAAAAAAAGTGTGTGTGTGTGTGGGGGGGGGGGGGGGGGGGGGGTGGATCGATCGCTTCATCCGTGTATTTAATGATATAAATAAAATCGAACCTAAAACAACAGAGGAACTTCTAGCAGAACTAATATTCTATACTAAGAATATTAATTGGCGGGACACACACACACACACACACACACACACACACACACACACATATATATATATATATATATATATATATATATATATTAAAAATAAATAAATAAACGAATGCGGAAGAGACACACAGGGTGGACTGATTTCGACTTCTGCTCAAAGTGCGACATTGCCTTAAATCCACTGACATATTTAAGTTGCATAACCTGCATTAAGAAGTACGTGAAAACGACTAGTATGAACATTAAAGATTCTAAAAGAGAGAGTGAACCTAAGTCAGTACATATGCTAATAGAAAAGTGTAAAGCGTTCAAGAAAATACTGCGACGCGCTCATAGAAGATTTTTTTAAGACACACTGTTGCAATAAAATGGGAAACTATCTTTGAAAGATTGGAAAAGTTGTTTTTTATAAAATCGTCAAAATTATCGAGATAAAACTCAGGTGGTTTTTAGGTTAGAGTTCTCCATCTTTTACTGGCGACAAATGTGGTTTTGTTTTGAGAGAAATTGTAATTGTACAAAGCAACAGCTGTAGTCTGTGCTTGAGAGAAAAAGACAGTATAAAGCACGGATTGTGGGAATGCGTTTCACACAAAAACTTCTGGAAAGAGTTTCACAACCATCGTCGCAAGCACATTACTCCAATACAGATGAAGTAGATATAAACGAACGCATCAGCATTCATCAGAACTTTAAGAGTGACGATGTTTTCGATTATATATATATATATATATATATATATATATATATATATATATATATATACTGAACACTTAAGTAGTGGGGAAAACAAGTGCAGGCTAACAATTCTTCAGTCATCATAATAATAACTTCGCAAAGATTTGAACTTTTAAAGAAAAAAAATAAAGATGAAGAAACGGGGGGAAATATAGATATGAGAACCCTTTACCAACTGCATGGGGAACCATCGTGATCCCTTCTGAGAGCAGATCTATTTGTATTGCCTGCTCCTAGACCTTTCGTCCGCTGGATGGGACTCATCAGGGAGACACGGCTGATTGTGTCTGCGCTCCTGGTGTAAATAGTGACACACCACAATCCATAATTCTGCGGTGTTCTTACCACCAAGGGTTCAAAAAAGAATCCAACAGCACCCCCAAAGCAGCCAGCGAAGGATGGTAAATAGAACAAAAGGAAAGTGTGGATAGGGAAAAAAGTTACTGAAAAACTAAAGGCATTATGCAAACAGTATAAAATGTAAGGGACAATCTTTGAGCCTATGCATATAATCTTTGAGCATATATATATATATATATATATATATATATATATATATATATATATATATATATATGTGTGTGTGTGTGTGTGTGTATTAAAACAAGTTTTTCACCTGAGTCTCGCTACCGTCGGTTTCATGCTATTGCAATCTTCTGGCGAGTGATGATGAAGTGAATGACGTCATACAGGAATGAGTTTATAAAGTCTTTGACGTCAGGTAGTTTTCCTTTCTGCTAGTTTTCTTTTTTCTTTTCGTGCCGACATTGAAATTAATTCTGTTTTTTTTTTTTTGTTTTTTTTTTTGTTCAATGCATCTTTTTATGCAAGGCTATTTGAAGCTTTTCTTCTATGCATAGATTGCAATGTCTCTCTGCAAATGAAATATGATGGTATGGAAATGAGGAGATAAAGGTAACAAATAAATATGAATATTTAGGCATTGTTTTTACAACCAGTTAAGCTTGATGTCTGGCTGGACAGAAGTCGCTAGAAGGGTAGAAAAGGGGTATGGAAATTCTTCGCACCATGAGAAGATTAAATTCGATTGATTCTAATTTATTCTGGAAAAAGTTTGATTCACAAATAGAACCCATGTTATCATATGGTGCTGAAGTTTGGGGACTTAATGAAAATAAACAAATGGAGAATATTCACACATTTGCAATAAAAAGATTTCTAAACATACCTTTACACTCATCAAATAAAATGTGTTACGGAGAGTCAGGTCGATATCCTTTATTTATTAGAAATTATATTAAATGTGTGAGATACTGGCTAAAAGTAACTCGACTTCCACTAAATCGTATATGTAGACAGGCATATGAAAAATGCTTTTCAGACAAATGGAAATAGGAGTGTACAACTGGGTGTCGGATGTAAAAAAGGTTTTAACAGAAAATGGATTTGGCATTGTTTGGATTGCACATGGGGTAGGTAGTGAGAAAATGTTTTTGTTTGAATTTAAGCAGCGACTGATTGATTGTTTTAAGCAAAACTGGCACTCCACTGTGGCTGGAAATGATAAATACAGCTGGTACCTTTAAAGATTCGTTATACCCTGAAAAATATCTTGGTGTAATAACTAATAAATGGCATAGGGACTTACTTGTCAGATTTAGAACAAGAACCTTAGGTTTATATTCATATAAAAGGTGTTTACTTCAGATTCGATCATGAGGTCGGTATGCCCGTTATGTTCGAATGGTTTCGAAGATGAGATGCATTTCTTATTCGATTGTGGTGAATACAATGAATTACGAAACACATGTAGTCTGTTTACTAAATACAACGCGCAAAGATATAACTTTAGAAAAATGCTGACATCAGGAAATGAAGACATTATTAGATCACTTGCTGCGTTCATTGCGAAAGCAATAATATTAGGAAGAAAAATTTAGATTGTTGGTTATCGAATTATTTATCATGAAAATGTTACTCTGCTAGGTATCTATTATGTGCCGTTGTTGTGCTGAAAGGAAAAGGTAATAAGTGTCACTAATTGTTGACTCATAGGTCGGTTGGTCGTAGCTTATGACCCAGTATTAATGGATGTTTTTTTACAAAGCTGTTTGATTTTGCATTTATCTTCGGTTATCGCCAGATGTAATTTTGCATTTTGATTTATGATTGCGCTTTCCTTGGCATTAGAGCCGAAAGAGCTATTGCCCATAAATCCTTTGTCATTGTCATTGTCATTGTCATTGTCATTGTCATAGATTGCATTGTCCACTCTCTCTTCTATCAGTGTTGGACTTTCTCAGGAAGTCATAGCCCTACCCCAAGTGGTATTGAGCACTCTTACAGATCGGATACTCTTCGCTGTGATATATATATATATATATATATATATATATATATATATATATATATATATATATATATATATATATATATATATATATATATATATATATATATATATATGGTCAATGGAGACTGGGCAAAATAATTCCTACACTTAACTCATTTCGGAAAAAGATGAAAATGAGAAATAAAATAGCTTTTTTTAACCATAAACTGTTGACGAAATCTGATCAATATAAACTGACTGGGCCCGCTATGAATCCATAACAGAAATTTAGATGACGATTACTTCAAATCGTTAATCAAAGCTATGTTTAATGACGATTACTTTATATTGTTAATCAAAGCTATGTTTCACACATCCAGGCACTGCCTCTTAATCCACATTTCCACCATTCTCCGTATGATACCCACCCTAAACCTTATCATGGTTATATTTTCTGATTCATATAATTATTGAGTCACAAAGAAGCTCAGTATGATACCCACCCTAAACCTTATCATGGTTGTAGTTTATGATTCATGTAATCATTGAGTCACAGAGAATGCTCAGTATGATACCCACCCTAAACCTTATCATGGTTGTATTTTCTGATTCTTATATTGAGTCACAAAGAAAGTATGATTATATATGAAAGAAAACAAGCAACAAGTAAAATCAGATATATTTGCGTTAGAGAATGAGAGTGAGACAGAGAGAAGAAGAATGTGTGAGCCTGAGATAAAATAAGAAAATGGAGTGGAGGGGGGATGAATGGGTTTAGAAGATGAATGAATAAGACAGAAAAGATGTGATCACAAAAGTATTACTTCAGAACATTTACTTCGAGTCATAGTACGTCTCTTTTTTCTAATTTTACATCTGGTGATATCCATTTTCTTATTCTGTTATTTTATTTTATTTCATTTTGTTTAGGTTTTTCCAAACGTCTGTGCCACCTCAGAGGCAGTGCACCCACGCCGCTCATTCCGACACCCCGTCCACAGCCACAGCCCGGTCGGCCCCCGCCGCAGCCCCGGCACTGACAATCCACAGGGAGCAGCAGTCAATGTCAAGTCGTTCCGAGGCAATCCACCGGAGGAGACACTGCACTGCTACCGAGTCACTTCGGTGGTGTTCAGTGGCGCCTGTTCTGATCTAACATACGCAGGACACCACCTACTAAGCCCCCTACTGACGACAATAATTGCTTAGTCGCGAAGCCGGCGTGAGTGAGCTCTCCCTCCGGAGGGCGCCACCACGTCCGTCCAACGACAGCCCCCCCCCACGGACTCGCCGATACCGGTGACCCCGACGGAATCAAACCAAGGCCACAGACGTGGAGAGGACATCGAAACTGAGGTCACCATGAGAGCAGGGCATGAAGGGCCACAGAATTTGAGACTTTTTTTTTTTATGCTGATCGATGAGAATGAGGATGATAAGATGATGCTACGGATTTCCATTTCGGTCTGAGACTACATGACAGGGCTGTACTCTACGCTTCCTTTCATAATATATCCCGGCGTCAACCAGGCCCGAGAGATACAGGCACCTGCGGTGTTGGTCAGGAAATTTGAGCAACACTCTCAGAAATGCATCCATTTAGTGGATGAATCTCGACTGTGTGGTCCCAGTCTTCCCAACTGAGTCAGCAACACAACTCAGCTCTGGGTAGGAGCCGGTCGGGGCAGAAAAACCCACATGACTCTGATTGGATTCGAATGATCATCGATTATATGATCGTGATAAAGAATGTTTTTTTAAAATAAATTCGTGTTTTGACATCGCGAAGCGCTGGAAGCGTTCATAACGGCTGAGGCGCAACCCTGTATAAATCCCGACATCATCATCATCATTACCATTTGTTATTATTTTTTTTGTTTTCATCCTATCATCATCATCATCATCGTCGTCGTCGTCGTCGTCGTCGTCGTCGTCGTCATCGTCATCATCATCCTCGTCATCATCATCATTATTATTATTGTTAGTATTATTGTTGTTGTTGTTGTCATCATATCATCATCATCATCATCATCATCATCATCATCATCATCATCATCATCCCCGTCATCATCATCATCATCATCATCATCATCATCATCATCATTATTATTATTATTGTTATTATTGTTGTTGTTGTCGTCGTCATTATCATCATAATTATCTTTGTTATTATTATTGTTGTCGTTGTTATCATCATCATCATCATCATCATCATCATCATCATCATCATCATCATCATTACCGTCATTCACCATTATTATTACAGTTGTTGTTTTTGTTGTTGTTGTTGTTGTTTCTATCGCTATTGATAGTGTTACTGTTGTTGTTATCATAAGCAGTTGTTGTTGTAGCAATAGTAGTAGCAGTATCAGGTGAATTTACTTTGGAGTTGCTTCATTACAGGAGTTTAGTGTTATTGATGATATCATTATTTTAACAGAATCATTAGTCGGTTAAGATATATGCGTAACGATGTGACTGACATTCCCAGCACTTTTTTGTCAGGTTGACATCCATGAAGGAAAAGACAGAAGACGTGTCAGGAACACGAGCTACACAGGATGGTGACATGTATCCATCATTACGTTAATAACTTGGCAAAGACTTTAAACAATAAAGGGGGGGGGGGGGGGGGGGGGGGGGGGGGGGGGGGGGGGACGCAAACCGAACGTGTGAAACAAACAAATGAAAAGTCAGGGATGTATCAATGTATGTTTAAAAACAGCATGAAATCCGTAATTTGCAGCGTATCAGGACCATCGTAATCCATCTGGACGACAGAACTATTCATATCGCCTGCTCAGAGGCTTTTCGTCCGTTGGATCGGTCACACACACACACACACACACACACACACACACACACACACACACACACACACACACACACACACACACACACACACACACTCACTCTCATTATATATAATTATTTAGTTAGTTAGCTCGGTAAGTAGGCAGGTAATTAGATCGTTAGTTAGATGAAATGCTCTTTTGATGTCCTTGGCTCCGCACCTTATACAAATGTGGTAAACACCGAAAAAGTAAAACATAGTTATAAAACAACAGTCTTTTCCTATCTTCAGACCACAATGTATTTTTTCACACGTAGTGCTGATGTACAGATTCTTCAGGTCAGGGTTAAATTGCGCTGATGTACAGATTCTTCAAGTCAGGGTTAAACTGTGCTGATGTACAGATTCTTCAGGTAAGGGTTAAATTATACTGATGTACAGATTCTTCAGGTCAGGGTTAAATTATACTGATGTACAGATTCTTCAGGTCAGGGTACACATCATTGACCGAGGAAGATGTACATCAGCCAACGTTTGTGGTGGAAAACACATTGAGGTCTGAAACCATGAAGAGGCCGTCTTGACGCATAGATAGATAGATCGATAGATAGATAAATAGAGATAGATAGATAGATAGATAGATAGATAGATAGATAGATAGATAGATAGATATAGATAGAATATGTATGTATGTAGATAGAAAGGTAGATACATAGATACATCGAGTGTAGAAAGATGGATATAATTATATAGATATAATCAAATACATAGAATAGGGTTCCAGAAGATAATTTTTGTGTTAATATAATAGTTGAGGGCCGCGAAGGGTATTGCGAAGTTTGACCTGGTGCTTTTGTTTAAATCGCCAGGTACAAAAGATTGTACAGAAATCCACTGCTGAATGATGTCATGGGAATTTGAATTATTTTGTTTTTGTCTCAAATAGCACTCTTTTTCCCGGGGGAAGTCGTTGAAAATGTCTTGCTGTTGGAGGCTGTGGAGTGGGTTTTTTGTTGTTTTTTTTTTTCTTTTCTTTTCTTTTCTTTTTTTAATGTTCTATTCTCTACCTCTGGACAGTCAGTCGTTTAACTGTCTTGTTCACGTCATCGTCGCAAATCGGCAGCAGCCCAGAAAACAGACACTTGTTGACAAATGGTTTTCACTGCACTAAAACATCTTCATTATCAGATATCAGAGGACCTGCTTGGGAATTCGAAAGACTGACGTGTCGGCTACTTGATTAATTCTCCAGTTACGAGTACAGCGTTTTGCCGTTAAAGTTCTGAGAATGTGGTTCCTGTTTTAGATGTGTAACTGATGGACAAAATCTCTCTCTCTCTCTCTCTCTCTCTCTCTCTCTCTCTCTCTCTCTCTCTCTCTCTCTCTCTCTCTCTCTCTCTCTCTCTCTCTCTCTCTCTCTGTTTTTCTTTATTTGTTGATTCATCTGTTCCATTGGTAACGGTCTGGTGGATGTCATGGGTGTGTGTAAACAGTGGGCCATCTTTTCAAGTCACGATCAGGGTGCACTCCCTATTCTGGATCTACTTGCAGCCCATGTCATTCAAACGATGTCTGCATTAACATTGTTGTTGTTCTTGTTTCTTCCAAAAGTGTGTGCATGTTGAGAGAGAGAATGTGTGTTCTGTTAGAATTTTAGAAAATGCTGTGCCTGTTTAAAGAGAGAACATGTATCTTTTTGATTTAGAAAGAGAGAGAACGTGAGTTCTCTTTCGTATAAAAGAATGTTTATTCAAAGAAAGATCGTGTATTTTTCTTTCATGAAATTATGTTTGCTTACAAAGGATGGGCGATTTTTTTTCTTCTTTTTTTTTTTTTTGTATTAAAGAGGAAGGCTTTATTAAAGACAGAGAGTGAGTCTATTTTATTACATGAAAATCTCGATTGCAGGAAGGAGAGACGGTATCCTAATTTACGAACATAGTATTAATTGCAAGAGAGAGTGTGTCATTTATTTCACCCAACTTAGCTTTGTATTGAAAGAGAAAGCGCTTGGTCTATTTTATCTTTAAAAAGTGCTGAGAGAGAGAGAGAGAGAGAGAGAGAGAGAGAGGGGAGGAGAGAGAGAGAGAGAGAGAGAGAGAGAGAGAGAGAGAGAGAGAGAGAGAGAGAGAGGAGGAGAGAGAGGATGTATCTGATAGATGTATAATGCTGTGGGAAGCAACGAGAAAAGTGATCTCTAAGAAAAGCTCGCCGACATATGGAAGTTTTTCCCCCTCCCCTCCCCCGCTACCCCCCCCCCCCCACCCCCCCCCCCTCCTCCCTTACCCCCCCTATGTACGTGTTTAAGCTCTTTGTACTATTCTATAATGTCTAGAATATGTTCCTACTTTATCCGCGAGTTTTGATAACGCTTGACTGAAGAGAGGCTTGTATGTACCGAGAGAGCACGTGATGTATGTACCGAGACAACACGTGATGTATGTACCGAGAGAGCACGTGATGTATGTACCGGGAGAGCACGTGATGTATGTACCGAGAGAGCACGTGATGTATGTACCGAGACAGCACGTGTTGTATGTACCGGGAGAGCACGTGATGTATGTACCGAGACAACACGTGATGTATGTACCGAGAGAGCACGTGATGTATGTACCGGGAGAGCACGTGATGTATGTACCCGAGAGAGCACGTGATGTATGTACCGAGACAGCACGTGTTGTATGTACCGAGAGAGCACGTGTTGTATTACCGAGAGAGCACGTGTTTCGTTGGCTGCTTCAACATATGCTGCATCAAAGAGCTTGCCTTTGTGTTCGCCTGTATGTGCAAGAGAGAGAGAGAGAGAGAGAGAGAGAGAGAGAGAGAGAGAGAGAGAGAGAGAGAGAGAGGGTGAAGGGGGGAGTGGCTGCGAAGAACAACCACATTCAACGATTAAATTTCAGGCATAGGTTCTTGTTCCCATCTAATTTCAGGCGAAGGTTTTTCTTCTCATCTGTCTGCTAAATGAAGTGATGCATCGGAGGATGAATGGAGTAGAGACGTTAGAGGAGATGAAGAAGAAGAAGAAAACACATGAATGGAAATACATAACACACACATAGGCCTGCAGACAAACCTGACAATAACACACGTATAAACTTAATGTTGATAAACATTCTGATACAGAGAGAGAGAGACAGAGAGAGAGAGAAAAGAGAGAGAGAGAGAGAGAGAGAGAGAGAGGGACGGACGACGGACGGACAAACAGGCAGACAGACAGACAGACAGACAGACAGACAGAGGATAGGTGTGAGGGAGAGGAAGGGTGGTGAAGACACAAAGGGTGGTCGGAGAATGCAAACGATATAATTTGGAAAAAAAAAGAAAGAAAAAAAAAAAAAAGACAAAAATGAAAAAAAAACACTCAATGAACTTGATAAGAGCAAGTGTTTGTTGTTGTACCCAGGCTAAAAGACTCCAGGGATCATGCAAACAGCCCAAGTACTTGAACAATTGCATCAGCTAGGGATGAGAACATTACGTGTGTGAGCGTTTTTGATTATCCCGCCACATGGGCAGCCAAACTCCGACTTCGGGGGATTTTGGCGATTGATAATGTTATGCTAGGAGCTTGTCACAATCGAAGACAATCCCCGCATAACTATGCAGAGCATAACAACATTTTGATGGAGCCCTGGTGTCTAGTCTCTGTCAACTGGCCTGACACAGCATAACAACATTTTGATGTAGCCTTGGTGTCTAGTCAGTGTCAATTGGCCTGACACAGCATAACAGCATTTTGATGTAGCCTTGGTGTCTAGCCAGTGTCAATTGGCCCTGACACAGCATAACAGCATTTTGATGTAGCCTTGGTGTCTAGTCAGTGTCAATTGCCTGACACAGCATAACAGCATTTTGATGTAGCCTTGGTGTCTAGTCAGTGTCAATTGGCCTGACACAGCATAACAGCATTTTGATGTAGCCTTGGTGTCTAGTCAGTGTCAATTGGCCTGACACAGCATAACAGCATTTTGATGTAGCCTTGGTGTCTAGTCAGTGTCAATTGGCCTGACACAGCATAACAGCATTTTGATGTAGCCTTGGTGTCTAGTCAGTGTCAATTGGCCTGACACAGCATAACAGCATTTTGATGTAGCCTTGGTGTCTAGTCAGTGTCAATTGGCCTGACACAGCATAACAGCATTTTGATGTAGCCTTGGTGTCTAGTCAGTGTCAATTGGCCTGACACAGCCTTAGCCAAGGCGCAATAAGGACAAAGAAAGGATTCATGAGCGATCTTTGCCGCCGGAAAAAAGATTGACAAACAAGAACATAAAACCAACACACACATCATGTGTATGTGTGTGTGTGTGTGTGTGTGTGTGTGTGTGTGTGTGTGTGTGTGTGTGTGTGTGTGTGTGTGTGTGTGTGTGTGAGAGAGAGAGAGAGAGAGAGAGGGAGAGAGAGAGACGATAATGGTATATTATTTAAAAGAAAAAAGAGGGCCAAAGCCCGATTTGAAGGGGAAACATGCAAAACTAAATGAAAACTTTTCTCGCACTTTGCTGTACAAACTCAGTGTAAACATGTGCCTGGTGTTTATATGAACTGCAGAGAGAGAGAGAGAGAGAGAGAGAGAGAGAGAGAGAGAGACGTGAATTTCAAACATACTTAAGATATACTCTCTCTCTCTCTCTCTCTCTCTCTCTCTCTCTCTCTCTCTCTCTCTCTCTCTCTCTCTCTCTCTCTCTACTTGTACGTTGGTTTGCGTTGGCAATTGCATCTCGTACTTATGATTTATTTTGTGGATTTTTCGTTATTTCTGTGACAGATATCACGTTGTCGTTGTTGAACTTGCTATATATTCCCTGTTTTAAAGGTCGGACGTCAAAACCCATTTAATGCTTCATAGGGTCTTCCCCTTACTGAAAGAAGAAACAAGAAATATGCTCTCTCAGGAAAACACAACACACAAAAACAAAACACACAAAAAAGTGAGTTGAGCAGAGACTCCATTGTTGAGCCATGTGTCAGTGGTGAGAAAGATAGGAAAAACAGCAGTATGTAAGACACACAGAGTGTAAACAGCAGTGTTTAAGACAGACACTGTACCGGTGTTAGTTGTTAGGAAGATAGGGGAAAACAGCAGTATGTAAGACAGACAGAGTGTAAGCAGCAGTATGTAAGACAGAGTGTAAGCAGCAGTATGTAAGACAGACAGAGTGCAAACAGCAGTATTGAAGACAGAGTGTAAACAGCAGAATGAAAAAAGTGTAAACAGCAGTATGTAAGACAGAGCGTAAACAGCAGTATTGAAGACAGAGTGTAAACAGCAGTATTGAAGACAGACAGAGAGTAAACAGCAGTATTGAAGACAGACTGTAAACAGCAGTATTGAAGACAGACTGTAAACAGCAGTATTGAAGACAGAGTGTAAACAGCAGTATTTAAGACGGAGTGAGCACCGAGCTGTCTCCCTCCATAATGCGTGCTGCTCACTTCTGTCTTTTGAAACACTCCTCTTTTCCCTCTCTCTCTCTCTCTCTCTCTCTCTCTCTCTCTCTCTCTCTCTCTCTCTCTCTCTCTCCCTCTCGCCATTGACAACGGGGCTTAAGGTAGAAGACATGTGGTTTCGCCCCTCCCTTTTCTGTGGCTCGGCTTTCAGCACACCAAATGCTCCTGCTTTTTCTCTTCGCTATCCAGTTCCCTCCCAAAGATTGCATTGGGATGTTTCTCTTCCCCTCCCCCTCCCCCTTCCTCCTCTTTTTCTACCCGTCCTGCGCTCTCTCTCTCTCTCTCTCTCTCTCTCTCTCTCTCTCTCTCTCTCTCATTCGCTCTCTCTCTGTGTCTCTGTCAGTCTGTCTGTCTCTGTCTCTGTCTCTGTCTCTCTCTCTCTCTCTCTCTCTCTCTCTCTCATTCGCTCTCTCTCTGTGTCTCTGTCAGTCGTCTGTCTCTGTCTCTGTCTCTGTCTCTGTCTCTCTCTCTCTCTCTCTCTCTCTCTCTCTCTCTCTCCCTCGTCCACTTCACTTCATTTTCATTGTGTTTCTACATAAACTCATGCATTGACTGACGCGCTGTTGTGTATAGTGCCATGCAGTCTTTATTATGTTTTGTCTTTGGGTCCACAGGGCTGGATGTAAAAAAGTCTTTATCCTTTTTTCATTCACCTCTTAATAAAATATGTTGTTCGTTTGCTCGTTTGTTCTCTCTCTCTCCTCTCTCTCTCTCTCTCTCTCTCTCTCTCTCTCTCTCTCTCTCTCTCTCTCTCTCCGCGCCTGTTATAGCAGAAACTCTTACTTATACTTGCAATCTTTATATAAACAGTGCTTCCTAGATGCTTAAAAAACAGACAAGAATCACGCCGTTGTATAACAGAGAAAACACGGCTGAACCACCCAGTTATCGACCTATATCTCTGTTTTTTTTGTCAGTTCTTTCCAAACCATTAGAACAACGCACCAAAAAGTGTCTTCTTTTCTATATCAACAAATATAATTGACTGCATCCCTGTCAGTTAGTTTCATTCTTGTCCAACTACTGTCACCGAGTTAGTCCATGGGTGGTTTTTAAACATAAACAACAGGCAATTCAGCTCTCTCATGTACTTTTCGTGGGTTGGCTAAAGCTTTGAATGACATTGAGCTTGAACTATGGAAGAGACAACAACTGGAATCTTTAACTACTGTCGATCTAAACTCATTCCCAGCAACGTTGGTAGACCACAAGGCTCTGCACTGGGTCCTCCGTTGTTTTCATTTTTTCAATTTCATTTCAATAACCTGAAACTGTTATCAATTGACATTAATAACCGTGTAAATGTGTGTTAATGAATAACAATTGACATTAATACAACTCTGACGCACAGTGAATTCATTTATCTCAACATGTGAAAACCTTTTTCCGAATTTGCCCTTCTTGTTACATACAACTCGCAAACTCACTCATCTCACTTCAGCTTCATCAAACTGAATTCATGTTGATTACAACTAGACAAAAATGTCAAACAACTTTCCCGAGATTTGCCCATTCTTTACATTTCCAACGAAACGCTGAAGAGGTTTCCAACCATAAGGGTTATGAGTAACAATCGACAGTCGTCTATTCTGGTCGAAACACATTTAGGAATTCTGCCCAGGAGTCGTGTCACAAAGCTATTTCAGCTGAAAAAATGAGAGAATTAAATCATCGTGCCCGGAGATTTTTTGTTTACTCCTAAATTCAACCAAATATTGACGGTACATATTCCATTCCTAATTTTTATTCTGTACAAATCAAGTTTTACTTATTCCGAAGTTTGCGTATGGAATTATTTCCCAGAATATCGTAAAAAATGTTATTGGATTTCAAGTCTGCTTTTCCTACCTACTTGATGAATCTGTCAAAACTAACTTTGCCCTGACCCAATGTTCTGACAAAATCTTCTCTGCCTCAATGTTGCACTTACCCCCTCTCTTCCCCCTGCCCGTTCCTCATCCCCTCTTCCTGTCTACTTCACGTCTACATCAATGTTTCTCCTGTTGCATACAGGTCCACTTCCAATGTCGAAAGTTACTGGGGACTTCTTTCTTGGTTCCAGAGCTCTGGACGTAAAAAGACACAGTTATGCTTATTCCATTAGCCTCTGTAAAACAATTCTCTCTCTCTCTCTCTCTCTCTCTCTCTCTCTCTCTCTCTCTCTCTCTCTCTCTCTCTCTCTCTCTCTCTCTCTCTCTCAAATTGTGGAACGTGCTGAAGAACAATGGTATGGAAGATAAATGATACACAAGAACATTGCACTGGCTTATATGCAAGACCAGTATATTCCCATGGATTTTACTGCACTGTGTGAGAGGGTTAAGCAAGGCTCTTTGCTAAACCTACAACTGCAGATATTGTTGATGAATGCTGTTGCCACAGAATGACCAGACGGGGAAAGCTGGGGTTTTGTTCGTTCGTTTGCTTGCTTGAAGACGGGGAAAGCTGGGGTTTTTGTTCGTTCGTTTGTTTGCTTGCTTGTTTCTTTCTTTCTTTCTTTCTTTGTTCATTTGTTTTGTTTGTTTTCACGTTGTTTACTCATGATGTCATATTTCTCTCAAATACTGTTGATGGGTCACAAAATCAGTTTTAAACCGAGAAGCCCATAGGATGGGTCTAGATAGAAGGCATTGGGATAAAACCATTTACTGGAATTGGGTGAAGGTGAAAATCTTTGTGTTCATAAAGATGGTGGCAAAGGTTTAGGGAATTCTTTGATGAGTTTTCATCACCAACACTGCATGGAAAGAACCGTGTAGAAATGGGGGTACACCGTGTAGAAATGGGGGTACACAGGTGACGGACATCATCAGAGCCACGAAAGAAAAAACATTTTGTTAATTCTTCCTTCCACTGAAATGTGGTTAATACACAAATCAGGCCTATCCTGACTTTGGGATCTGGCAGTGAATGAACTTTGAGACATCGTAAGGACAATTGCCATCAACATTTTCTAAAATAACATGTCTACTCTTCCAACATGTCTGCGTATAGTGAGACAGGTGAGTATCGGTATAGAACCAGCAGGAATGGTGAAAATGATCACATCATCAATGGCCAAAGGAATGGTGAAAATGATCACATCATCAATGGCCAAAGGAATGGTGAAAATGATCACATCATCAATGGCCAAAGGAATGGTGAAAATGATCACATCATCAATGGCCAAAGGAATGGTGAAAATGATCACATCATCAATGGCCATAGGAATGGTGAAAATGATCACATCATCAATGCAGAGTATTCAGGCAGGATCGGCAATGCTGCAACGGCAACACGAAGAAGGCGCGGGGGGGGGGGGGGGGGGGGGGGGGGGGGGGGGAGGGGGGGGGGGGGGGGGGGAAGAAAAGTGGGGATGGTAAGGAAGGAAGGGGGCGGGAAAGGGTGGAGGGAGGTGGGGGGGTCGTTGACAGTATATCAGAAAAGTGATTGAGAAGGGACTGGTCATCATCGTTTCTGGCCTGAATCAGGGAGTGAAGTGACGTGGCATTCATCTCAGGTCTGAGAGCACGATGAATCCTCTCCTGTGAACAAAACTGCCACGCAGAGGGAAGCATTCCACGTTCTGTTGGCATTCCTTATTTAAAAGAATTTTTGTGGCTGAAAAAAAAAAACAACAAAAAAAAACATTACGGTCATAAAAAGCCGAGTGGCGTAGAAGAATTGGAACGTTTGGGAAGAAGGCTTACAGAAAGTGTCTTTCTGGCTCATTTGGATATCATTACAAATGAAGTATTACTTGTTTTCCTCGCCTGCTTTTGAAAGAAAAGATTCGGCTTTCATTTGAAAGACCAGATTCAGCTTTCATTTGAAAGACCAGATTCAGCTTTCATTTTTGCCAAACCGATCGGGAGGCAACTAATAGGACACTGTCATCTGAGGCCACTAACATCACACTGTCATCTGACACTCAACTGAGGCACTAACAGGACACTGTCATCTGACACTGTCATCTGAGGCCACTAACAGAACACTGTCATCTGACAGTCATCTGAGGAACTAACAGGACACTGTCATCTGACACTGTCATCTGAGACGACTAACAGGACACTGTCATCTGAGAAACTAACAGGACACTGTCATCTGACACTGTCATCTGAGACGACTAACAGGACACTGCCATCTGAGTCGCTAACAGGACACTGTCATCTGAAGCACTAACAGATGACAGTGTCAGATGACAGTGTCCTGTTAGTGTCTAAGATGACAGTGTCAGATGACAGTGTCCTGTTACTTGTCTCAGATGACAGTGTCCTGTTAGTTTGTCTTAGATGACAGTGTCAGATGACAGTGTCCCTGTTGGTGTCTAAGATGACAGTGTCAGATGACAGTGTCCTGTTAGTTGTCTCAGGCGACAGTGTCCTGTTAGTTGTCTCAGATGACAGTGTCCTGTTAGTTGTCTCAGATGACAGTGTCCTCTTAATTCCTCAGATGACAGTGTCCTCTTAATTCCTCAGATGACAGTGTCCTGTTAGTGCCTAAGATGTCAGTATCAGATGGCAGTGTCCTGTTAGTGCCACAGATGACTATGTCCTATTAGTGCCACAGATGACAGTGTCCTGTTAGTTCCTCATATGACAGTGTCCAGTTAGTGTCTCAGATGTCAGTGTCAGATGACAGTGTCATGTTAGTGCCACAGATGACAGTGTCCTGTTAGTGCCTCAGATGACAGTGTCCCGTTAGTGCCTAAGATGACAGTGCCAGATGACAGTGTCCTGTTAGTGCCTAAGATGTCAGTGTCAGATGACAGTGTCCTGTTAGTGCCTCAGATGACAGTGTCCTGTTAGTGCCACAGATGACAGTGTCCTGTTAGTTCCTCAGATGACAGTGTCCAGTTAGTGTCTCAGGTGACAGTGTCAGATGGCAATGTCCTGTTAGTATCCCAGATGACAGTGTCCTGTTAGTGCCACAGATGACAGTGTCCTGTTAGTGTCCCAGATGACAGTGTCCTGTTAGTGCCACAGATGACAGTGTCCTGTTAGTTGTCTTAGATGACAGATTCAGATGACAGTCATCTGAGACAACTAACAGGACACTCATCTGACACTGTCATCTGAGACACTAACAGGACACTGTCATCTGAGGCACTATCAGGACACTGTCATCTGACACTGTCTTCTGAGACAACTAACAGGACACTGTCATCTGTGGCAATTAACAGGACACTGTCATCTGGCACTGTCATCTCAGGCAACTAACAGGACACTGTCATCTGAGGCAGCTAATAGGATACTGTCATCTGAGGCAACTGTCATATAAGACACCAACAGACACTGACATCTGTCACTGTCATCAGAGACAACTAACAGGACACTCATCTGACACTGTCATCTGAGGCACTAACAGGACACTGTCATCTGAGGCACTAACAGGACACTGTCATCTGACACTGTCATCTGAGACAACTATCAGGACACTGTCATCTGAGACAACTAACAGGACACTGTCATCTGAGACAAGTAACAGGACACTGTCATCTGAGGCAACTAACAGGACACTGTCATCTGAGGCAACTAACAGGACACTGTCATCTGAGGCAACTGTCATATGAGACACCAACAGACACTGTCATCTGTCACTGTCATCAGAGACACTAACAGGACTCTGTCATCCGAAGCAACTAACAGGACACTGTCATCTGAGCAGCCTGAAGTGTTCAGGAAAGTAGGGGTGACGGAAAAGGCAGAATTACCAGATGATAAAATGAAACAAATACAAGATAGTCTGTGATGATTCTCGCTATCATTTAGTTCGATGAAATAAGATTGTGATTTGTGCGTCAGGCATTGAGTATAACCTGCTGTGTCTACTAATGATATAGAATGGTGCCTCCAATAGAAATCAGTTGTGATTCAGGTAGTCGTGTGTGTGTGTGTGTGTGTGTGTGTGTGTGTGTGTGTGTGTGTGTGTGTGTGTGTGTGTGTGTGTGTGTGTGTGTTCTAAAGTTGCTTCAGCTATTTCTCGTCTATTAATTCTTCATTTTCCATTAGTCGCAACACTAATTATAGTAATCACCGAACACTTTGGTACGAGGGCTGCAAAGGTGATGTCAGCAAATCTCTCTCTCTCTCTCTCTCTCTCTCTCTCTCTCTCACACACACACACACACACACACACACACACACACACACACACACACACATACACACACACACACACACACACACACACACACACACACACACACATACATACACACACTCACACAGAGCCGTTGTTTCCAGTTCTGTCTCAACTCCCTCACACAATCTGTGCTGGTGTTTTTGGCAGACGGCTTCGGACCAGAAGTTTTGCCGGAGTTTGAAAAGATCACAACCCCTTCTCCAAACATCTGTTGCTCACGTGCCCCGCGGGTCAGGTCACGACAGTTCACACCGGCCCGGTGTCAATCACTCAACGGGCCACCTGTCAAAAGAATCCCGGGCGGATTATAGCAGTGTAGGACAGAAAAGCGAATGCTTACCCTCTAAGAGTCACCACAAGTGACCTCGGTTCAATTCACGTGTGGTTTCTGTTCAATTCACAAATGGTTTTTGATCAATTCACCACAAGTGGTTTCTGTTCAATTCACAACGGGTTTCTGTTCAATTCACAACTGGTTTTTCTTCAATTCACCACAAGTGGTTTCTGTTCAATTCACCACAAGTGACCTCTGTTCAATTCACCACAAGTGGTTTCTGTTCAATTCACCACACGTGGTTTCTGTTCAATTCACCACAAGAGATTTCTGTTCAATTCACAAGTGGTTTCTGTTCAATTCACCACAAATGGCTTCTGTTCAGTTCACCACAAGTGGTTTCTGTTCAGTTCACCACAAGTGGTTTCTGTTCAATTCACCACAAGTGTGTTTTTGTTCAATTCATCACAAGTGGTTTCTGTTCAATTCACAAATGGTTTTTGATCAATTCACAACAAGTGGTTTCTGTTCAATTCACAAGTGGTTTCTGTTCAATTCACAAGTGGTTTCGGTTCAATTCACCACAAGTGATTTCTGTTCAATTCACAAGTGGCTTCTGTTCAATTCACAAGTGGTTTTTGTTCAATTCACCACAAGTGGTTTCTGTTCAATTCACCACAAGTGGTTTCGGTTCAATTCACCACAAGTGGTTTCGGTTCAATTCACCACAAGCGGTTTCGGTTTTAATTCACCATAAGTGGTTTCTGTTCAATTCACAAGTGGTTTCTGTTCAATTCACAAGTGGTTTCTGTGCAATTCACCAAAAGTGGTTTCTGTTCAATTCACCACAAGTAGTTTCTGTTCAATTCATCACAACTGGCTTCTGATCAATTCACCACAAGTGGTTTCTGTTCAATTCCACCACAAGTGGTTTCTGTTCAATTCACAAGTGGTTTCTGTTCAATTCACAAGTGGTTTCTGTGCAATTCACCAAAAGTGGTTTCTGTTCAATTCACCACAAGTAGTTTCTGTTCAATTCATCACAACTGGCTTCTGATCAATTCACCACAAGTGGTTTCTGTTCAATTCACCACAAGTGGTTTCTGTTTAATTCACAAAAAGTGGTTTCTGTTCAATTCACCAAAAGTGGTTTCTGTTCAATTCACCACAAGTGGTTTCTGTTCAATTCACCACAAGTAGTGGTTTCTGTTCAATTCACAGGTGGTTTCTGTTCATTTCACCACAAGTGGTTTCGGTTCAATACACCACAAGGGGTTTCTGTTCAATTCACCAGAAGTGGTTTCTGTTCATTTCACCACAAGTGACCTCTGTTCAATTCACAAGTGTGTTCTGTTCAATTCACCACAAGTGGTTTCCGTTCAATTCAACACAAGTGACCTCTGTTCAATTCACAAGTGGTTTCTGTTCAATTCTTCGCAAGTGGTTTCTGTTCAATTCACCAGAATTTGTTTCTGTTCAATTCACCAAAAGTTGTTTCTGTTCAGTTCACCACAAGTGGTTTCTGTTCAATTCACCACAAGTGGTTTCTGTTCAATTTACAACTGGTTTCTGTTCAATTCACCACAAGTGGGTTTCTGTTCAATTCACCACAAGTGGGTTCTGTTCAATTCACCACAAGTTACCTCTGTTCAATTCACAAGTGGGTTCTGTTCAATTAACCACAAGTGACCTCTGTTCAATTCACAAGTGGTTTCTGTTTAATTCTTCGCAAGTGGTTTCGGTTCAGTTCACCACAAGTGGTTTCTGTTCAATTCACCAAAAGTGGTTTCTGTTCAATTCACCACAAGTGGTTTCTGTTCAATTCACAAGTGGTTTCTGTTCATACACCACAGGTGGTTTCTGTTCAATTCACCACAAGTGGTTTCTGTTCAATTCACCACAAGTGGTTTCTGTTCAATTCACCACAAGTGGTTTCTGTTTAATTTACAACTGGTTTCTGTTCAATTCACCACAAGTGGTTTCTGTTCAATTCACCACAAGTGGTTTCTGTTCAGTTCACCACAGGTGGTTTCTGTTCAATTCACCACAAAGTTGTTTCTGTTCAATTACAACTGGTTTCTCTTCAATTCACAATTGGGTTCTGTTCAATTCCCAACTGGTTTCTGTTCAATTCACCACCACTGGTTTCTGTTCAATTCACCACAACTGGTTTCTGTTTGATTCACAACTGGTTTCTGTTCAATTCACCACAACTTGTTTCTGTTCAATTCACCACCACTTGTTTCTGTTCAATTCACCACCACTGGTTTCTGTTTGATTCACAACTGGTTTCTGTTCAATTCACCACAAGTGGTTTCTGTTCAGTTCACAACTGGTTTCCGTTCAGTTCAGGACCACTGTCCTTTCATAGTACACATGTTCTCAAAGCATACATCACGTGACATTCCGTTTCGGACTGACACATTCTAGTGTACAGCGTGACGTCAGCAGATGTGCCATGAAGACCACCTGGTGATTAAGGGGAGTCGTCTGGAAGCCTTCCTCCCAACGGCTGTCTGCTGCTGTCTTGTGTTCCGCTCTGCGTGGCTACTTCAGCTCTGGTCTGGCACATTAGCCGAGCCCGTAGCCCAGTGGGTAAGAGTGTTTGCCTGCCGACCAGATGGTCGTGAGTTGCAGCTCTCGCTTGTGGTCGGGTTTTTCTTTTTGGTTGGAAAACACTCTCTGTCCACTAGGCAGAACGAGTTCAGGGAAGGTCAGCAGCGGAGGAAAGAGACACGATGGACCTGTCACAGTTCACTACCCTTTAGGCCAACACGCTATGGGGATAAAATCCCTTTTTCTCTCACACGTCGTCACAAGTTTCTGGTGACCAAGAGCAGGTCCCATAACTCAGACAAGTGGACTTCCTTTTTGACCTCTAGACAGAGTTATCGATCATGGAATGTTTGATTGGCAGCAGAATGGATGCCAGAGTTTCTGCCATTGTGGCCAGGACACGGATGTCTCCATGCCTAATTGCCATTGTGGCCAGAATATGGATGTCTCCATGCCCAAAATGGCATTGTGGCCAGGACACGGATGTCTCCCTGCCCAAATGGCATTGTGGCTAGGACATGGATGTCTCCCTGCCTAATTGTCATTGTGGCCAGGACACGGATGTCTCCCTGCCCAAATGTCATTGTGGCCAGGACACGGATGTCTCCCTGCCCAAATGTCATTGTGGCCAGGACATGGATGTCTCCCTGCCTAATTGCCATTGTGGCCAGGACACGGATGTTCTCTGTCGTCTCCAGCAGTGGCCTGAGGGCTCTGTCTCGCAGAGTGAGCTAATTAGGTCAAGCATGAGTCGTCTCCTCCACCAGAGGAGAACTCTGCCCACGACTTGTCTCCCCTCCATGCCAACAGCAACAGTTTCGGCAGATGAAGTGGGGGGTGGGAATGGGGCGATCCTTTTTTTTTTTTTTTTTCCCTTCCTCCTCCCCCTACATTATTGCAGACCCGTGTGTTGTTAACATGCGATGATGGATCCTCCTGTCGGTCAGACAGACGTGTGGCCAGCAGGTCATGTGACAGACTGGGCCAACAGATGAGAATGGACAGCTGTCTTGGGGGCACACTTTGGGCAGCAGGTCATGTGACAGACTGGGCCAACAGGTGAGAATGGACAGCTGTCTTGGGGGCACACTTGGGCAGCAGGTCATGTGACAGACTGGGCCAGCAGATGAGAATGGACAGCTGTCTTGGGGGCACACTTTGGGCAGCAGGTCATGTGACAGACTGGGCCAACGGGTAACATGGACAGCTGTCTTTGGGGCACACTTTGGCCAGCAGGTCATGTGACAGACTGGGCCAACAGGTGAGAATGGACAGCTGTCTTTGGGACAAACTGTGTACGGAAGGTGCTGGAAGGGGGGGGGGGGGACTTCAGCGAGCTGGGGTCCTGGGTCCCCATGTTCCTCTTTCCCTCTGTACATCTAGAAGGCTGCTCTGTTCATCTGGAAACCCGCTCTGTTCTTCTGGAAACCCGCTCTGTTCTTCTGGAAATCCGCTCTGTGTTCTGGAAACCCGCTCTGTTCATCTGGAAACCCGCTCTGTTCTTCTGGAAACCCGCTCTGTTCTTCTGGAAACCCGCTCTGTTGATCTTGAAATCACGCTCTGTTCTGGAAACCCGCTCTGTTCTGGAAACCCGCTTTGTTCTTCTGGAAACCCGCTCTGTTCTTTGATTCGTTCTCTCTATGTCCATTATGGAATCTTTCTTTTCTCAGACAGTATCCCATTTCTCTCTTCATATGAATTACGCGCCCTTTCTCTTTAGTGAACTATGCAATATTTCTACTCAAGTACAAAATAGTTGATTTATGCCCGAAAACGCTAAACACATTTCCGATCTACGTACATTATGCAGACTTTCTATTCATATACATTATGTACATTTCCTGTTGACATTGCTGTGTGTGTGTGTGTGTGTGTGTGTGTGTGTGTTGTGTGTGTGTGTGTGTGTGCGTGCGTGCGTGCGTGCGTGTGTGCGTGCGTGCGTGTGCGTGTGTGTGTGTGTGTGTGTGTGTGTGTGTGTGTGTGTGTGTGTGTGTCTGTCTGTCTGTCTTTCTGTCTGTCTGTCTGTGTGTCCGTGTGTGTCTGTGGGTGTGGGTGTGCGCACGTGGGCGAGTGCTTTCGAAGGAGGTTTTGACCTCGAAGTACACACCAGGTGGTTTTTGCATGGCTTAAGCAGAATGGTAGACAAGAACACGCTGTTACACGTGGTAACAGCCCAGACAATCGAACACTTCTCCAACTCAAAAGTACTTGGTTGCCTGCTTGAGCCAAGGGGACTCGGACAAAGGCAAGGAGTGTGGACAAGAGGCAACACACACTCCCTCCCTCTCCTCATCTTTGAAGGGATGTCTCAGACATGTGGACAGTGCATGACAGTGAAATCCTCTTCAGGTCTTGACTGTCATTCACCTCACCGGAGTGCCTGTTGCCAGAGGAAATGTCGCTGTGATGGGTGTGTGTCATCAATACCAGCTGTGACCTATCAGTGGAATGTCGCAGTGACAGGTGTGTGTCATCAATA
>JADBJO010000944.1:90000-100000 GCA_016801955.1 Conus betulinus
GCGTTTAATACCTTTTGTGAGAAGTTTCACGCCCTTGACACTCTGCCGTCTTGACACTGACAGTATCTCCAGTGGGTGGAAACATCGTAAGCTCTGCCGTCTTGACACTGACAGTATCTCCAGTGGGTCGAAACATCGTAAGGTCTGTCGTCTTGCACTGTGTCTTCTGGCTTAGCGTCTGATTGCCGCAATATTCTCCTTGAGTACAGCTTCATCACTGTTCATGAGGAAAGTGGTAGAGATGGAGGTGTGTGTGTGTGTGTGTGTGTGTGTGTGTGTGTGTGTGTGTGTGTGTGTGTGTGTGTGTGTGTGAGTGCGCGCGCGCGCGCGCTCGAAGAGCTCTGGAAAAGGGGAGTAGGGTGTGTGTGTGTGTGTGTGTGTGTGTGTGTGTTGAAGATATCAGGTTTTGAGATTTCTTTGTAATTTACTACCCCCCCCCCCCCCCCCCCCCCCCCCCCCGCCTGACAACTTATAGGCAATCGTCAATATCCTTTCTTTGACTAGTGTATACAGGCTGTCGTCTGCATTAGTTTGTGTGTGCGCCCATATGGTAGCTAGTGTGCTTATGTGTATGCCTGTGTAAGGGCACAGAGAGAGAGAGGGGGGGAGGGGGGAGAAAGAGAGTAGCGAGAGAGGAGAGGAAGAGGAACAAGAAGAAGAAGAAGAAGAAGAAGAAGAAGAAGAAGAAGAAGAGAGAAGAAGAAGAAGAAGAGAGAGAGAGAGAGAGAGAGAGAGAGAGAGAGAGAGAGAGAGAGAGAGAGAGAGAGAGAGAGAGAGAGAGACAGACAGACAGACAGACAGACAGACAGACAGAGAGTAGGGTTTGTGTTTGCGTGTGTGTGTGTGTGTGTGTGTGTGTGTGTGTGTGTGTGTGTGTGTGTGTGTGTGTGTGTGTTTGTGTGTGTGTGTGTGTGTGTGTTGTAGGAGAAGACAGAGTTTGGTGTTCAGGAGACAGACACAGATGACAGTTGGAGGAGGGTAAATGTCGTCAGCTATGGTGCCGGGTTGTGTCTTGTGGCAACTGAATATTGACAGCTGGATATTGACAGCTGGATATTGACAGCTGAATATTGACAGGTGGATATTGACAGTTGAATATTGACAGGTGGATATTGACAGCTGGATAATGACAGGCGATGCCTCACTGTTGTTTCCAGGTGAAAATTGACAGGTGACTACTTACAGGTGATGGCTCACTGTTGTTTCCATGTGGATTGTGACAGAGGGATATTGACAAGTGGATATTGATAAGTGAATATTTGACAGGTGACTACTTACAGGTGATACCTGACTGTTGTTTCCATGTGGACTGTGACAGAGGGAGATTGACAGGTGGATATTGATAGGTGATGCCTCACTGTTGTTTCCATGTGGATATAGACTGGCTGATATTGACAGGTGGATATTGACAACCAGATATTGACAGGTCGATATTGACAGGTGGATATTGACAGGAGGATATTGTGGATATTGGCAGGTGTGGATACTGACAGGAGGATATTGACAGCTTGATATTGACAGGTAATGCCTCACTGTAGTTGTCCTGTGCATATTGACGGGTGGAAATTGACAGCTGGATATATTGACAGGTGATTCCTCACTGTACTTGTCCTGTGGATATTGACAGCTGGATAATGGCAGGTGGAGATTGACAGGTGATGCCTCACTGTAGTTGTCCTGTGGATACTGACAGGTGGATAATGACAGGTGATGCCTCACTGTTGTCTCCAGCTAGATATTGACAGGTGGATATTGACAGGTGGATATTGTGGATATTGACAGGTAAATATTGTGGATATTGACAGGTGGATATTGACAGCTGGATACTGACAGGTGATGCCTGACTGTTGTTTCCATGTGGATATCGACAGGTGGATATTGACAGCTGAATATTGATAGGTGGATATTGACAAGTGGTTGTCGACAGGTGATGCCACGCTATTGTTTCCATGTGGATATTGATAGGTGGATATTGATAGGTGATATTGACAGGTGGATATTGACAGCTGAATATTGATAGGTGGATATTGACAAGTGGATATCGACAGGTGATGCCACGCTATTGTTTCCATGTGGATATTGATAGGTGGATATTGATAGGTGAATACTGACAGGTAGATATTGAGAGCTGAATATTCATGGGGGTGGATATTGATAGTGGGTATTGATAGTGGGTATTGATAGCTGAATATTGACCAGTGGATATTGACAGGTGATGTCTCACTGTTGTTTCCAGGTGGCAGACAGGGGATGTAACGCTTGAGAAGCTTCAGACAAAGCCAACCCACAGAGACTGGACCCCTGTGGCACCTGTCTGGCACTCTTCATTCCCCAAGCTCTGCCTGTGGGCACACACCCGAGGCGCAGGCCCCACAGTCTCTGATTTACCCTGCAATTGAACCACCGTTTCCTGAAGATGTCTGCTTTGAACTGGGCAGTGTGGACCTGACCTGAGCATGCTGGTCATATCGGCCACACTGATGGTGGTCAGTGCTCGTCCTCCAGGACACAGAGTGGACACAGAGTGGACAGAGTGGACACAGAGTGGACAGAGTGGATGGTCTGACCGCTGAGGGGTGCTTCAGCATAGCACAGTGGACCAGGGCGTTGTCGGTGACTGTCGCTGTGATGTCTTCAGTTGTCACTGACTGTCACTGTCATGTCTTCAGTTGTCACTGACTGTCACTGTCATGTCTTCAGTTGTCACTGACTGTCACTGTCATGTCTTCATGCGCACTGTCACCTGTCCATCTGTTGAAGACAGGCTGCCGATGGTATTACGCTAACGTGGACGTTATCGATCGTCTGCCCGCCATGATGTCTGCTGATCTCATTACAATGCACAGCACGGGGACTGATTCATGCTCATGTGAATCTCTCATTAACATAGAGAGGGAAATCGTCATCACGGCTGCATAGATCAACAGGGAGGGTTAAGGGGGAGGTTGGGGGGAGGGAAGTTGGGGGATGGGGTGGGGTAGGGGAGCGCCGAGGGGCTGTGAGCTCCGTTTATTCTAGCCCAGCTAGAGGTGGCCTTGTGTCCCAGGGCGACGTCCACGTTTGTGAGGAGATGGCGAGATAGCGAGGAGAGAGAGAGAGGGGCGAAGAAAGCTGTGTTGGCCCGGGGCGGCGGGCTGGGCGCTGATCATCAGATAAGTTGTGTCATGAGACAGCTCTCAGCGGAGCGGCGGGGAGTGACAGCGGGGAGTGCTTCATAAGGCGGCGACACTCCGCCACCCACCGCACTGCACACACGTGGCTCCGGCCGGAAACAGCCCAGGTGAGGGGACAGCACTCCGCCTGTCTTGATAGCGTGCAGCAGACGACAGGCTGGCCCAGCCGGGCACTGTGGGAGCCATTCCACAACCAACGACTCGTCGTCGTCACCCCCAACCCCACGCCACAGGTGAGTGCTGCCCTGTCCTCCTTTCTCTTCATGCTTCGTCTGCCGCCCGTTTGATCGTGCATGTGGAACGGACTGTGAGCTTGACTGGTTTGAGAATGGGGGAAGAGGTGGTCTGGCTGTGGGGTTGGGATCGAGGCAGGACTTTGGTGTCTTGTTTGTACGTCGCCAACGCAATTAGGCGGGCTGTTTTGTGGCCTATCTGTACAGCCATCTCAACAGTGTGCTGACAAGCGGGAGGAAACAGGGAGGGGAGGAATAATGGACATGGAGGGATGAGTCAATTTGGACGAACCCACCTTTCTCTCTCGGTTCAAATCATGGAGTCGATTGGGGACCGACACCGTTGTCCTTGCCTTGGGATCGGTCGGTGGCTCTCTCTCTCTCTCTCTCTCTCTCTTCCCGTTGTAGCGTGTCCCGGCGCCTGTCAGTGGGGGGGGTGGTGTGGTGGTCCATCGGACGCCGATATCTTTCTTCTGGTCTCAGCTCTACACCGAGGTCTCCCAGGGGTTGGCGAGGAGCAGGTTGTGCCAGTTAATCACACACATTTCTTCACAGGATCCACTATGAACTTACTGTCGCCGGTATGCCTGTGTGGGTGTATTTTAATTTATAGTCGCTCGATATGTAAACTGCACCACACACACACACACACACGCACGCACGCACGCACGCACACAATTTCGTTCTACCTGATTGAGTCACCAAGTGGGGGAGTTTTTTCTGTTGGAGATCTAAGGCTGTCTTACACGTAGCCGTTGTTAGCGTTTATGTAACTGACAATGCCTAGTTTGTTAAAAAGTAAAAACGCCTAGGTTGTTAAAAGGTAAAGTGATTGATAATGCGTAATTTATTAAAAGGTAAACTGACTGATAACGTCTTAATTGTGGAAAGGCAGAGCTGACCACTCGAATTGATGTAACATTATTCCTCTATTGTATATTTTTTTTATCCAGTGCAGAATCTATACATCTCCTTTTAATGCTGATTATCATTGATTTTTTTTCTGTGTGGCTCTTATTTCCCTTTTCTTAGCGCTTAGAGCTTGGTCTCTAGCCGAGAAAAAGACGCTATATAAGTATTCATTATTATTATCATTATCATTTTTATTATTATTATTATTATTATTATTATTATTATTATTATTATTATTCTCTTCATTCTTCGCGGACAGTTTTCCACCCGTGGATTGTCTCTGTTAGACATGGTTTGGTGATAGAGGTAGAGGAGTACTGTCTCTCTGTTAGACATGGTTTGGTGATAGAGGTAGAGGAGTACTGTCTCTGTTAGACATGGTTTGGTGATAGAGGTAGAGGAGTACTGTCTCTGTTAGACATGGTTTGGTGATAGAGGTAGAGGAGTACTATTTCTGTTAGACATGGTTTGATGATAGAGGTAGAGGAGTACTCTCTCTGTTAGTTAGACATGGTTTGGTGATAGAGGTAGAGGAGTACTCTCTCTGTTAGACATGGTTTGGCGATAGAGGTAGAGGAGTACTGTCTCTGTTAGACATGGTTTGGTGATAGAGGTAGAGGAGTACTGTCTCTGTTAGACATGGTTTGGTGATAGAGGTAGAGGAGTACTGTCTCTGTTAGCTGTACTGTGGTGACAATACCGCAGAATGAAAGGTGGCTTGTCTTTGTTGATTATCGTGTAGTGAAAGCACCACACGATTCGAAGTGGACTGTCTGTTGATTATCACTGGTGACAATACCACAGAATTAGAGGTGGACAGGGTTAATTATTATGTGGTGACAATACCACGGAATTAGAGATGGACTGTGTTAATGATTATGTGGTGACAATACCACAGAATTATAGATGGACTGTGCTAATGATCATGTGGTAACAATACCACAAATCATAGATGGACTGTGTTAATTATTATGTGGTGACAATACCACAGAATTATAGATGGACTGTGTTAATGATTATGTGGTGACAATACCACAGAACTATAGACGGACTGTGTTAATGATTGTGTGGTGACAATACCACAGAATTATAGATGGACTGTGTTAATGATTATGTGGTGACAATACCACAGAATCATAGATGGACTGTGTTAATGATTGTGTGGTGACAATACCTCAGAATCATAGATGGACTGTGTTAATTTTTTTATGTGGTGACAATACCACAGAATCATAGATGGACTGTGTTAATTATTATGTAGTGACAATACCACAGAATCATAGATGGACTGTGTTAATTATTATGTGGTGACAATACCACAGAATTATAGATTGACTGTGTTAATGATTGTGTGGTGACAATGCCACAGTATTAGAGGTGGACTGAGTTAATTAGTATGTGGTGACAATACTACAGAATTATAGATGGACTGTGTTATTGATTATGTGGTGACAATTCCACAGAACAGAGGTGGACTGTGTTAATTATTATGTGGTGACAATACCGCAGAATAGAGGTGGATTGTGTTAATTATTATGTGGTGACAATACACAAAATAGAGGTGGACAGTGTTAATTATTATGTGGTGACAAAACCACAGTATGAGAGGTGGGCTGTGTTCATGATTTTTGTGGTGACAATGCCACAGAACAGAGGTGATCTGTCAGTGTTAATCATCATGTGAGGACTGACACAAGCAGGCTGAGTTTACTGAGGAGTATCATCCAGGGGCCCCGTGCTATGAGCGAAGTGTTTGACACACTGACACACACACACACACACACACACACACACACACACACACACACACACACACACACACGCATGCATGCACGCACGCACGCACTCACGCACCCACGCACACACACACACACACACACACACACACACACACACATATATATATATATATATATATATATATATATATATATATAATATAATATAATATAATATAATATAATATATATAATATAATATAATATACGCGCGCGCGCACGCACGTGTCCCTTCCCCCTGTTCACTCTACTAAGCTTTTGCCTAGTCACTGTCAGAATGACAGGGGAATTGCCTGCACCTGCCCCTCTCCCCCTTCTCTTCCTCCCCACCACCCCCTCCCTCCTGGTTATGTGTTCTGTATTCACACACTGTCAGCGCTCCGCACGAGCACCCGTTCAGTTTTCAGTGATGTCCTGGTGGCCTGGTCTCTGTCGCCCTGTAGGAAAGAGGTGTCCCTGAGTCACCATGTGATTCCAGCTTCTCTCGCGCGCGCGCGCGCGCGCGCGTGTGTGTGTGTGTGTGTTGGGGGGGGGAGGGGGATTTAGTGCCAACTTGCAACCCTCGGATTGAGTCGGTACCATCCTGTTACCTTTATGCTGTGTTAGTACCATCTCGTTTCCTTTATTTCTGAGTACCGTCTTGTTACCTTCACACTAAGTACCATCTTGTTATCTTTTCTCAGAGTATCATCTTGTTATCATTTCTCAGAGTATCATCTTGTTATCTGTTCTCAGACTATCATATTGTTACCTGTTCCATAGGTGTCAACCCAATTTTCCTCATTTTACAACTTCCCATATTGAAAAGTACTTTTTTCCCTCGTTCCGAGCCCCAAAACCTTATACATTACGAAAACGCAAAAACATTTTAAAAAAAAATTGCTATGAATACAATGTAATACTCCGTATGAGGCAGAACTTCTTGAAACAAATGGCAGTTTAAGACAGTTTATGAATAACAGTAACACTTACCCATCCAACAGAATCTTCTCTTCCATTCCAGCAGAACACATCACTTGAGACAGTTTGTAGATCAATTCACACACCCTATAGTGAAACATTGACAATGATGCAGAATTAAAGCCGTTTATAATCCCATTGTTTACACACTCTTCCACTTTACCAACATCATGAGTCCATCAAAGTCACATCCAATTCGTTCTTTGCAGTTTCCACTCCTACCAACACAATTAGTCCTTTGAAGTCAAGAGTACATCATTACTTACTGTGACCCCCCAACGTTTCTATTCTCAGTCATACCAATTTCCCAAGAACACACAGTCATTGTTCTGTTCAACACCGTCACCTGCAAATGACAGTTACTGATGTTGATCGTTGTACTGCTTGGTGGCAGACGTTGCTGCCTGCAACAAGGGGGCTGAAGGGTTGATCTCGAAAAATGACCGATCATCTACTTTGTTCGTTCCCGTTTCAGTGCTAAGAGTCCGTGTCGTCTGCTATGAAAATGTGTTCACCTCGCAATTTGCCTCAGTGATTTAAGATTTGCCCGTATAAATCAGTTTTACCCGTATTGAAACTTGTATACGGCCGTACAGACCCGAAATCGTAGGTTTCCCGTACAGCAATACGGGAAAACCGTAAAGGTTGACACTATGCTGTTCTCCGTGTATCATCTTGTTACCTTTTTTCTCAGAGTATCATCTTGTTGCCTTTTCTCAAAGTATCATCTGGTTACTTTTTCTCCGAGTATTATATTGTTATCTTTTCTCAGAGTACCTAACATCTTGTTACCTGTCCTCAGAGTGCCATCTACCACAGTACTGAATGACTGGTGCATGCACCGTGTAGCGTGACTTCATAGAGCGCGAGGCATGGAGTACAGAGAAAAACAACACAAGCAGCCAACAGACATGTCATGTGATCCAAGAACGCAAGACGTGGAGTACAGATAAAATAGACATGCAGCTAACAAACGTCATGTGACCACAGAATGCAAGACGTGGAGTACAGATAACACAGACATGTAGCCAAACAAACGTCATGTGACCACAGAATGCAAGACGTGGGCAAGAGACAAGTTAACGACCAGTTTGCTCTAGGGAACTGACGGTCCAGATTGTTTTTTTCCGTGTGAAAGGTCAGCTGCAGTCATAGAGAACACACCGTTGTTGTTTTGCTGGGTGAAAGGTCAACTGCTGTCGTGGAGAACACGCCGTTGTTGTTTTGCCGGGTGAATGAATGGTCAGCTGCAGTCATGGAGAACACACCGTTGACCGTTAGTCCGCTGATGGCAGTGTGGCTGCAGCAACAGCGCTGCTCTTTCTGGCGCTGCGTTCCAGAGGTTCCCTGGAGCCAGTTCCAACAAATTTATTTATTGTATGGATACTACAGGTGCTATATCCTGTACAGAAATGTGTCATATATAGTTGTATGTTACAAGTGCTATAGCCCCTACAGAAATGTGTCATATAGTTATACAATATAGGCGCTATAGAAATGTGTCAGATAGTTATATACTATAGGCGCTACATAAATGTCATATAGTTATTGTTATAGGCACTATGAGCCCTACAAAAATCTGTCATGAAATATAGGCTCCAGAGAAATGTGTCATTTGGTTACATGTTATAGGCGCTACGGTAATGGGTCATATAATTATGCAATATAGGCAGTACAGAAACATGCCATTTACCGTAGCTTATAGAGCCTTTTTTATTTCATGTATACTAAAGATCCAAGAGTAGTTTTGTCATGTACACTTCAGGGTCTAAAGTAAATTCACTCCACAGACATAACTACTATCCAATACAAATGTTTAAGTTTTTTATTAGTTTTAGATTTCAATAGGAACGATGTTAGTATATACTATACGCGCTATGAGCCCTACAGATATGTGTCAAATAATTATATACTTTAGGCTCTACAGAAAGGTGTCATATAATTATATACTACAGGCCATTCAGAAATGTGTCATAATTATGATTACATAATACAGGCGCTACAGAAATGTGTCATATAATTAGGTATCATAGGAGGCCCTATGAGCCCTACAGAAGCGTGTCATATAACTATATTATGTAGTCCCATTGTAATTTATGATGTGTATACTACAGGGCGTAAAAACATTTATCGAGTTTGTGTATCCTACATTGATGTATTACTTCTTACAAATTATAGTCCCTTGAAAAACATATCATAGTTACTGTAGGTCATTGAGTCTGTTTTAGTTCATGTATACTAAAGATCCAAGTGTAGTTTTATCATGTACACATTAGGGTCTACAGTAAATCCACTCAATAGACATAATTACTGATCAATACAGGTTTTTAAGATTTTGTCAGTTTTAGATTTCAGTACGATCGATGTTATTATGTTCTTAAATATTTTACAAATTCTGAAAAGAAAAAAAAAATAACAAAAATATAGAAGGATGTGGAATAAACCCCCCCCCCCCCCCCCCCCCCCCCCCCAAAAAGAGCCTTGATTTGTGGATGAATCCCACCAACGTGGTGGTGTCAGTGTCAGTGCAGTATCTCTCTCTCCATGTGCACAGTTATCTCCCGTAACTAAACAGTCAGCTGACCATCTTCACCCGGTGCCATGATCTCAGACAAATGGCAGTTTCCCCTCTCCCCCCCTCCCCCCCCCCCCCCCCCCCCCCCCCACCATCCCAGTCGAGCATTACCAAGTGTCCGAAGGCTGGCAGCTGGGCGTGTATGCAATAGGTCTGAGAGCATCGGCTATAGGTCTGAGAGCGTTGGCTATAGGTCTGAGAGCATTGGCTATAGGTCTGAGAGCGTTGGCTATAGGTCTGAGAGCGTTGGCTATAGGTCTGAGAGCATTGGCTATAGGCACCACACATAGAATAGTGGATCATGTCAACTAGGTGTGTATGCAGCATGTCCAAGAGCATTGACTATAGGTCTTAGAGCATTGACTACAG
>JADBJO010000944.1:105000-120000 GCA_016801955.1 Conus betulinus
CCAAATTTACGGCTTTCCAGCCAGTCAAAATGTGTTGTCTACTGACAAGTTACACACCAGGTCTATTGTTTTCCAAACATACAACTGTTTTTCCAGTTGCAGTCACAACAAAGCCCATTTCTGATTTGGGTTACTGTACAAACCGGAGTGTCTGGGAAGCCATTTGCAAAACGCAGACAACACTGCCCTTCCCCACCCTTCCACTCCCACACCCACCCATCCCCAGCTAATCTCTGGCAGACAGCCCACAGGAGAGTATTGTGAGGTCTCTGGTGGAGTCAGCTGTGGTCAGTTCACCGGCCTCTTTTCGTGGTGTGGATCAGGTGGGTTTGGGGCGCCTTGGTATGTGCGTTCATTGCATTTTGGCTTCTCCTGTGAACTTCAGTTTATCAATCGTTTTCCTTAGTCATTCTCTGTCTTCTTTTTCTTTGTCTTTCCCAGCACTTGATGAAGTTGCGTGGTTCAGCAGATGGGATTCGGCGTGTATGGGATGTCTGCACTCTGTGACATCCAATACGGGGCAACATGCAACAACAGCGCCGAGCGAATTCTAACCGTTGTAACTTTCTGATATTTTGCCTGCGGGTTCTACGCAAAATATAACAACTATTAACCATTTGCGGAAATGCTGTATACAAAATGTAACAGTTGAACAATTTATTGGACAATTTGAACAATTTAGAGGGAGAGAAAACAAGTGCAGTTGTGTCATTTTGTGTGGAGATATTGGGAACAAAGAGAGTAGTTTACAGTGTGTGCGGGGGGACGGGTGTGTGTGGTGTGGGGGGTTCATTGTTTTCTCGGCTCACGTGTGTGTGTGTCGGTGTGTGTGTGTGTGTGTGTTCATTGTTCCCGCAAAGCTGATGTGGGTCGTGCTCACGTGCAGTCTGTTGACTCGGCGCTGAAGCCAGTGGACCGTGAAACTCATTGTGCACGTCCAACCCGGCGTGTTTCCCGCAAAGCTGATGTGGGTCGTTGATGGCAGTGCTTCCATCATCCTCCTGATGTGGGTAGTTGATGGCAGTGCTTTCATCATCCTGATGTGGGTAGTTGATGGCAGTGCTTTCATCATCATCCTGATGTGGGTAGTTAATGGCAGTGGCAGTGCTTCCATCATCCTGATGTGGGGGTAGTTGATGGCAGTGCTTCCATCATCCTCCTGATGTGGGTAGTTGATGGCAGTGTTTTCATCATCCTGATGTGGGTAGTTGATGGCAGTGCTTCCATCATCCTGATGTGGGTAGTTGATGGCAGTGCTTCCATCATCCTGATGTGGGTAGTTGATGGCAGTGCTGGATGTGGGTAGTTGATGGCAGTGCTTCCATCATCCTGATGTGGGTAGTTGTGGGTAGTTGTAGTTGATGGCAGTGCTTCCATCATCCTGATGTGGGTAGTTGATGGCAGTGCTTCCATCATCCTCCTGATGTGGGTAGTTGATGGCAGTGCTTCCATCATCCTCCTGATGTGGGTAGTTGATGGCAGTGCTTCCATCATCCTCCTGATGTGGGTAGTTGATGGCAGTGCTTCCATCATCCTGATGTGGGTAGTTGATGGCAGTGCTTTCATCATCATCCTGATGTGGGTAGTTGATGGCAGTGCTTCCATCATCCTCCTGTTGTGGGTAGTTGATGGCAGTGCTTCCATCATCCTGATGTGGGTAGTTGATGGCAGTGCTTCCATCATCCTCCTGATGTGGGTAGTTGATGGCAGTGCTTCCATCATCCTGATGTGGGTAGTTGATGGCAGTGCTTCCATCATCCTCCTGATGTGGGTAGTTGATGGCAGTGCTTCCATCATCCTCATGACGCATTACGACAACGGTTACCATGTACAGTCACTACAACTAATAACAAACAAGTAGGTTAACTCTTGATCCCATGATGAAATAAGTCCATACTGATTTCAGCATGGGATCAAGAGTTAGCCCCCATGTTTGTTATGTACTGTTTGCTGTCACTGCCTTATTTACCTTATTTCCATTTCCATAGACTGCCTTAACATAAACTGTCTAAACGTCAAGCGGCTGTCCCTGCCTTATTTACCATTTCCATAGACTGCAACTAAACCATTCCCTGCCATAGACTGCAACTAAACGTCAAGCGGCTGTCACTGCCTTATTTACCATTTCCATAGACTGCAACTGCAAGCGGCTGTTTGCCTTATTTACCATTTCCATAGACTGCAACTAAACGTCAAGCGGCTGTCCCTGCCTTATTTACCATTTCCATAGACTGTAAACTAAACGTCAAGCGGCTGTGAAGCACTCATGGATGTCTGTACACCATCTTGTATTTTTATTTTTAAAGAAAAAAAAAACCCTGTGAAGGTGTGTGTGTGTGTGTGTGTGTGTGTGTGTGTGTGTGTGTGTGTGTGTGTGTGTGTGTTCAGGCAGAGGAGCTCTCCATTCGCCTCGAAAAATGTAACGATTGTTAATATTTTGCTTGCAGTATTACGTGCACATGTTTGATTACATAGGAATAGAGTACGCAAAATGTAACAAGCTTTACAGCTGTTACTATTTGCTCCGCGCGAAATGTAGCATTCTACATTTAGCGCCGTTGTCATATTTGGCGCTGTATCAGAGGCCTCTAACACTGAAATGTATGGTGTGTGTATCTCTCACAACGCGCTGAGAATTTTTCTTCTTCATATCGGAAAGAAGTGTGGATTCATCATGATAATACCATTTGGGTAATACTCTATTAAAGACAGATGGAGTATTGATTCATCTGTATAAGACGATTTTGATAAGAATCTATAAAGACAGGAGAAGTGTGAATCCATGAGTATAATACTATGATGATAATAATCTAACAAAGACAGGTGTAGTGTAGATTCATATGTATAATACTATGATGATAATCTAACAAAGACAGGTATAGTGTGGATTCATCTGTATGATACTATGATAATAACCTAACAAAGACAAGTATAGTGTGGATTCATCTGTATAATACTATGATGATAATAATCTATTAAAGACAGGCACAAGGTTCACTATGTATAGTGTTGTCACAGTGGGACACGGTGTGGAAGTGAAGTGTGTATAGTGGGTCACAGTGGGACACGGTGTGGAAGTGAAGTGTGTATAGTGTTGTCACAGTGGGACACGGTGTGGAAGTGAAGTGTGTATAGTGTTGTCACAGTGGGACACGGTGTGGAAGTGAAGTGTGTATAGTGTTGTCACAGTGGGACACGGTTGTCACAGTGTGTATAGTGTTGTCACAGTGAGACACACAGTGTGGGAGTAAGTGAAGCAACCTGTGCAGCATGTGTTTGCCTGTCACTCTCCCCCCCCCCCCCCCCCTCGCCCCCACCCCCCACCCCCAGCCCACCCGCCTTCTTCCTATCTCCTTCCTCCGCTTGTGAGAATTACAGAGTTTACTACTCTGTGTGTGTGTGCGTGTGTGTGTGTGTGTGTGTGTGAGAGAGAGAGAGAGAGAGAGAGGGAGGGGGGGGGACAAGACGAAATTCTTTATTTACGAGGATAATAGATAAGCACTGATGTGCTTTTTTTTACATCCAGTCGTCGCCCTGAGTAGGGTCAACAATGCAATATAAGATGAGGCAACGAAAGAAGCATGCAAAAAGTGACTAGAAGTACAACACGATACTGAATTAAAAATAAGATTTAGATTTTTTTTAAATGAAGAGAGAGAGAGAGAGAGAGCGTGTGTGTGTGTGTGTGTGTGTGTGTGTGTGTGTGTGTGTGTGTGTGTGTGTGTGTGTGTGTGTGTGTGTGAGAGTGTGAGAGAGAGAGAGAGAGTGGTTGTTTGTATGTGTGTGTGTGTGTGTGTGTGTGTGTGTGTGTGAGAGAGAGAGAGAGAGAGAGAGAGAGAGACAGTGTGTGTGTGTGTGTGTGTGTGTGTGTGTGTGTGTGTGTACGTGTGTGTGTGTGTGTGTGTGTGTGTGTGTGTGTGTGTGTGTGTGCATTGCATTGGGGGTGAGATTAACGTCCTACCGGCCTGAGGCCCTTAAGGACAAGGTTCCTGTGTGTGTGTGTGTGTGAGTGTGTGTGTGTGTGTGTGTGTGTGTGTTTATATGTGTGTGTGTAGGCCATGTATTGCCCCCTCTATAGGAGTGTACACCTGTGGTTGGTCATTGGCCAGTCAGTCTGGCCAGACGCCGTCAGTGAGGATTGGCGTGAGTGGGGGTGAGGGTTGGCGTGAGTGGGGTGAGGGTTGGCCGTGCAGTGCTGTGAGTGACGCGTGTGTGCTGCCTGCATTGCAGCGCCCTCTGTGCCGCGCGCCGTGCCCGCCCCACGCTCCGCCATCGATCGGCATGGGGCGGGGTTTGAGGCTGTCGCCCTCAGCTCTCCTGGCCTGGCCCTCCCCCTCCCTCCCCGTCCCTCCCCGCCCTCCCCTTTGCCACTAGTCGGTCGACAGTCGCGCTGGGGTGCTCGTCGTCTGTGGTGTGGCTCCCGCTGTGTGTGTGTGTGTGTGTGTGTGTGTGTGTGTGTGTGTGTGTGTGTGTGTTGTGGTATGTATGTGAGTGAGTGTGTGTGTGTGTGTGTGTGTGTGTGTGTGTGTGTGTTGTTGTTGTTGTTGTTGTTGTGGTATGTATGTGAGTGTGTGTGTGTGTGTGTGTGCGTTGTGTGTGTGTGTGTGTGTGTGTGTGTGTGTGTGTGTGTGTGTGTGCGCGCGAAATCGGTTGACACAGAGATTAGCCAGCTGGTCTGAAAGTCATACACGATCTTCTCTCAAGTAAGTGCACGAATTCGTTGGAAATGAATAAAGGCATTGGAAATAAATAGATAAATACATAAATATGTAAAGAAAGGGACAAATGAATAAATAAATAAATGAATAGATAAACGAATGTATGAATAATGCAGACTTTGAGCTCGAAACTGAATGTGTGTGTGTGTGTGTGTGTGTGTGTGTGTGTGTGTGTGTGTGTGTGTGTGTGTGTGTGTGTGAAGGGGAGGTGGATATCCATTTAGCTGATGAGTCAGTCACATGTCTGAGCACGCCTCTGAAGTCAGTCACAGAACAGTGTGCTGAGCACGCCTCTGAAGTCAGTCACAGTGACAGTGTGCTGAGCACGCCTCTGACTGTCACGTCACTGACAGTGTGCTGAGCACGCCTCTGAAGTCAGTCACAGTGACAGTGTGCTGAGCACGCCTCTGAAGTCAGTCACAGTGACAGTGTGCTGAGCACGCCTCTGAAGTCAGTCACAGTGACAGTGTCTGAGCACGCCTCTGACAGTCAGTCACAGTGACAGTGTGCTGAGCACGCCTCTGCAGTCAGTCACAGTGACACTGTGCTGAGCACGCCTGAAGTCAGTCACAGTGACAGTGTGCTGACAGCCTCTGAAGCTGACAGTGTGCACACGCCTCTGAAGTCAGTCACAGTGACAGTGTGCTGAGCACGCCTCTGAAGTCAGTCACAGTGACAGTGTGCTGAGCACGCCTCTGAAGTCAGTCACAGTGACAGTGTGCTGAGCACGCCTCTGACAGTGTGTCAGTCACAGTGACAGTGACAGTGTGCTGAGCACGCCTCTGAAGTCAGTCACAGTGACAGTGTGCTGCACACCTCTCAGTCAGTCACACAGTGTGCTCAACACTGTGCTGAGCACGCCTCTGAAGTCAGTCAGTCACAGTGACAGTGTGCTGAGCACGCCTCTGAAGTCAGTCACAGTGACAGTGACAGTGTGTGCACTGAGCCGCCTCTGTCAGTCACACGCCTCTGACACGAGGTCAGTCACAGTGACAGTGTGCTGAGCACGCCTCTGAGTCAGTCACAGTGACAGTGTGCTGAGCACGCCTCTGACAGAGGTCAGTCACAGTGACAGTGTGCTGACGCCTCTGACAGAGGTCAGTCACAGTGACAGTGTGCTGAGCACGCCTCTGAAGTCAGTCACAGTGACAGTGTGCTGAGCACGCCTCTGACAGAGGTCAGTCACAGTGACAGTGTGCTGAGCACGCCTGTGAGGTCAGTCACGCCTGTGCTGAGCACGTCAGTCAGTCACAGTGTGTGCTGAGCACGCCTCTGACAGAGGTCAGTCACAGTGACAGTGTGCTGAGCACGCCTCTGAAGTCAGTCACAGTGACAGTGTGCTGAGCACGCCTCTCTGAAGTCAGTCACAGTGACAGTGTGCTGAGCACGCCTCTGAAGTCAGTCACAGTGACAGTGTGCTGAGCAGCCTCTGAACGTGACAGTGTGCTGAGCACGCCTCTGAAGTCAGTCACAGTGACAGTGTGCTGAGCACGCCTCTGAAGTCAGTCACAGTGACAGTGTGCTGAGCACGCCTCTGAAGTCAGTCACAGTGACAGTGTGCTGAGCACGCCTCTGAAGTCAGTCACAGTGACAGTGTGCTGAGCACGCTGAAGCCTGTGCTGAGCACGCCTCTGAAGTCAGTCACAGTGACAGTGTGCTGAGCACGCCTCTGACAGAGGTCAGTCACAGTGACAGTGTGCTGAGCACGCCTCTGACAGAGGTCAGTCACAGTGACAGTGTGCTGAGCACGTGACAGAGGTCAGTCACAGTGACAGTGTGCTGAGCACGCCTCTGACAGAGTCAGTCACAGTGACAGTGTGCTGACGCACGCCTCTGAAGTCAGTCACAGTGACAGTGTGCTGAGCACGCCTCTGAAGTCAGTCACAGTGACAGCCTGTGCTGAGGTCAGCACGCCTCTGAAGTCAGTCACAGTGACAGTGTGCTGAGCACGCCTCTGAAGTCAGTCACAGTGACAGTGTGCTGAGCACGCCTCTGACAGAGTCAGTCACAGTGACAGTGTGCTGAGCACGCCTCTGACAGAGTCAGTCACAGTGACAGTGTGCTGAGCACGCCTCTGAAGTCAGTCACAGTGACAGTGTGCTGAGCACGCCTCTGAAGTCAGTCACAGTGACAGTGTGCTGAGCACGCCTCTGAAGTCAGTCACAGTGACAGTGTGCTGAGCACGCCTCTGAGTCAGTCACAGTGACAGTGTGCTGAGCCTCAGTCACAGTGACAGTGTCAGCCTCTGACAGTCACAGTGACAGTGTGCTGAGCACGCCTCTGAAGTCAGTCACAGTGAGAGCACGCCAGTCAGTCACAGTGACAGTGTGCTGAGCACGCCTCTGAAGTCAGTCACAGTGACAGTGTGCTGCTGAGCACGCCTCTGACAGAGGTCAGTCACAGTGACAGTGTGCTGAGCACGCCTCTGAAGTCAGTCACAGTGACAGTGTGCTGAGCTGAGCACGCCTCACGCCTCTGCACGCAGAGGTCAGTCACAGTGACAGTGTGTGCTGAGCACAGTGACGCTGAGCACGCCTCAGAAGTCAGTCACAGTGACAGTGTGCTGAGCACGCCTCTGACAGAGGTCAGTCACAGTAACACTGTGCTGAGCACGCCTCTGAAGTCAGTCACAGTGACAGTGTGCTGAGCACGCCTCTGACAGAGGTCAGTCACAGTGACAGAGGTCACACAGTGACAGTGTGCTGAGCACGCCTCTGACAGAGGTCAGTCACAGTGACAGTGTGCTGAGCACGCCTCTGACAGAGGTCAGTCACAGTGACAGTGTGCTGAGCACGCCTCTGACAGAGGTCAGTCACAGTGACAGTGTGCTGACGCCTCTGACAGAGGTCAGTCACAGTGACAGTGTGCTGAGCACGCCTCTGAGTCAGTCAGTGACAGTGTGCTGAGCACGCCTCTGAAGTCAGTCACAGTGACAGTGTGCTGAGCACGCCTCTGAAGTCAGTCACAGTGACAGTGTGCTGAGCACGCCTCTGACAGAGTCAGTCACAGTGACAATGTGCTGAGCACGCCTCTGACAGAGGTCAGTCACAGTGACAGTGTGCTGAGCACGCCTCTGACAGAGGTCAGTCACAGTGACAGTGTGCTGAGCACGCCTCTGACAGAGTCAGTCACAGTGACAGTGTGCTGAGCACGCCTCTGACAGAGGTCAGTCACAGTAACACTGTGCTGAGCACGCCTCTGAAGTCAGTCACAGTGACAGTGTGCTGAGCACGCCTCTGACAGAGTCAGTCACAGTGACAGTGCCTCTGAGCACGCCTCTGAAGTCAGTCACAGTGACAGTGTGCTGAGCACGCCTCTGACAGAGAGTCAGTCTCAGTGACAGTGTGCTGTCAGCCTCTGAAGTCAGTCACAGTGACAATGTGTGCTGAGCACGCCTCTGACAGAGGTCAGTCACAGTGACAGTGTGCTGAGCACGCCTCTGAGGTCAGTCACAGCGGGTTGTGTGCACTCTCCATGCAGCCAGTGAAACGACGGCAGGTTTTCCAGGCAAAAACAAAAAGAATATAATTATGCAGAATGCTTTTAAAACAATCTATCATACCAGAGAATTCTTTTCAAAGCAACTGAATGACAGTAATGTCTATCAGAAAATTATTTTGAAAGTAACTGAAGAACAATACTGTTTTGTTTTGTTTTCTTTTGCGGGGGTGGGGGTGGGAGGACTACAAAATGATAGGTTTAGATTATTCACGTTAAAATGATTGATTAATGATAAATATTCCGTGAATTTTATTAAAAGTAGATAACGCATGATGATCTTTAAAGTTGTCCTATCTAAGTGACTAAAGACTATTTTTTTAGGTAAATTCATTTGAAAGCAATCCTAGAGATTCCAGTCCAAACACTTACATTTTCTATCCGTTTTTTACAATGTCTAAGTAGTGCAGTAACAATGATCATAATGAATCGTTAGAGCGTTCCTTTAAGAGGGATGAATTTGAGAGGATTCCTCCTAGAGTAATTGCACAACGATAATTGTTGTAAAAATCCCTTTAAAAAGTAATCATATACGAATGAATAGTGAATATATTATTGTTCTTTTTTCAAGACTTCCTTTGAAATTCAGTCGTAAGGCGTACAGGATTTCTTTCAAATTGATTACAATAATGGATGTTTACACATCATTAAAAGTTGTTTTGATAAGCCATTTAACAGTTTAAGGGTAATTTAATAATAACAAATGTTCAGAAAATTCTTTAAAATTATTGAATTGCTGTGCATATTTGGAGAATAATCATAACAGTAATTTTTGTGCTAATTATGTACACTGAAATCTAACAATCGTTGTCTTAATGTGTGTGTGTGTGTGTGCGTGCGTGCGTGCGTGCGTGCGTGCGTGCGTGCGTGCGTGCGTGCGTGCGTGCGTGTGTGTGTGTGTGTGTGTGTGTGTGTGTGTGTGTGAGAGAGAGAGAGAGAGAGAGCGCATGCGTGTGCGTGCACGCAGGGGCAGGTGCATGCCTGTGTATGTATATGTGTGTGCGTGGGTGCATGCGTGGTGTGTGTTTGTGTATATTCTCTTAAACTGTGAAGCTGGTTTACCTACGGGCCAAAACCCCGAAAGTGAATTTTTTTACCCGAAAACCACTGTTTTGTAAACCTTTTACATAAACCCACTATATCGGAAACCACTATTTTCGTAAAACCATTTTCATAAACCGATTGTTTACGTGAACTCAGTGTTTTGGTAAATCTACGATTTGGGTAAACCCACTGTTTTCGTAAAACCACCATTTGGGTAAACCCACTGTTTTCGTAAAACGAATTCATAAACCGATTGCTTACGTAAACTCACTGTTTTCGTAAGTCCACGATTTGGGAAAACGCATTGTTTTCTAAAAACCACCATTTGGGTAAACCCACTGATTTCTAAACCCACCATTTAGGTAAACCCACTGTTTTCGTGAGTTCAATGTGTTTTCGCATTACATAATTTTTGTCGAAATATTTTCAAGAAAAACCAGACCTTGGAAGTAAACTATAGTATAGAATTCAGCATTTCATGTGTAGATTGTTTTTTTAGCTAATGAATTTGTAAGATTTTGATTTTTGTTTTGTTTTGTTTTTTGATTCGTTGTTGAACATTATAGTTTCCGTTTTAAGTGACTGGATGTCATGTCAAAACAACACTTTTATGAATCATTACGTTCTCAAACATACTAAAATCAATAGAACCAGCTTGGGGGTGGTGAACGTATGCTTTTTTTGTGTGTGTGTGTGTGTGTGTGTGTGTGTGTGTGTGTGTGTGTGTGTGTGTGTGTGTGCATACACAGAGAGTGAGAGAGAGAGAGAGAGAGAGAGTAAAAAATAATGCTCTGGTGATGTCCTGGGCTCCGCACCTTGTAGAATGAACTGTAGTAAAAACAGGAGACAGTACAATACAGGAATAAAAACAACAGTCCTTTCATGCCTTCAGACAAAAACAACAGCCCTTTCATGCCTTTGATAAATTTTCGCTGGTTAACAGCTTCTTCAAGGTGCAATAATAAAAGCTTAATATAATATATATATATATATATATATATATATATATATATATATATATATATAATAATTAATGTTTTGATAGGACGGTTGCTCTCAAAGTAATTACATCACTTTTTTTTTTTAAGAATTCCTCTGAAAGTGAGTGATGAGGTGAATCTTTGGATATTACATTGGAAATAAATAATGTATTTTTTTGTTTTAAAATAGTGTACTTTGTTTAATCTAATCTCTCTCTCTCTCTCTCTCTCTCTCTCTCTCTCTCTCTCTCTCTCGCTCTCTCTCTCTCTCTCTCTCTCTCTCTCCACCTCATCCTCCTCCAGTGATGCGCACAGACGAATTCGCTCTGTACGTGAGAAGTTAGCTCCAATTCGGTACACACACACACACACACACACACACACACACACACACACACACACACACACACACACACAGAGAGAGAGAGAGAGAGAGAGAGAGAGAGAGAGAGAGAGAGAGAGAGACTCAATACTAACAGAAAGAAAACTCTACAAGTGAACTCAATTAAAAATTTGAAATAACACGTGAAAAGCGAGCATAAAAGAGAATGGTATCTATCAACAAAATCAACAATATCCCGACAAACATTTTAAGCAGAAAAACACAATGTGTGTGTGTGTGTGTGTGTGTGTGTGTGTGTGTGTGTGTGTGTGTGTGTGTGTGTGTGTGAACGATTGTTGTAATGTTCGTGCTATATGTATCATTACCAGTGTAGACAGCGCTAAAACGTGTACCTCAGAATGATCACATTGTGTGGCTTTCGGCCGCGTTTCTCCATTAGACCGTGAATCTTACAGTGCTATTCAACGAACCTTTGAAGGCTTTAGTTCATGGAGGGGTGGCAACAGATGGGAAACAATGTGACCCTGGTAAAGTGCAGCTCATTGTCCTGTGTTGACATATACAAAATGATAACAATAAATAATACAAAAATAATAGAATTAACAGATACAAAATACCAGTATCGACAGATACAAAATAACGGCATATACATATTAAAAAGAGCATACCAGGTAAAAAAAAAAAAACAATAGTGTTAATCGATACAAAATGATATGTCGAAAAATACAAAATAAAAATATTAACAATCACAAAATAAAGATATTAACAGGTACAAAATACCAGTATCGATAGATACAAAATAACAGAATTACCAGAATTACCAGAAAAGAAAACAATAGTATTATTCGATACAAAACAATAATGTTGAAAATACAACATAATAGTATTAACAGATACAGAATAAGAGTATTAACAGGGAAATGATAACAGTACAAACAGATACTAAAGAACAGAATTGACAGATACAAAATGTTAGTATGAACTGATAGAACAGAACGGTATAAACAGATACAGAATTATAGTATTAACGGATACAAAAGAACAGTATTAACAAATATAAAATCATGATAACAACAGAAACAAAATAACAGTATTAACAGATACAAAAAATAGTATAAACAGATACAACGGAATTGTACTAACAGATACAAAATAATAGTATGAAAAGATACAAAATAATACAAGTAAGAGATACGAAATAATAGTATTAACAATTGCAAAATAACAGTATTGACAGCTACAAAATAACAATATTAACAGATACAAAAATAACAGTATTAACAGATATATAATACTAGCATTAACAGCTACAAAATAACAGTAATGAGAATTGCAGAATAATAGTATTAACCGATAAAAACTAAAAAGAATCAACAGCTACAAAATGATAGTATTAACAGATGGAAACTGATAGTAGTAACGAATACGAAATAACAGTAATGACAGATACAAAATAATATATTAACAGCTAGAAAAGAACAGTATCAACAGATACGAAACAATAGTATGCTTGACAAATACAGAATAATAGTAACGAACCTTCTTGGAGTTTACACGGTGTGAAGAAATACAGAACCGTGAGAAAGATCCTGCTGACAAGCTCAGTCCACTGGACCGACACCCTGGGTGCAGAATTGGGACCAGCCTCGGTGGTCATCATGGCGGCAGAGTGAGGGGTGTTGGTGGTGGTAGTGGTGGTAGCTTTTGTAGCTGATAGTCATGTAGAACTAGTTGGCATTCTGTCACCTTGCTTCCGGGGACTTCAGTTCAAGGGCGGTGTGACGTCACTAATGTGAGGCCCTGACTGGGTACAGCAGATCGCCGGAGGGGGAGGGGGGGGAGACGTGTCATAGGAGGGTGGGTAACTTAAGGACTGTGGAAAGTTTAGGGAAGAACAGGGAGGAGTTAAAGGGGTGGAAACAGGGGGGGGGGGGGGGGGGGGGGAGTTTTTGGGGGGGGGGGGGGGGGGGGGGGGGGGGAGGAGGGGACGGGGGGGGGTGGGGGGGGGGGGGGGCATGGGGTGGGTGGGTAAAAGATTTGGGGGCTGGGTGGGTTTTACATCAATCAATTTTTTGTTTTGTTTTGTTTTGTGCTGGGTTTAGGGGGGTCAATTAATGGCTGGGTAAACGTTTACATCAATCATTTTTGGTGGGGTCTAATTTAACATACCCTCCCATGGTAAGGGGGAGGGGGGGGTCTCCCTGTCTAATGGTCTTTGCATCGTCTAAATTTTGGCTGGGTGTGGGTAGCATGGACTTTAATTTGATGGGTCTGATGGGCGGCTGGGGGTTGAAGCGGTCTGATTGGTTTTACTGGTTGCTGGATGCTACATCAATGAAATGTGGGTACATCAAACAATTTAATGGGTGGGTAAACGTTACATCGGTCTAATAGATGCTGGGGTAAACTTTACATCAATCAATTTAAATTTAATAGTGGGTAAGGAATGGGTAAATTTACATCAATTCAATTAAAATGGGTGCTGGGGTAAACTTTACATCGGTCTAATGCTTGCTGGGTAAACTTTACATCAATCAATTTAATGGCTGGGGTAAACGTTACATCGGTCTAATGCTTGCTGGGGTAAACTTTACATCAATCAATTTAATGGCTGGGTAAACGTTACATCGGTCTAATGCTTGCTGGGTAAACTTTACATCAATCAATTTTTGGCTGGGTAAACGTTACATCGGTCTGATGGTTGCTGGGTAAACTTTACATCGGTCTAATGGTTGCTGGGTAAACTTTACATCGGTCTGATGGTTGCTGGGTAAAATTTACATCGGTCTGATGGTTGCTAGGTGAAAACTTTACATCGGTCTGATGGTTGCTGGGTAAACTGCCGCTGACCTTGGTCCTCTAAACGGAGACGATGCTGAAGTAAGATAGTCCTGTATTCCAAAGAAAAGGGTTAGATAGTCCTGTATTCCAAAGGAAAGGTAAGATAGTCCTGTATTCCAAAGGAATGGGTAAGATAGCCTGTATGTCAAAGGATAGGGTAAGATAGTCCTATACTCCAAAGGAAAGGGTACGATAGTCCTGTATGTCAAAGGATATAGGGTAAGATAGTCCTGCACTCCAAAGGAAAGGGTAAGATAGTCCTGTATTCAAAAAAAAAGGGAAAGATAACCCTGTATTGAAAAGGAAAGGGTAAGATAGTTCTGTATTGAAAAGGAAAGGGTAAGATAGTCCTGTATTCCAAAGGAAAGGGCAAGATAGTCCTGTACGTCAAAGGATAGTGTAAGATAGTCCTGTATTTCAAAGGAAAGGGTGAGATAGTCCTGTATGTCAAAGGATAGGGTAAGGTAGTCCTGTATTTCAAAGGATAGGGCGTGATAGTCCCTGTATTGAAAAAGAAAGGGTACGATAGTCCTGTATTGAAAAGGAAAGGGTAAGATAGTCCTGTATTGAAAAGGAAAGGGTAAGTAAGATAGTCTTGTATTTCAAAGGAAAGGGTGAGATAGTCCTGTATTTCAAAGGATAGGGCAAGATAATCCTGTATTTCAAAGGAAAGGGTAAGATAGTCCTGTATTGAAAAGGAAAGGGTACGATAGTCCTGTATTGAAAAGGAAAGGGTAAGATAGTCCTATATTGTACAGGAAAGGGTAAGATAGTCCTGTATTGAAAAGGAAAGGGTAAGATAGTCCTGTATTGTACAGGAAAGGGTAAGATAGTCCTGTGTTGAAAAGAAAAGGGTCAGATAGTCCTGTATTTCAAAGGAAAGGGTAAGATAGTCCTGTATTTCAAAGGAAAGGATAAGATAGTCCTGTATTGAAATGAAAAGGGTAAGGTAGTCCTGTATTGCAAAGGAAAGGGTAAGATAGTCCTGTATTTCAAAGGAAAGGGTAAGATAGTCCTGTATTGAAATGAAAAGGGTAAGGTAGCCTTGTGTTTCAATGGAAACGTTAAGATAGTCCTGTATTGAAATAAAAAGAGTAAGATAGTCCTGTATTGAAAAGAAAAGGGTAAGATAGTCCTGTATTGCAAAGGAAAGGGTAAGATAGTCCTGTATTGAAATAAAAAGGGTAAGGTAGCCTTGTGTTTCAATGGAAACGGTAAGATAGTCCTGTGTTGAAAAGAAAAAGGGTAAGATAGTCCTGTATTGAAAAGGAAAGGGTAAGATAAGTCCTGTATTGAAAAGGAAAGGGTAAGATAGTCATGTATTGAAAAGGAAAGGGTAAGATAGCCCTATATTGAAAAGGAAAGGGTAAGATAGTCCTGTATTGAAAAAAAAAGGGTAAGATAGTCCTGTATTGAAAAGGAAATAGTCCTGTATTGAAAAGGAAAGGGTAAGATAGTCCTGTATTGAAAAGGAAAGGGTAAGATAGTCCTGTATTGAAAAGGAAAGTGTAAGATAGTCCTGTATTGAAAAGGAAAGGGTAAGATAGCCCTATATTGAAAAGGAAAGGGTAAGATA
>JADBJO010000944.1:132500-207500 GCA_016801955.1 Conus betulinus
CCCCCCCACCATTGTTTTTACCGAGTTGTTTTAGTTGGAGTACAGTGATGCCCGGGAGGAACCTGTTGATGGAGGCTGCTTCAGCCGATGCTGGTCGCTTCGCAGGATTCAGTTCTCCCATCCTGACTCCTTCTGATTTATTTGTTTTCCTGCTTCTCTTCTTTCCTTCTATATTCATGTACTGTTGTTTCCTGTTGTAATGTGTTGTCTTCCTCTCAGTTTTCTTTCTTCTCTTCTTTCCTTCTTTATTCATGTACTGTGGTTTTCTGTTGTTTTTTCCTGTTGTGAGGTGTTGTCTTCTCCTTAGTTTTCGTTCTTCTGTTCGTTCTTTCTTTATTCGTCATGGTTTTCTGTTGTTGTTTTTCCTGTTGTAAGGTGTTGCCTTCTCCTTAGTTTTCATTCTTCTGTTCTTTCTTTCTTTATTCGTCATGGTTTTCTGTTGTTGTTGTGGTGGTTGTTTTTCTCTGTTTTGAGATGTTTCCTTCCTCTTAGTGAACTTTCCTCTGTCGTTTAAACGCATGCTAGGCAGGGGTCCACTACGTAGGCTGAGTGGAGGAGGTGGCCGTTGGATTTGGTTTCCAGTCATGTCAGATGATTTGACTTGGTGGCCGTCACTCCCCGCTGCCTTCATCTTTTCCTCTGTTTTTCCCAGCTGTCTGTCTGTCCGCCCGTCAGTGCGTCTGTATTTGTCTGTCTGTCTGTCTGTCTGTCTGTCTGTCTCTCTCTCTCTCTCTCTCTCTCTCTCTCTCTCTCTCTCTCTCTCTCTATCTCACTCACACACACCACACACACACACACACACACACACACACACACACACACACACCTTTCACTCCTGACCTGTAAACACTCAGCTATCCCCCCAGCGGTCCCTCCGTTACCTGGCGGTGATCACCGACCACTGAACGGTCTGGTCTCTGAGAAGTAAAGGGAGATTATTCCGTGTCAACATTCCGCCCTGACTGCTGCGCTTCAGGTTGTGGAATAAAGCCGGGCTCTTTGATCTGGTGTAATATCCTTCCTCTCCTTTGTCATGTAGCACACCATAGGCTGAGTTATTATGATGTATTGTCATCTGTCCTGGTGTAGGCTGGCTGTAACGTCGTCGTATTCGTGTCTCTCTTGTAGATAGCCTTGGCGGTGACTTGCTCAGAGAAAGTGGGGGGGAGATGTCCCTTTCTCTGGCTTGCTGTAGCGTAGTGGGGGTGGGGTGGGGTGGGGGGAGATGTCCCTTTCTCTGGCTTGCTGTAGCGTAGTGGGGGTGGGGTGGGATGGGGGGGGGGGGAGATGTCCCTTTCTCTGGCTTGCTGTAGCGTAGTGGGGGGGGTGGGGTGGGGTGGGGGGAGATGTCCCTTTCTCTGGCTTGCTGTAGCGTAGTGGGGGTGGGGTGGGGTGGGGGGAGATGTCCCTTTCTCTGGCTTGCTGTAGCGTAGTGGGGGTGGGGGTGGGGTGGGGGGACATGTCCCTTTCTCTGGCTTGCTGTAGCGTAGTGGGGGTGGGTGGGTGGGGTGGGGGGACATGTCCCTTTCTCTGGCTTGCTGTAGCGTAGTGGGGGTGGGGGTGGGGGGGGGGGGACATGTCCCCTTTCTCTGGCTTGCTGTAGTGTAGTAGGGGGTGGGGTGGGGGGTGGGGGGAGATGTCCCTTTCTCTGGCTTGCTGTAGTGTAGTAGGGGGTGGGGTGGGGTGGGGGAGATGTCCCTTTCTCTGGCTTGCTGTAGTGTAGGGTGGGGGGTGGGGGGAGATGTCCATTCCTCTGGCTTGCTGTAGTGTAGTGGGGGGGGGGGGGGGGGGGGGGGAGATGCCCATTTCTCTGGCTTGCTGTAGTGTAGTGGGTGGGTGGGGGGGGGGGGGGGGGGGAGATGTTCCTTTCTCTATCTTGCTGTAGCGTAGGGTCGCTGTCTGTCCCTGTCGAGTACCCGGTATAAGCTAGCTATGACATCAGACTAGCTATGACGTCAGATGACATTTGTAGTTAGTTACCATGATCTACGGTTGGTTGGTAGGACGAAGTACTAATGTCTGTTGCTAAATACTATGGTCTATGGTTGGTAGGACGAAGTACTAATGTCTGTTGCTAAATACTATGGTCTATGGTTGGTAGGACGAAGTACTAATGTCTGTTGCTAAATACCATGGTCTATGGTTGGTAGGACGAAGTACTAACGTCTGTTGCTAAATACTATGGTCTACGGTTGGTAGGACGAAGTACTAACGTCTGTTGCTAAATACTATGGTCTGTGGTTGGTAGGACAAGTACTAACGTCTGTTGCTAAATACCATGGTCTGTGGTTGGTAGGACAAGTACTAACGTCTGTTGCTAAATACCATGGTCTGTGGTTGGTAGGACGAAGTACTAACGTCTGTTGCTAAATACTATGGTCTATGGTTGGTAGGACGAAGTACTAACGTCTGTTGCTAAATACTATGGTCTATGGTTGGTAGGGCAAGTACTAACGTCTGTTGCTAAATACTATGGTCTATGGTTGGTAGGACGAAGTACTAACGTCTGTTGCTAAATACTATGGTCTATGGTTGGTAGGGCAAGTACTAACGTCTGTTGCTAAATACTATGGTCTATGGTTGGTAGGGCAGTAAGTACTAACTCTGTTGCTAAATACCATGGTCTATGGTTGGTAGGACAAGTACTAACGTCTGTTGCTAAATACCATGGTCTGTGGTTGGTAGGACAAGTACTAACGTCTGTTGCTAAATGCCATGGTCTATGGTTGGTAGGACAAGTACTAACGTCTGTTGCTAAATACCATGGTCTATGATTGCAATGAACTATGATTGATGTCTGTTGCTAAATACCGTGGTCTATGGTTGCAATGAAGTAAGATTGACGTCTGCTGTTAAGAGCTATGGTCTATAGTTGATGGGACGAAGTACTGACGTCTGTTGTAGAATACCTGTTGTAGGCTTGCTTGCTATGTCATAAGATTGACGTCATGTAGAATTCTATAATCTAACTGGACTTGCTATGAGGTAAGACTGACGTCATGTAGAATTTTATGATGTAGCTGGACTTGCTGTGGCGTAAGGTTGACGTCATATATAACTTCATGGTGTAGCCGGACTTGCTAACGTAAAATTGACGTCATGTAGAATTTAGTGATCCAGCTGTACTTGCATGGTGTTAGATTGGCGCCTGTCCAGTACAGTATGGTGGTCCACGCTTTCCATGACGTAATATTGACGTCTGTTTCCTCCAGTATGATGCTCTGGGCCTGCTATGACAAAAGACTGACGTCTTCCATGGAAATAACGTAGTCTAGTGGTGCTATGATGTCTGATCAGTGTGTGGTAAATTGTCTCCCTTTGGACAGACAAAGATGATTGACATGGTGTTTGTCGGTGCAGGTCACTCTGACTTGGAAACGACGATGCCAGGACGATTTGATCCACAGCATTTGGTAAGTTTTTTGTTTGCTTGGTTGGTTTACGTCTCTTTGTTTGTTTGTTGTCTCTGTGTTTTGCTTTGCTTTGCTTTCATCTGAGGCTGGGGGGGGGGGGGGGGGGGAAAAAAAGAAAAAAAGAAAGGTTGACGCTTGGTGCGCTGTTGAAAAAAGGTGGTGTGAGAGAGCGAGGTGGTGGTGGGTGGTGAGTGACTGAAGACCCGTGTATGGATGGGGGTGGGGGGTGGGGGGTCCATTGACAAGGGCCTGCTGCTCGGTCAGCTGTGCGACACGAGGCGTGCTTTGTGAGACGACAAGCCAGCTGCTATGGCAGCACACTCGCTTCAGAAACCGAAAAGAGCTGTTCTTCCGAGGAAGATGCTCTTTATCGGTGATTCCTGACCCATCAGTACCGTTTTCCTTATCGCCTGGGAAACAGTATCATGAAGGAAAAGAAGAAAAATAGTAAAAACCGTGGTGGGGACCCTCGAGATCCCCTTGTACTCCCCCCGGGGGAAAAACCAGGGAAACAGTTATCATCATCCCCAGGCAAACAGTGTGTGTGTGTGTGTGGAGGAGGTGGGGGTGGGGGGAGGGGGGGGGAGGGGTAGAAGACGGTGGCCATCCTAACCTCTGGCTTTACCTGTACAGCTGCTCAGCTTATGGCAACACACTGGCGTGTGAAGTCGATAACTGTCATAGTGATGGCATCCTGCATCTGGACATGTGCCAGATCCTCTTTTTTTTCTCCTGTAACTTCCTGTATCTGGACATGTGCCAGATCCTCCCTCTCCTGTAACTTCCTGTAACTGGACATGTGCCAGATCATCTTCCCTCTCCTGTAACTTCCTGCATCTGGACATGTGCCAGATCCTTCCCTCTCCTGGTTTGTCTTGCATCTGGATAACTGTAAAGATAGCTTTACTATCCACTTGAAGACACTATTGCAATACGATAATGCGGTTATAATGAGAGATGTTGCTATGTTTGTACATTACGCTTTATGTTTTAGTAGAGAGGAACAGTTGAAATGAAATGTTATAAACCTAAGTTTGTTACTTTCGTTATCGCCAAATGAGCATCCTTTTTGTTGAAAATTTTCAATATAAATCATTCTTTTTCAATAGTATAAACAATTTCATGTTACGTGTCTCATGTGGATAGGCTGGAGGCTTCACATTTAATTCTCGAGTTCTCGAGTTCTTGCATCTGGAGATGAACCAAATCCTCTTCCCCTTGCATCTGGAGATGGTTTGTCTGGTTTGTTGCATCTGGAGATGGACCCAAATCCTCTTCCCTCTTCTGGTTTGTCTTGCATCTGGAGATGGATCTCTTCCCTCTCCTGGCTTGTCTTGCATCTGGAGATGGACCACATCCTCTTCCCTCTCCTGGTTTATCTTGCATCTGGAGATGGACCAAATCCTCAATGGACAGTAGAGGACAAAACAAAGGACAGATGCTGGACCCCAGATGCTGTTACCCACCCTGACGGTCACCACTCCAGCCCTGCTATGTCCTGTCCTTTGCCCAGCTCTGACGGTCATGTTCCATGTCCCTTTGCCCAGCTCTGACGGTCATGTTCCATGTCCTTTGCCCAGCCCTGAAGGTCATGTTCCATGTCCTTTGCCCTTTGTCCCATGTCCTTTGCCCAGCTCTGACGGTCATGTTCCATGTCCTTTGCCCAGCCCTGACGGTCATGTTCCATGTCCTTGCCCCTTTGCCCATGCCCTTTGCCCCCTGACGGTCATGTTCCATGTCCTTTGCCCAGCCCTGACGGTCATGTTCCATGTCCTTTGCCCCCAGCCCTGACGGTCATGTTCCATGTCCTTTGCCCAGCCTGACTGTCACATGTCCTTTGCCCAGCCCTGACGGTCATGTTCCATGTCCTTTGCCCAGCTCTGACGGTCATGTTCCATGCCCTTTGCCCAGCTCTGACGGTTCTATGTCCTTTGCCCAGCCCTGACGGTCTGACGGTCATTCTATGTCCTTTGCCCAGCTCTGACGGTCATGTTTTGCCCAGCTATGTCCTTTTGCCCAGCCCTGACGGTCATGTCCTTTGCCCAGCTCTGACGGTCATGTCTATGTCCTTTGCCCAGCCCTGACGGTCATGTTCCATGTCCTTTGCCCAGCTCTGACGGTCATGTTCCTACACTCCACAATCTATCAAACTGGGATTTGAGGACCCCATCCCCAATCCCCCCCCCCCCCCCTCCCCCCCCAATCCTTCCCCCCACCCCACCTTCTCCCCTTTTCTTTCTACCTCCCTTCCCCCCCCCCTCTCCCCACCCCCCCCCCACCCCCCCTCTCCCCTGATTGCTCTCCTCAGGCTACGCACTACATCTGTGCAGGGAGAACTCAGGAGAGGGGACTCGGTGTGGATTGTCTGCCGATGCCAGGAGCGGGGGATTAGGGGTAAACTGGTCTCCTTCCTGCCTGCCTCCCTGTCAACATGGCACCCTAATGGCTTGATCCGGGTGGGGATCAGGGTCAGTGTGGCACCCCTAATGGCTTGATCCGGGTGGGTTCAGGGTGCAGTGGGGGGGGGGGGGGGGGGGGGGGGGGGACGGGAGCTGGTTCAACCCGCTGGGCTTTCCTCCCCGCCGCTCTCTGATCACTGCACCCGGCTGCCCTCTGCGCTGTTTAGACAGGGCTGTTTGTTTTCCTGTGTCTGTCTGTCCGTCTGTCTGCCTGTCCGTCTGTCTGTTCGTCTGTCTGCCTGTCCGTCGTCTGTCTGTCTGTCTGTCTGTCTGTCCGTGTCTGTCTGTCTGTCTCTCTCTCTCTCTCTCTCTCTCCTCTCCTCTCTCTCTCTCTCTCTCTCTCTCTCTCTCTCTCTCTCTCTCTCCCTCCTCGCTTTTCTCCTTTTGTGTTTTCCGCCCCCCCCCCCCCCCCTCTCTCTCTCTCTCTAGTCAGCGCGAAAAAGAGTCCAAATGATCCCTGGCAACTAATGCAAGAAATCTAACAAGAGCTGTGTGTTTAGAAAATGCTTGGTCCCATGGACAGATGTAAAGACATTGATCCAGTGTGAAGATGTGGAGAAAATGAGTGCTTCAGTGTGGAGATGTGGAGAAAATGAGTGCTTCAGTGTGGAGATGTGGAGAAAATGAGTGCTTCAGGGTGAAGATGCGGAGAAAATGAAGTCTTCAGTGTGGAGATGTGGAGAAAATGAGTGCTTCAGGGTGAAGATGTGAAGAAAATGAGTGCTTCAGTGTGGAGATGTGGAGAAAATGAGTGCTTCAGGGTGAAGATGTGGAGAAAATGAGTGCTTCAGTGTGGTGATGTGGAGAAAATGAGTGTTTCAGTGTGAAGATGTGGAGAAATGAGTTCTTCCGTGTGAAGATGTGGAGACCATGAGTCTTTCCGTGTGAAGATGTGGAGAACATGGGTGCTTCCGTGTGAAGATGTGGAGGAAATGAGTGCTTCAGGGTGAAGATGTGGAGAAACTGACTGAGTGCTTGAGATGTGGAGATGTGGAGAAAATGAGTGTTTCAGTGTGAAGAAAATGAGTGCTTCATTGTGAGGATGTGGAGAAAATGAGTGCTTCAGTGTGAGGGTGTGGAGAAAATGAGTGTTTCAGTGTGGAATTGTAAAAAAAACGATTGGATCATGTGAAGAGAGGGAAAAGAACAATTAGATCAACGTGAAGAGAGAGAAGAACAATTAGATCAACGTGAAGAGAGAGAGGAACAATTAGATCAACCTGAAGAGAGAGAGGAACAATTGGATCAACGTGAAGAGAGAGAAAAACGATTAGATCAACGTGAAGAGAGAGAAAAAACAATAAGATCAATGTGAAGAGAGAGAAGAACGATTAGATCAATGTGAGAGAGAGAGAACAACGGTTGGTGCAGTTTGAAGTGGTGTCAGAAGTGTGACGTTGGCCGGCCTGTGGCGGTGAGTGCATGTCGTTGACAACCTTACCCTGTGACTGCCCGCCAATAGCCAGTCTTCCTGTGACTGCCCGCCAGTAGCCAGTCTTCCTGTGACTGCCCCCCAATAGCCAGTCTCCATGTGACTGCCCGCCAATAGCCAGTCTTCATGTGACTGCCCTGCCAATAGCCAGTCTTCCTGTGACTGCCCGCCAGTAGCCAGTCTTCCTGTGACTGCCCGCCAACAGCCAGTCTTCCTGTGAGTGCCCGCCAATAGCCAGTCTCCATGTGACTGCCCGCCATAGCCAGTCTTCCTGTGACTGCCCGCCAGTAGCCAGTCTTCATGTGACAGCCCCCCAATAGCCAGTCTCCATGTGACTGCCCGCCAATAGCCAGTCTTCCTGTGACTGCCCCAATAGCCAGTCTTCCTGTGACTGCCCGCCAGTAGCCAGTCTTCCTGTGACTGCCCGCCAACAGCCAGTCTTTCCTGTGAGTGCCCGCCAATAGCCAGTCTCCATGTGACTGCCCGCCAATAGCCAGTCTTCATGTGACTGCCCGCCAGTAGTCTTCTTCATGTGACTGCCCCCCAATAGCCTCCATGTGACTGCCCGCCAATACCCAGTCTCCATGTGACTGCCCGCCTATAGCCAGCCAGTCTTCCTTCCTGTGACTGCCCGCCTATAGCCAGTCTTCCTGTGACTGCCCGCCAATAGCCAGCCTTCCTCAGGCTGTCTTCCTTCCTTCCCACGTGCAGTTCCTTCTTTCTGCAGGAGTTGCCTCCCGTGTGCCCTCAGAGCCACAGTGAAAGGCTGGCAGGGGCAGGGAGTGTGGCAGACTGTGGCTCACTTCATCAAAGCTCCGCCGTTCCTTTTTGTCCTCGCTGGCCGAGCAGGGCAGGCGGGTGCGCGAGGACGGGGAAAAGTCCGCTGGAAGAAAAGGGGGAACAACTCGCACCTGCTCCACCCAGCGTCGGAGAGAGTGGTCGTCCTTTCGGAGGCACTGACATGGAAAATATCCTCCGTCTCTCCCTTTCACCCTCTCTCCCTCCCCCACACACCCCTCTCCCCGAGCCTCTGGCGGGGGGTGAAAGGTGTGTGCTTTCCTGTCAGAAAGAGCCCCGCGGGTTTTGGAAGTGGAAAAGAATGGCGAGGCCCCGCAATGAAAAGAGCCGCCAGCTCAATGTTGTGCAAGGTAACCAACTATTAACCATCGTAAAGGGCCCCAGGCTGTTTCTGACAGAGGCTGAAGGGATGGGGGGAGGGGGGAGATGGGGGTGTTGTTCGCGGGGACAGGAGGGGGGGGGGGGGGGGGGGGGGAGTGGTTCTGGCAGGACTGGGACCAGGGGAGACGATTCAGGTTGGAGGAATGAACACCGTCTTAGGACGAGGATGCCGCTTTGGCTGACGGCTGTGGGCAGAGATCAAAGAGACGGGTGAAGCGTTTAGCTGGAGTGGACTCGATGTCCGGCCTGTCTGGGGCCACGCACATAGAGCGTGACAGGAATGGTCCAGGCGTTCTGTCCACTTACCTAACCACTCTGTGATTCCCTGTGAGCCAGACATGGTCGTGGACACCTGCAGCAGGACAGACAGCCTGTCAGCAGCCGTCCTGACCACCTGTGTGATTCCCTGTGAGCCACACATGGCCGTGGACAGATGTGGGGACTGTCTCTCCCGTAAACAGAGTGGAACAGCAATGAGCCTGTGGTCACAGAGTGGAACGGCAATGAGGCCTGTGGTCACAGAGTGGAACGGCAATGAGGCCTGTGGTGAGGAACGACAATGAGGCCTGTGGTCACAGAGTGGAACGGCAATGAGGCCTGTGGTCAGAGTGGAACGGCAATGAGGCCTGTGGTCACAGAGTGGAACGGCAATGAGGCCTGTGGTCACAGAGTGGAACGACAATGAGGCCTGTGGTCACAGAGTGGAACGACAATGAGGCCTGTGGCCACAGAGAACAGAAATGAAGTCATTGTCTGTAGTGTCAGTAGCTCCAGGGGAAACCGGAATGGGTTCGACTGACTGCACGTCAATTGGGATCTGATGGTTTGAGGTCTGGTGGTTTGAGGTCTGGCTGATTGAGGTTTGATGGTTTAAGGTCTGGTGGTTCAAGGTTTGATGGTTTGAGGCCTGGCTTATTGAGGTTTGATGGTTTTAGGTCCAGTGGTTTGAGGTTTGATGGTTTAAGGTCTGGCCGATTGAAGTTTGATGGTTTGAGGTCTGGTGGTGTGTGAGGTTTGATATTGTGAGGATGGATGGTTTGAGGGTTAATTGTTTGAGGTCTGGTCGTTTGAAATTTGATGGTTAGAGGTCTGATAGTTTGAGCTTATATGATTTGAGGTCTGGCCATTTGCAGTTTGATTGTTTGAGGATTAATGGTTTGAGGGTTGATAGTTTGATGTTTGATAGTTTGATCTCTGATGGTTCTAGATCTAAAGGTTTGGGGTCTGATAACTCGAGGTCTGATGGAGTTTGACTATTGGAAGTGTGGTGGATGCAGGTTTGACTGTGATAGTGTGAACACAGGGAGACGGGAACACAGGGCCTCTGCACTGTGGAGAAGGGAACACAGGGCCTCTGCACTGTGGAGAAGGGAACACAGGGCCTCTGCACTGTGGAGAAGGCAACAAGGGCCTCTGCATTGTGCAACACAGGGAGGAGGCAACACAGGGCCTCTGCACTGTGGAGAAGGGAACACAGGATCTCTGGAGGAAGGCAACACAGGGCCTCTGCATTGTGAGAAGGGAACACAGGGAGAAGGTAACACAGGATCTCTGTACTGTGTAGAAGGGAACACAGGGCCTCTGTACTGAAGGGTAGAAGGGAACACAGGGCCTCTGCACTGTGGAGAAGGGAACACAGGGCCTCTGCACTATGGAAAAGGGAAGAAGGGGAGGGAACACATGGCCTCTGCACTATGGAGAAGGGAACACAGGGCCTCTGCACTGTGAAGGGAACACAGGGAGACTGTGGAACACGGGGCCTCTGCATTGTGGAGACGGGATCACAGGGAGAAGGGAACACAGGGAGAAGGGAACACAGGGAGAAGGGAACACGGGGCCTCTGCATTGTGGAGACGGGAACACAGGGAGAAGGGAACACAGGGCCTCTGCATTGTGGAGACGGGAACACAGGGAGAAGGAACACAGGGCCTCCTGCCGGTGGTGGCCAGACTCCGCCGCCTTTTCCCGGCCAGGCGTGGCAACAGCCGCACTGCAGGCCAGTGTGGGACCTTTGTGCCAACAGGGACATTAAGGTCTGGCAATTACCTCCTCTCAAAGCCCCACCCCCACGCTCATCCGGCCCTTTTTCAACTCCACTCACTCCCCCCACCCCCAACCCACCCCTCACGCCCCCACCCCCACTCTGAGCGACGTGTTGGCAGTGGCTTGCGAACTGGTTTGAACCCGTGGTGTGCTGAATGGGATTAAAGAAAATGGTCGCCCCCTCCTTGTGTGCCGGCCACGCCTGTCTTTATGGGAACGAGTTGAGAGCCCCCCCCCCCCCCCCCCCCCCCCCCCCCCCCCCTCCCACGTCATACTCCCCCACACACACAGATACTTGTACACACCTCTGTACACCTACAACACCTGCACATATAACCATAACCCCCACACACACACAAACACACACACATACACACACACACACACACACACACACACACACACACACACACACACACACATACACACACATACACACCACCACCACCACCACCACCACAACACAGGAACTGTGTACACACCTCTGTACATCTACAACACCTGCACATGTAGCCATCCCCCCCCCCCCCCCCTCACGCGCGTCGCACACACACACACACACACACACACACACACACACACACACACACACACACACACACACACACATACACACACAGAGGAACTTGTACACACCTCTGTACGCCTACAACACCTGCACATAGATCCACACACTTCTGTACAACACAGACACTTCTACACCCCTCTGTACACCTAAAACACCTGCACATAGATCCACACACCTCTCCGCCCCCCCCCCCTCCCCCCCCCCCCCCACACACACACACACAAACAACATAGACACTTCTATACCCCTCTGTACACCTACAACACCTGCACATAGATCCATACACCTCCGCCCTCACCCCCACCCCCTTTCCTCCCCCCCAAACACACACAACATAGACACTTCTTCACCCCTCTTCACACCTACACCTGCACATAGATCTACACACCTCCGCCCTCTCCGTTCCTCCTCCCCCCCCCCCCCCCCCTCCCCACACACACAACCTAGACACCTCTTCACCCCTCTGTAGACCTACAACACCTGCACATAGATCCATACACCTCCATTCGTCACTGTGACGCAAACTGCTGTATGCCATGTATGCCACCATATTCCCCTCTGCCCCTCCCCTCCCCCTCCCCCCCTCCCCCCCCCCCCCCCCCTCCCCCCTCCCCACTCTCTCCCACTAACGGCAGGTGATATACTGACAGGGAAGAAGTGCTCAGGATGATTGATGATGCCAGATCCTGCAATGCGACTTGTGGACCAGCTTGCGGACATTAAAGGACAGAACATAGTGTCTTCCGCTAGCCGAGGACTATAGCGGAAAAAACTGGTACAACTGGTAATGCTGATAATGAAGGCAATGATGAGGACTACAGAAAAAAAAAACCCCACTGGTACAATTGCTAGTACTGACGATGATGCTCACCAATGTTCTCTTTTTTCCTCAAGCATCACAGATTATGTTAATTTACGACTGGACAGAAATTGATCGTTCGTGATAAAGATTGTATAAACAAGTTGAACAAGTTGACCCACAGATTATTTGATCTTGATACTGACAACAATCTTTATAGAATAAGTTGATTCCCACACAGATTATTTGATCTCGATACTGACAACAGTCTTTATAGAACAAGTTGATTCCCACAGATTATTTGATCTCGATATTGACAATCTTTATAGGTCAAATTGATTCCCACAGATTAATTGATCTCGATATTGGCAATCTTTATAGAACAAGTTGATCCCACAGATTAATTGATCTCGATATTGACAATGTCTATAGAACAAGTTGATTCCCACAGGTTATTTGATCTCGATACTGACAACAGTCTTTATAGGACAAGTTGATTCCCACAGGTTATTTGATCTCGTTATTGACAATCTTTATAGAACAAGTTGATTCCCACAGATCATTTGATCTCGATACTGACAACAATCTTTATAGAACAAGTTCTTTCCCACAGATCATTTGATCTCGATACTGACAACAGTCTTTCTTGGTCGTTTCATGTCTCTCATCGCACATGTAAACTTTCAAAAAGAAAAGGTATTTCAGCTGAACAGAATAAACAGTCCCGTTCCATTGCAACAGTCCCATCCCATTGCAACAGTCCCGTTCCATTGCAACAGTCCCGTTCCATTGCAACAGCCCCATTCCATTGCAAGCTAGCTGTCTGGTTGGAACCGTGTAGCATGTATTCAGAGGGGTGTGTAGCATGCATTCAGAGGGGGGGGGGGGGGGGGGGGTAGCAGGCATTCAGAGGGGTGTGTAGCATGCATTCAGAGGGGTGTGTAGCAGGCATTCAGAGGGGTGTGTAGCAGGCATTCAGAGGGTGTGGGGGGGGGGGGGGGGGAGGGGGGGTAGCAGGCATTCAGAGGCATTCAGAGGGGTGTGTAGCAGGCATTCAGAGGGGAGTAGCAGGCATTCAGAGGGGGGGGTAGGGGGGGGGGGTAGCAGCAGGCATTCAGAGGGGAGTAGCAGGCATTCAGAGGGGAGTGTAGCATGCATTCATAGGGGGGGGGGGGGGTAGCATGCATTCAGAGGGGTGTGTAGCATGCATTCAGAGGGGGGGTGTGTAGCAGGCATTCAGAGGGTGTGTAGCAGGCATTCACAAGGGGGGGTGTAGCAGGCATTCATTCAGAGGCATTGTGTAGCAGGCATTCAGAGGGGGGGCATTCAGAGGGGTGTAGCAGGCATTCAGAGGGGGGAGGGGGGTGCATTAGCAGCAGGCATTCAGAGGGTGTGTAGCAGGCATTCAGAGGGGTGTGTAGCAGCAGCATTCAGAGGGGTGTAGCAGGCATTCAGAGGGGTGTGTAGCAGGCATTCAGAGGGGTGTGTAGCATGCATTCAGAGGGGGGTGTAGCAGGCATTCAGAGGGTAGCAGGCATTCAGAGGGAAGAAAGAAGGGAAGGGGAATCAACTTCCAGACAACAAAAGCAGCTTTGAGAACAATCCATTTGTGCATGTTTAGTACATTTGATTCTCATGTACTCGCCGCCTTGACGCCTTAATGCAGAGAGAGAGAGAGAGAGAGAGAGAGAGAGAGAATGTTTGAGCGTTTGAGATACGAGCACCACTGTAAATCTGTGTATCTGCTATTGATTTAAACACACACACACACACACACACACATACATACATGCGCGCGCGCGTGTGTGTGTGTGTGTGTGTTTGAGTAAGCACACACAGCTCTCTCTCTCTCTCTCTCTCTCTCTCTCTCTCTGTTATGTAAGCGCGTTGCTGGTTGCAGAGGCGTGTGTGTGTGTGTGTGTAGGCTACGTGTGTACCATGTGTGACTAGATGGTTAATGGGTTAAGCCAACCCACCTCCACCCGCATCTTTGTGGAAAGAGGATGAGGAAAGGTGTGCCGTGTAGAGGGGGGCCGTTGGTGGCATCTGACAGTGGGTAGGACGGCGTCACAGTCAGTGTGAAGAACTGTCAGCATCCCATCCCCCCCCCCCCCCCCCCCCCCCCCCCAACACACACACACACACACACAGAGGACCAGAAGGTCTGTCGACGTCTCCTTCCCCAGCTCTCAGGGCAGGCGAGGGGAGTGGGTGTGTGTGTGTGTGTGTGTGTGTGTGTGTGGGGGGGGGGGGGGGGGGGGGGGGGCTGTTGACAGTTCTTCACACTGACTGTGACGCCGTCCTAACCACTGTCAGATGCCACCAACGGCACCCCTCTACACGGCGCACCTTTCCTCATCCTCTTTCCACAAAGATGGGGAAGGAGACGTTGACAGACCTGATCCTCTCTCTCTCTCTCTCTGTGCGTGTGTGTGTGTGTGTGTGTGTGTGTGTGTGTTCTTTGTGTGTGTATATGTTCTTTCTCTGTGTGTGTGTGTTCTAGCTTTGTATATGTGTTGTTTCTCTGTGTGTGTGTGCGCGCGCGTGCGTGTGTGTCCGCGGCGCGCTGTCCACACACACAAGGCAACAGGAAAGCCAGCAGCGGCCGTCGCTCTCTAACCGACCTTGATTGACAGCCCTAAAGCCTGCCCCTGGCCGCCAACCAATCACAGCCAGCCTTTTCCTGCCGTCAGCCAATCAAGCACCCTCGCCGTGGCGGGCCGCACTGATGATGGGAAGGGGAAGGTGGGGGTGGGAGGGAAGGGGGAGGGGGGTTGCGCTGCGCCCTTTTGTCTTGAGTGGCGCTACGTCATAGGCCCAGGTCGGGTTTTCCGCCAGTATGGACGACAGACCCGGAGAGCAGCGCGATGGCCCCAGCCCTGGCGATTTGTGCCTTCACAGTGGGACCAGGACAGGCCCCGAGTGCTGTCTCTCTCTCTCTCTCTCTCTCTCTCTCTCTCTCTCTCTCTCTCTCCTGTCAGTTGGCGTTGGCGCTGGATGGGTGGAGGTGTGGGTAGTGGGGGCCGGCCCCAGGAGTGGTTCTGACGATGGTAGTGCTTGGTGGTTGCAGTCGCCATGGCGGCTCTCTCTCTCTCTCTCTCTCTCTCTCTCTCTCACACATCCTCATCCTCATCGTCCTCGTGCTGGCCGGTGCCGCCCTCTACAGGTCAGTCAGTACAGAGTTCTCCAGGGTCCAACACTGCGCCCTGCTGTGCACGGCGCTGTCAGCGTGCAGGACGTGAAGTGAAGTGCCCAGGTCGTGAAGTGTGCGATGAGGGTCATGACGTCAGTGGAGGTGGCAATGTGCGATGTGGATGCAGGCAGGTAGGAAATATGGATGGGGGGAAGTGGTCGATACGGACCACGGCACTGGTGCAGTATGGATGATGATGTGACTGTTGCATTTAGGATGATATGACTGGTGCAGTATGGACGATGATGTGACTGGTGCAGAATGGACGATACGACTGGTGCAGTATGGATGTGACTGGTGAGCAGTGTGATGTCGTGATGTGGGCAATGTGGATGATGGAAAGTGGGCAATGTGGATGAAGAGACATGGACTATATGGAGGACGGGAATTGGGCAATGTGGATGACGTCGTTCCCAATAAGACATCGGCGACGACAGTTCGCTCTTCTCTGGTAGACACCACTGACTGTCCTCTGTGAGGGATCCTGTAAAGATACGCTGTTCTCTGTAAGGGATCCTGTAAAGATACGCTGTTCTCTGTAAGGGATCCAGTAAAAAAATGCGGTATTCTCTGTCTGGAATCCTGTAAAGATGCGCTCTTCTGACAGGGAACCGGTAAAGATGCATTTTTTTGTCGGGGATCCTGTAAAGATGCGCTATTCTCTGCCAAGGATCCTGTACAGATGCGCTGTTTTATTAGGGATCCTGTAAAGACGTGCTGTTCTCAGTCATTGATCTTATAAAGATGTACTGTTTTATTAGAGATCTTATAAGATGCGCTGTTCTCTGCCAAGGTTCTTATACAGATGCACTATTCTCTGCCAAGGATCCTGTACAGATGCGCTGTTTTATTAGGGATCCAGTAAAGACGTGCTGTTTTCTGTCAATGATCCTGTAAAGATATGCTGTTTTATTAGAGATCTTGTAAAGATGCGCTGTACTCTGCCAAGGATCCTGTAAAGATGCGCTGTTCTCTGCCAAGGATCCTGTAAAGATGCGCTGTTTTATCAGGGATCCTGTGAAGGTGCGCCATTCTCAGTCAGGGATCTAACGGTGCACTGTTGCCTCTAACGGCGGGCTAGGGAGGGAGGGGGGAGGGGGGGGGGGGGGGCACGGGCTGAGGGGAGCCAGCTTGTCAGTCAGGCGTGCCGATTTTCCAATCTAGGTCGTCGTCACAGTTGAGCGGACACGATGGGGAAGGAGGGGGAGGGGGGAGGGAGGGCAGGGGGGTGAGGCGAGGGCAGAAGGTGTGGTGAACTGTGCGCGGCGGCGTGCCGCCGGGGGGGGGGGGGGGGGGGGGGGGGGGGTCAGCGCGGGGGTTACCGGGGGGGGGGGGGGGGGGGGGGGGGGGGGGGGGGGGGGGGGAGAGCCGTGTGCTCTACTCCCCCTCATTTCTCAGGTTACCAGTAACGGCAGTCGGTGTGTGAGGTCAGGGCGGCGACGGGGGGAAAGAAGGCAGGCAGGACAGGGGGAGATTTGACTGGACAGTGGCTAGACTGGACAGTGTGTGACGAAATGTAGAGATTGGACAGTGTGTGACGAAATGTGGAGATTGGACAGTGTGTGACGAAATGTAGAGATTGGACAGTGTGTGACGAAATGTGGAGATTGGACAGTGTGTGACGAAATGTAGAGATTGGACATTGTGTGATGAAATTGAAGATTGGACAGTGTGTGATGAAATGTGAAGATTGGACATTGTGTAATGAAATGTGAAGATTGGACATTGTGTGATGAAATTGAAGATTGGACATTGTGTGATGAAATGTGAAGATTGGACATTGTGTGATGAAATTGAAGATTGGACAGTGTGTGGGAAAATGTGAAGAGTGGACAGTGTGTGATGAAATGTGAAGAGTGGACAGTGTGTGATGAAATGTGAAGAGTGGACAGTGCGAGAGAAACTGTAGAGATTGAACAGTGTGTAGAGAAGTGTGAAGATTGGACACTAGGAGGATTGTCGGACAACAGGACACTTGGAGGATTATCGGACAACAGGGGTTTCGGAGAGGTGGTCGGACAACAGGGGGTGGTCGGGACAAGAGGGGGGTGGTGGTGGTGGTGGGAGGACAACGGGGGTGGGAGGACAACAGGGGGGGGGGGGAGGACAACAGGGGAGTAGGAGGACAACAGGGGGCTGGGAGGGGGGGGGGGGGGGGGGGAGGACAACGGGGATGGGAGGACAACAGGGGGAGTAGGAGGCCAACAGGGGGGTGGGAGGACAACAGGGGTGGGAGAGGTGGTCTTTGCGCTGCCGATTGTGGCGGAGGGGGTGGGTGATGAAGTGAAGGGGGTTGGAGGTTCGTGATGCTGTTGGTCAGCACGGTGGTGACCGCTGTGGTCAGTGTGTAGTACAGAGGGCAGTGAGCTACACAGCCAGCAGATGTGTGCACCACCTGTGTTCTGAGGTAGACACAGATTGGCTTCCAAAAGTAGATGATAAATAATGGGGTATTGTAAGCTCCCATCTGACTTTACAAAATGACTCTCTCTCTCTCTCTCTCTCTCTCTCTCTCTCTCTCTCTCTCTCTCTAGTTTTTGTTTATTCTGTTTGACTACCTAATAATTCATGATTACATTTATGAATTGTCTGTTTTTAGAATTACATTACGACATGGGTCCGTTGATTTGTCACTGTGAGTTATACATCCAAAATGATGTGTGCACAAGGACAGATTCTCAAACTAGGCACCGGCCGAAAGATTTTTATCCTTGACTATTAATTAAAGATCAAGCAAGCAAGCAAGCAAGCACCAGTTCATCTCTCTCTCTGTCTCTCTCTCTCTCTCTCTCTCTCTCTCTCTCTCTCTCTCTCTCTCTCTCTCTCTCTCTGTATATCCTCTCGCCCCCCCCCCCCCCCCCCCCCACACACACACACACACCCCATTCCTCCCACCTTCACCTCCCACCCCTGCAGAAATTTGCACATGTGCCCGTGCGTGTGCGTCCTTACACACACACACACACACACACACACACACACACACACACACACACACACACACTTATACACGTACGCACGCGCGCGCGCGTTATCGCATACAAAATTATGTGTACTGTTCCAGTGATATTTCCATGTGAAAGTGCGGAAGCGATGTAATACAAGTGAACGTGAGAGGCGAACAGTTGTTTTAGAAACGCAGCTTTGCTTAACGTGTAGTTGGCACGGTGATTATAATGGCTATGTGTCTGGCGACAAGTTGGCTGTACGATAGTCGACTTGATCATTATCACACATAATGTAGAGAGAGAGGAGTCGGACATCGGTCATTTGCAGGCTAAGCCATAGCGACCCTGTGGATGATGACACGTCTGGACACTGCCACAGTTATTCTGAAGAGGAATTCCAGATTTCTAGTTAGTGACCCTACAAATTGGCACAAGTTGTTTTTACACTATGGATAGTATTACAGTTAATATAGTGAGATCAATTTGAATTCTTTTTCTTGCACGGCAACCACAGTAACCTGTGAAGTGGGAGGGAACAAACTGTATGTCCCAGAGTGAAATGAATGCTACTACTTCGATTCGCACTGCAAGCCACAGTCACGCTGGGAATGGGTGCGAGTTGTATGCACAGTATCACATTGAACAGAGAGGTGAAGTCCAGTTCTTTAGTTAGAACTATGGTCTGTAGTGGTGCTAGAAATGGCGGCAAGTTGTATGCACAATATCACATTGAACAGAGAGGTGAAGTCCAGTTCTTTAGTTAGAACTATGGTCTGTAGTGGTGCTAGAAATGGCGGCAAGTTGTATGCACAGTATTGCATACACAGCAGAGAGACATGAAGTCCATGTTTTAAAGTCCACACCAGCAGTGAGCCTGTCATGGTGTTGCTCAAACCGTCAGAGCGTTGTGTTGGAGGGTCCAGTAGGGTGCAGCTTCAAGTGTGGGGTGGAGTGCAGTTCCAAATTAGCTGGCGGAGTGGGGGGGGGGGGGGGGGGGGGGGGGGGGGGGGGGGGGGGGGGGGATTGAACCCCACACGTAGGGACAGTGCCCAGCCCCTCGTTTGTTTGTGTTGTTGTTGTTCTTCTTCTTCTTCTTCTTTCTTCTTCTTCTTCTCTTCCACTTCTTCCACTTCTTCTTCTACGTCGTCATCGTCATCTTCTTCTTCTTCTTCTTCTTCTTCTTCTTCTTCCTCCTCCTCCTCTCTCCTCTCCCCTCCTCCTCCTCCTCTTCTTCCTCTTTCTTCTCCCCTCCTCTTCTTCTTCTCCTCCTCTGCTTTCCTCCTCCTCTTCCTCCTTCTCATCCCCCTCCTCCTCCTCTTCGTCTTCTTCCCCTCCTCTTCTTCCTCCTCCTCCTCTTCATCTCTTTCGCAACTTGGGTTCAAGACCCTGGAAAACTGTTGTCATTTCTGTCATCACAGGCGTTTTCAAATGCTGTTCTGAACCAGACTGCTGACTAGGACAGTGGTGCTGCTGTCTACAGTGGTGCTGCTGTCTGCAGTGGTGTTGTTCTTACCTGGATGCTGTCAGACAACTCTCGAGCGTCCAGCGTGTAGTCGTCTTGTGACGTAGATGTGCAGAACATCCAGGCGTCAGCTTCAGCTTTTGTTGCTGTGCTGACAGTGATGGTGTGGTGTGTGGCCGTGCCGTGCTGACAGTGATGGTGTTGTGACTGTGCTGTGCTGACAGTGGTGGTGTTGTGACAGTGTTGTGCTGACAGTGGTGGTGTTGTTGTGGCCCGTGCCGTGCTGACAGTGATGGTGTTGTGGCCGTGATGTGCTGACAGTGATGGTGGTGTTGTGGCCGTGCTGTGCTGACAGTGGTGGTGGTGTTGTGGCCGTGCTGTGCTGACAGTGGTGGTGTGTTGTGACTGTGCTATGCTGACAGTGGTGGTGATGTTGTGACTGTGCTATGCTGACAGTGATGGTGTTGTTGTGACTGTGCTATGCTGACAGTGATGGTGTTGTGGCCGTGCTGTGCTGACAGTGATGGTGGTGTTGTGACTGTGCTGTGCTGACAGTGATGGTGTGTTGTGACTGTGCTGTGCTGACGGTGATGGTGTTGTTGTGACTGTGCTGTGCTGACAGTGATGGTGTTGTGACTGTGCTGTGGTGATGGTGTTGTGACTGTGCTGTGCTGACAGTGATGGTGTTGTGACTGTGCTGTGCTGACAGTGATGTGTTGTTGCCGTGCTGTGCTGACAGTGGTGGGTGTGTGACTGTGCTGTGCTGACGGTGATGGTGGTGTTGTGGCCGTGCTGTGCTGACAGTGATGTTGTTGTTGTGACTGGGCTGTGGGGAACTCGGATCAGTTGCCCGATAAAGAAGGACATGAAGAGGATGCCTACCCTGGCTATGAGCCAAGCTGCGGGCCTTTTCTATTTCCCTTTCGGCGGACGCTGCACGCCACCTTTATCGTGCCCACTCTCTAAGAGCACAATACGCACATGGTTGTGTGTGGTGTATGTGGTTTGGGACAGTTCGGGTCAGGTGGAGGGTCCGATTAGCTTGGGTTTGTGTTAAAGTTTGGCAGAGTTTAGTTCAAGAGTTAGCTTCACGTGTTAGCATCATGCGTTAGCTTCAAGTGTTAGTTTCATGTGTTAGCATCATGCGTTAGCTTCAAGAGTTAGCTTCCCGTGTTAGCATAATGCTTTAGCTTCAAGTGTTAGCTTCCCATGTGCTGCTGGGTTGGAAGTGATCATGTGTTTGCTGATCCCAGTTCCCATGCATCAACTTCAAGCTGTAGTCTGTTAGCATCATGCTGTCTGTCTTCGTGTGTCTGTCTGTCTGTCTGCGAGTGGAAGAGGGGGCCGCCATGTTGCGTTCTCAAGTCTGGCAGTGCGTGTCTTCAGTGCGTGCTGGCTTGCAAGGTTCCAATCAGCACAGTGTGGATCAGTCCACGCCACTAGCTTCATGGCACCGTCCCCCTCCTCATCATGCATTAGCTTCAAGCGGCGCTTCCCGCTTACCACAACCACCACCAGCTTCATGTGTTAGCATCATGCGTTAGCATCATGCGTTAGCTTCAAGAGTTAGCTTCCCGTGTTAGCACCATGCCACCCCACCACCACTTCATGTGCTGCCCCTCCAGTGATCTGGTTACCTGATCCACCTCCCCAGCCATCTACCACACCGCTGTGTCTGTCCCATCACCATCACCACAGCCACTACCACCAACACCACCTCCCTTCCACCCACCCACAGGGGGGGCCGCCATGTTCAATAGAGTGAAGCAGACAGGGGCAAGGATCAGTGCTGGGACACGGTTCACAACAGACACTGTGGGCAGATGTCCACGCCACAAGGCCTTCAGAGGAGAACCTCCTCAGAAGACCCCACGGTGGGCACTGGGCAGGGAGGTCAGTGTGTCCGCAAGGAACGGTCGTGTGGTCGTGTACTCAAACGCCCCCACCACCCCACCCCCACCCCCTTCCACCACCTTCCCACCACCACCACCATGCCAGGACCCCTGTACCTGACCAGTGTGATACCACCAGACCTCCACAGGCCTGTACTGATGACCGTGATCCATCACCACCACCACAGCCACTACCACCAACACCACCTGTACTGATGAGTGTGATACAACACCCTCTCCCCAGGCCTGTACTGATGAAGAAGACAGGGGCAAGGATCAGTGCCAGGGCACTGTTACTGACACTGTAGGCAGATAAAGAGTGCCATGAGGTCTTACTGATGAGAACCTCCAGAAGACCCCATAAGGCCTGTACTGGTGAGTGTGATCCGCGAGGGTGCCAAGAGGTCTGTGTGATGAGTGTGATAAAGAGTGCCAAGAGGCCTGTACTGATGAGTGTGATAAAGAGTGCCATGAGGCCTGTACTGATGAGTGTCCCCGGCAACAGAGATGCCAGGAGGCCTGTACTGATGAGTGTGTGATACAACAGAGATGCCATGAGGCCTGTACTGATGAGTGTGATACAAAGAGTGCCATGAGGCCTGTACTGATGAGTGTGATAAAGAGTGCCATGAGGCCTGTACTGATGAGTGTGATACAACAGAGATGCCATGAGGCCTGTACTGATGAGTGTGATACAACAGAGATGCCATGAGGCCTGTACTGATGAGTGTGATACAAACAGAGAGTATACAGGCTGTACTACATGAGTGCGTGTTAAAGGACCCAGGGAAGAAGTGTGTCACTATATAGTATACAGTTGCCATGAGGACCCAGGGAGGAAGTGTGTCACTATACAGTATACAGTGTAAAGGACCCAGGGCACTGATGAGTGCCATGCACAGTATACAGTGTTAAGGACCCGTGAAGAAGTACTCACTATACAGTATACAGTGTTAAGGCCCAGGGAAGAAGTGTGTCACTCTACAGTATACCGTGTTAAGACCCAGGGAAGAGGTGTGTCGCTATACAGTATACAGTGTTAAGGACCCAGGGAAGAGGTGTGTCGCTATACAATATACAGTGTTAAGGACCCAGGGAAGATATGTGTCACTATACAGTATACAGTGTAAAGGACCCAGGGAAGAAATGTGTCACTCTACAGTATACAGTGTTAAGGACCCAGGGAAGAGGTGTGTCACTATACAGTATACAGTGTTAAGGATCCAGGGAAGAAGTGTGTCGCTATACAGTATACAGTGTTAAGGACCCAGGGAAGAAGTGTGTCACTATACAGTATACAGTGTTAAGGACCCAGGGAAGAGGTGTGTCACTATACAGTATACAGTGTTAAGGACCCACGGTGGTAGATGTGTTCCGTTTGTGTTCTCCGTGAATCTTTGTCTTCTCTCCATGAAGAGCGCATGGTCATAATCCAACGCCATGTTTGGTTGTTGTAGGGCATGCGGTTTTTTAAATACTTTTTTTCCTTTCTTTTGCGCATCTCTATATTTCAGAGTATGTGTTTCTTTGTGTGTGTGTGTGTCTGGGGGGGGGGGGTTGAGGTTGAGGTTGTGGTGGTGGTTGAGGTTTTGTGGGGAAGGTTTGAGGTTGGGTGGGGAGGGTTGAGGTTTTGTGGGGAAGGTTTGAGTTTTGGGGAAAGTTTGAGGTTGGATGGGGAGGGTTGAGGTTTTGTGGGGAGGGTTGAGGTTGGGGACACACTGTACACCAGTCTGTGACATCATGTGTCACTTTGTGTGACCAGGACACACACTGTGCACCTGTCTGTGACATGTGTCACATTGTGTGACCAGGACACTGTACACCTGTCTGTGACATCATGTGTCCATTGTGTGACCAGGACACTGCACACCTGTCTGTGACATTGTCACATTGTGTGACCAGGACAGGTACGCCTTTCTGTGACGTCATGTGTCACATTGTCTTTCTGTGACATCATGTGTCACATTGTGTGACCAGGACACACTGTACGCCTTTCTGTGACATCATGTGTCACATTGTGTGACCAGGACACACTGTACGCCTTTCTGTGACATCATGTGTCACATTGTGTGACCAGGACACACTGTACACCTGTCTGTGACATGTGGACATTGTGTGACCAGGACAAACTGTACACTTGTCTGTGACATCATGTGTCGCAAAAGCCATTGTCAACCCAGGACATAGTGGTCATGCAGCTTCATTCTATTTTCCTCTTGGTTCTGTATTTAGTGGGCCTCCATCCTGTTCTTCCCATTTGCTCTTTCTTTCTTTCTTTCTTTCTTCACTATTTTTTTTCTCTCCACTTTCATTCCTTTTTCTTTCATGTTTTTCTCTATTGTTCCTCGCTTTCTTTCTTTCTTTTGTGATTTTCTCCCATACATTTCTTCACTTTGTTCCTTTTTTCTCCGCGTTCTTTTCTTTCACCGTCACTGTACTTTCATTCTTACTTCACCTTCTTTGCTTTACCCTTTCATTTTCCTGATTTTTTGTTCACGTACTATTTTTCCCTTTTGTTTCTTTCCTTTTCATCTTCACTCTATTTTTTTTTTTCCTTGGTTTCTTTGTGTTGTTGTTGTGTGTTCCTCTTTCTTTCCTTTATCCTTCACTTTATTCTCTTTTTCCCATCACTTTATTGTCCTGTATATTTCCTATAGCGTTCCGTTTATCTTTCTTTTTTTTTTTTTCTCTTTGCTTTCTATTTTTCTCAACATTCTTTACGTTTTCTTTTCTTTATTTCTGTGTTCTTAGTTTTCCTTTGGTTTATTTGTTTCCTTTTTTCTTTATACCGTTTTTTCTTTACGTTATTTCCTTTTCTTCTTTTTTTTTTTTTTAGTTGCTTTTTTTTCTCCTTTTGCTTTTTCTCCTTCTTCTTCTTTTTCTTCTTCTTCTTCTTTTTCTTCTTCTTCTTCTTCTTCTTTCTTCTTCTTCCCCCTTTTCGTTCACTTTCATTTGCTTTTTTCTTCCTTTCTTTTCTCTTCGGTGACATCCTTTCCTAACACGTTTAAGTTGTTTTCTTATTCATCTTTTGTTTATGCGTTAGTTTGTTTTTCTTTCATAGTTCATTCTCTGTTCTTAACTGTTCATTCCTAGCGTGTTTATGTTATTTTCTTACTCATTTGTTTATGTATTTGTTGTTGTTGTTGTTGCTGCTGTTGTTGTTGTTTCCTTTATAGTTCATTCATTGTTCTTAACTTTGCATTCTTTTTCGTTGCCCCACACCCCTCATCCCACGCCGCCCCGTCAATCCATTCCGGTTGTTGTTGTTTTTCTGTTGTGGTTTTTTTGTTTCTTTGTTTGTTTTGTCTTTTTGTAATCTTTTCCGTTTTCTGCTGTATTTTTTTTTCTGGGTGGGACGGTAGGAGATGTGGGGGTGGGGGGCGAGGAGAGGGGGGCTCTTTCATTTTTCACTTTTTTCCATTTTCAGACTCTTTCATTTAAAAAAAAAAAAAAAATTTTTTCTACTTGCACGTCTCTCTTCTTTGTTCACATTTGCCCTTTTATTTTTGTTCACTTTCTTTCTGTTCGTTTTCTTTTTCTTTCTCTTCACATTCTTTTCTTTTTACAATAATTTTTCACAGATTTGCTTGGGTTTTTTTTTCTCTCCCTATTCCCTTTTGTCACTTTTTTTTCCTCCTTCCTGCCATTCTTCAGCCTCTTACATTTTTGTTTTTATTCCATTTATTTATCACGTAAAGAAGAAACAGTCCTGTGCCGCTTACACACAGGCCACTCGTTTTTTATACCCATTCTTATCTTTTAAAAGGTGAAGAAGCTCCGTGGTGTATTCCATGTCATGTGCCACTCACAGTGAAACATATTCTTCAAGGGTGTTGAGACTTGCACGATGTGAGACATAAACACTTTACAGCAGAGTCCATGAAAACCCTGTTCAGAGATGTCCCACCTGACGTGATCTTTGAGTTTCTGAGAGAGATTGATATTTTTCGTCTGATTTAAGATTTTATGGAAGAAAGATTTTTTAACGAAGTTTCTGGTGCGTTTTTAGAAAATGTATTTTAAAGAGATGTGTGAAAGGTGTTTTTTTGTTTGGTTGGTTGTGTGTGTGTGTGTGTGTGTGTGTGTGTGTGTGTGTGTGTGTGTGTGTTTTTTTAGTTGGGTTTTTTTTTTTTTCTGTGACTTGTGAGCAGATTTTAACGTGGTGACAGCCCAGATATGGCCCTTTGCGGTCGGCTGGGCTGTAAGCAACATTGCCTTACCTTACACTCATTTCTAATTTTATTCCCTTTCTTTCTTCACTTCCTTTCCTATTTTCCTTTTTCTTTCCTCGCTGTCTTTCTTTTGAATTTCTTTTCTTTTCTTTTTGGTCCCTTTTTCGTCACTTTCATTTTGTTTTTCCTTCTCTTTCTATCCTTTCTCTCCACTTCCTTGTTTTCTTTTCTCTCCCTTTTTTTTTAATCTTCACTCTGCACCCTTTTTTCCTTTGCGTTGCTTTCTTTCTTATATCCCCCCCCCCCCCCCCCCCTTTTTTTTTTTTTTAAACTGTCTTCCTTTCCTTTCCTATGCATTCCTTTCTTTTTGCCTTTTTCTTTCTTTTACTCTGTCTTCTTTCTTTGTTCTTATTTTTTTTCCCTTTTTATCTTCACTTTCTTTTCTTTCCCCGCCTTTAGTTCCTTTTCTTTCTTTACTTTCTTTTTTTTTTTTTCATTTTCTAACCTTTGTTCTTTGCTTTTTTTTTTTTCTTTCTTTCATGTGTTCACTCTCTTTTGCGTTTTCCTCTCCTCTCTTTTTTCTGTCCTTTCTTCTTCCCTGCATTCCTGTTTTCTTACTTACTTTCCTGTTTCCTTCCTTCCTTCCTTCCTCCCTGCATTCCTTTTTTCTTTACTTACTTTCCTGTTTCCTTTCCTTCCTTCCTTCTCCCTGCATTCCTTTTTTCTTTACTTACTTTCCTGTTTCCTTCCTTCCTTCCTTCCTGCATTCCTTTTTTTTTACTTGCTTTCCTGTTTCCTTCTTCCTTCCTTCCTCCCTGCATTCCTTTTTTCTTTACTTACTTTCCTGTTTCCTTCCTTCCTTTCTTTCTCCCTGCATTCCTTTTTCCTTTACTTACTTTCCTGTTTCCTTCCTTCCTTCCTTCCTCCCTGCATTCCTTTTTTCTTTACTTACTTTCCTGTTTCCTTCCTTCCTTCCTTCCTCCCTGCATTCCTTTTTTCTTTACTTGCTTTCCTGTTTCCTTCCTTTCTTTCTCCCTGCATTCCTTTTTTTACTTACTTTCCTACTTTCCTGTTTCCTTCCTTCCTTCCTGCATTCCTTTTTTCTTTATTTTCTTTCCTGTTTCCTTTCCTTCCTTCCTTCTGCATTCCTGCATTCCTTTTTTCTTATTTTCTTTCCTGTTTCCTTCCCTTCCTTCCTGCATTCCTTTTTTCTTTACTTACTTTCCTGTTTTTCCTTCCTTCCTTTCTTTCTTTTCTTCCTTCTTTCTGTTTCCTTCCTTCCTTCTGCATTCCTTTTTTCTTTTCCTTTCCTTTTCTTTCCTTCTTTCCTTCTTTCCTTCCTTCCTTCCTTCCTTCCTTCCTTCCTTTTTCCTTCCTTCCTTCTTCTTTCCTTCCTTCCTTCCTTCCTTCCTTTTCTTCCTTTCCTTTCCTTCTTTCCTTTTTTCTTTCCTTCCTTCCTTCTTTCCTTCCTTCTTTCCTTCCTCTTTCCTTCCTTCCTTCCTTCCTTCCTTCCTTCTTTCTTTCTTTCTTCCTTCCTTCCTTCTTTCCTTCCTTCCTGCATTCATTTTTCTTTACTTACTTTCCTGTTTTCTTTGCTGCGGTCTCTTTTTTCTTGTCTTTTTTTTTTCCTTCGCTTTTCATTTTTCTTTGTTACTTTAGTTCATTTCTTTGCTTTCTTTCCTATTTTTTTTTTCTTCACATTCTGTTCTGTGGGGTTTTAGGTCATTTCTTTGCTTTCTTTCCTATTTTTCTTCACATTCTGTTATGTGGGGTTTTTTTTTCTTTTCCTCTTTTCTTTCTTTCCGTTTTGCTGTCCTTTTTCTTTTCCCCGATTCTTGACCGATGTCTCGCCTTTGTTTAATTTTGTCTGTCTTTCTTTTCTTTTCGCTTCTCTTCTCTCTCTCTCTCTCTCTCTCTCTCTCTCTCTCTCTCTCTCTCTCTCTCTCTCTCTCTCTCTCTCTCTCTCTCTCGTTTACTTTCTTCTTCTTCTTCTTCTTCTTCTTCTTCTATATTTATCTACTTTCTGTTACTCAGTTTCTTCGGTTTCTTTTTCTTATTTCCTTTTTTTGTGTATTCTTCGTCTTTCCGGTTTCTTTTTCTTGAATTTTTTTTTCCACGCTTTTTCTTTTTTTTTTTTTTTTTTTTTTTCTTCACAATTTTTTTTTTGTCTTTTCATCAATTCATTGTCCTGTTTTTGTGCTTTTTTAGTTTCTTCTTTTGTGCGTGTGTGTATGTGTGTGTGTGTGTGTGTGTGTGTGTGTGTGTGTGTGTGTGTGTGTGTGTGTGTGTTTGGGCTCCCATTGTCTTCCCACACAGAACTTATCGCCTCTTTTCTGAGAGCCCAGACAGAAGTCCACGTATGTCAGGGGAGGGGGGGTGGGGGGCGGGGGGGTAGCCGTGTTGTCGGTGAAGTCAGGAGTACCCAGAGTTCCAGACTTGTGTGTTTGCCGTATGAGGCTGCTGCCGGTCGTTTCCCGTGTCACACTTGGTTGTTTGCCCTGTGAGGTAGTTTTTTCCCGTGTCACACTTGGTTTGCTCGGTGATGTGGTCAGTGGAGGTTGGAGGGGGAGCTGAAGCGGGGCGGGGGGGGGGGGGGGGGCGGTCATGGTTTCCTTGCAACGTGATCAGTAACTTCCCTATGCAAACTGCGTATCTTGACTGTGTGACCACTTTGCGCTGATGGTCAGCCACGTTGTATTAACATGTTGGTCACACACATGGTGTTCATTGTCCACTGATGGTCGGCCCCATGGTATCAGCATGGTGGTCACACACATGGTGTTCACTGTTCACTGATGGTCGGCCCCATGGTATCAGCATGGTGGTCACACACATGGTGTTCACTGTCCACTGATGGTCGGCCCCATGGTATCAGCATGGTGGTCACACACATGGTGTCCACTGGCCTCTTCTGCCAGTCTGGCGTTCTGGGGCACCACAAGCCAGAGTCATTTTGGTGGTTCGTGCTCCACGTGTGTGAGCTGAACCTCACGCTGAAGGAGGCCAGGCATGACAACTGGCTGTTGTTTGACAGAGATCTGTCTGTAGTTCTGACATAAGTCAGTTCCCTGGTTTGATCAAGTCGGAGAACGTTTTCCCTGGTTTTATTAAGTCGGAGAACATTTTCCCTGGTTTGATCAAGTCGGAGAACATTTTCCCTGGTTTGATCAAGTCGGAGAACATTACCGTTGGAACTGTCCATTGTGTGTGGTGTTCGTCTTGTGACAGGAATGCTCAACCCTCCAGTCATACACCGTTCTGTTGTAAAACAATCCCTGGTGTTGGTGACGAGTCACTGAGGACATTGCCTTTCCCTTGATGAGGACAGAGAGGAAACCGTGAACTAACAAACCCTCACGTGTGACTTGCACCACTGTGAATATTGCTGTTCTATTGGGAGCAGACATGAGGAAAAAAATGACAGGTGTCACTGTGAATATTGCTGTTCTATTGGGAGCAGACATGAGGAAAAACTGTGACAGGTGTCACTGTGAATATTGCTGTTCTATTGGGAGCAGACATGAGGGAAAAGACATGTTTATGACAGGTGTCACTGTGAATATTGCCTTTTGGGAGGATGAGGAAAAGGTTTATGACAGGTGCCATCTGTGAATATCCCATCATTGGAAGGTAACATCTTTCCCCACAACGAATTTCTGTGCAACATACAGTCGGTCATCCACAGACCAACAGTGCATTGTTGGTTGATCTCAGTCCGACATGTAAGGGCTTTTTTTTTTTTAACAGAGCTTTTTTGTCGATTTTTTTTTCTTCAAATTAACTCCTTGCATGTATTTTTTTTCTAATTCATTAAATGTTTAAACAACTAAATTTTCGTTTAAATGCGATAACAGAAATGTTGGAATAAAAGTCTCTCATAAGTTTGGAATGACTTTACCGACAGTTTAGTCGTCCACTCGTTTACTCTTTTATTGATTTTTTTTATGTAACTTTCTTCCCCTCTGAATCAGTTGTGAGTGAAATGACTACCCCCCCCCCCCCCCCCCCCCCCCGTGAACAGCCAGTCCACATGGATGTCCCTATGCACACAGACGAGCACGCATGCAGATAGACATGCACATGCATACAATCACATACGCACATACAAGCATACATATTCACGCTTATGCCCACAAATAGAAGTATAAACACACACCCACATACGGGCATTTGCACTAACATACCCACGCACATGTCTGCATGATTGCATACACATGCGCGCGTGTGCGCGTGCGCACAGAGACCTAGAAATAGAGGGGCAGGGAGAGTCGACCACATGGACAGATCAAGTGTTGTTGACGTGTCTGTTGATGTTTGTTGTTGTAGCGAGGTAACCAGATGGACAGACCAAGGTGTTGACGTGTTTGTTGATGGTTGTAGCGAGGTAACCAGATGGACAGACCAAGGTGTTGACGTGTTTGTTGACGGTAACCAGATGGACAGACCAAGGTGTTGACGTGTTGTGTTGACGGTTGTAGCGAGGGTAACAGAGATGGACAGACCAGGTGTTGAGGTGTTGTTGACGGTTGTAGCGAGGTGACAGACCTGTTGATGGTTGTTGCGGTTGTAGGTAACCAGATGGACAGACCAAGGTGTTGACGTGTTTGTTGACGGTTGTAGCGCGAGTAACCAGATGGACAGACCAAGGTGTTGACGTGTTTGTTGACGGTTGTATGGTTGGACAGTAGGCGACGTGTTTGTAACGGTTGTAGCGAGGTAACCAGATGGACAGACCAAGGTGCTGACGTGTTTGTTGACGTGTTTGTTGATGGTAACCAGATGGTAGACCGAGGTAACCAGTTGTAGGACCAGATGGACAGACCAAGGTGTTGACATGTTTGTTGACGGTTGTAGCGCGAGTAAACCAGATGGACAGACCAAGGTGTTGACATGTTTGTTGATGGTTGTAGCGAGGTAACCAGATGGACAGACCAAGTGTGTTGACGTGTTTGTTGATGGCTGTAGTGTTTGGATGGCTGTAGCCAGGTATCCCCTCACCCGCCTCTTGGCTTCGTGCCTGGGTAAAGCTTTTTTCATGATTTAAGGTAATACACTCTAACTGAAAAACAACAAAATGATAACAAACGTAACTTAACTTTAGCAAGATGAAAACAAACGAAATCGTCATATATAAAACGAATGTACGCTCTATGAAATAATTATGGTTAGAGGGAGAGAGAGACCGAGAGCATGAGCATATGTTGGTGAACTTGGCAGTGGATGGCTTGCGAGAATGTACAAAAGTTCTGTGCTCTTTTCATCAGGCCTGTATAATCACACATAGCAGAAAGTATCTGAAACAGTGTGTACAAGAACGGTGTCACTGACGAACCAGCATGCTTCATTCTTCACCGTGATTGTAACAAGAACCAAACCAACATGCTTCATTCTTCACTGTGATTGTAACAAACTAAACCAACATGCTTCATTCTTCACTGTGTGTGACAAGAACTGGTTGTCACTGGGACCACACTGATGCTTCATTCTTCACTGTGTGACTGTAATGGTTGTGACCTTTGACCATGCTGAGGACATCAGCTTGGCTGTGTTGATTATGGTTGTGACCTTTGACCACGCTGAGGACATAAAAAAAACTTGTGTTTTCTTGTACGCTAGGTTTAATCACCAAAGTCCTTTCCGTTGTTATCTGAAAATATTTCACAAGATGATTCCTTTATCCTGCGTGCTTTTGTCACGTTACCTCTGTTGTCATTTTGCAACAAATTGGAAATGAAGATTCTGATTTGAGCTCATCCAAATCGAAACGTAATTCGGTCGCTCTGAGTTGGATATTGTGTGCTGTTTGCTCAGCTAAACAGTTTTATTGATGCGATTATAAATAGTGTATATCATTCGGGTGTCCATTGCTTTGAAACAATCGTAATTAGAGTTTTCCACTCTACAAACATAACGGTAACAAGGTTGACTTCATGATTATCAATGAGATCCTGTTTTTGTGGCAGTTATTCATTTGTGATCGCTGTGTTTGTAATTCAGAATTGTCAGAGTGGGGACTCGGCCTTATGGTTGTACTGTTAGTTTGCTGAGGAAGACCGAGGTGTAATTCAGAATTGTCAGAGTGGGGACTCCGCCTTATGGTTGTACTGTTAGTTTGCTGAGGAAGACCAAGGTAATTCAGAATTGTCAGTGGGGACTCGGCCCTATGGTTGCCTGTTAGTTTGCTGAGGAAGACCAAGGAGTCATGAGTTTCAGTCCACCATTGCCTTTATCTTCCCTGTCCGGGTTTTCTTGGACCCCCCTTCATCTTGTCTTTTCGTCATCCGTCAACTGTTTTCTTGCCCTCCTCCCTCTCCTCACAGGTAGAAGCTGCACCTGTGAGTGTACCTGCAGAAGAAAACGCCCATCCTGTGTCCCCACCTCCGCAGCATGTTTGATAGTAATACGTAGTTTTACAATCTGCTGTACTCAGGAGTGAGCTGTAAGTGTGTTACAACACAGAGAAAACAAAATCTGCCATTTTTGTTTGCTATTTAAAACACAGTACATTGTGTGTGTGCTTTTGATTATAGCTGAAAAATATGTGCTTGAGAAAAAAAAATCCGCATGAGAAAAATACCTGCTCGAGAAAAATAAATCTTTCTGCTTGAGAAAAAAATATGTGCCGGAGAAAAAATATGTACATGAGAAAAAAATATATATGTGCTAGAGAAAAAAAAAATGTGCTTGAGAAAAAAAAAAAAAAGCGTGATCGCTGTGAACGAAGGCAGCTGGAACACAGTTTGAGTGCTGATGTTTACCCAGGAGTGTGTGATCTGTTAATTAAAGCTTGTGATCTGATAGGTTTAAAGTTCTGTCGGTCAAAGCTTGTAACTCGCCATTTAAAACTTGTAATCTATCAGGTAAAGGTTGTCATCTGCCGTTTAAAGCTTGTATTCTGTTGAAAGAATTTTAAAGAGAAATTATAACCATTCCGCCGGATGAAAGGGGCACACAAATTACAAGACAAAACACAACGCGTTTCGACCTCTTGGGCCTTCTTCAGGCAAGAGAGAGAACATTCAGGACAAGGAAAACGAAGAACGGGCAGTCACCCATCAACTGAAACTGGGGCGCAAAACAAACTTGTCGTCGGTCAGTTACAGCCTACAATCTGTTGTTGGATATTGTTGTTCCTCTTCGTTCTTTGCCTATTACTTGGATATTGTTCCTCTTCGTTCCTTGCCTATTACTTGGATAATTGTTGTTCCTCTTCGTTCCTTGCCTAATATTTGGATATTGTTGTTGTTTTTCGTTCCTTGCCTATTACTTGGATATTGTTGTTCCCCTTTGCTCTTTGCCAGTGTTATCCTTCATTCTGTCACCTTGGTGATGGCCTTGGACTAATCTGTCTGGTCTGCCGGCCATCGTGGAATTACCCGTGAAGCCCAAAGCTCGGGAATCACCGTCATCGGTGAGAGTAAACGTTGCTCCTATTTCCATAAAGAGTGTAGAATAAATCCGCAGTGGATGTAGCTAACGCTTTCCACGAACACAACGTCATTGTAATGTAACGCAACGAAGTCAGGCTACAGACTCGTTCATTATTTTCATTGGCTATACGATATACCATTTCTTTTAACTTTACAACTTTTTGTTTGCTCTACGGTATTTTCTTAAATTTTGCAGCACGCCGTTGCTCGATTCTGATTTTCATATGTTGAACAGCTTTCCATATTCGTTTCATTAATTCTCAGTTTTTCCGTTTGCCTTGCAGTATTTTCGTTTCTTTAATTTTTTGCAACATTTCATTACTTTATAATTTGCACTCATTTCTTCACTTCAACAGTTTTTCCGTTTGCTATACAGACAGTATTTTCGTTTCTTTCATTTTGCAACATTTCATTGCTTTATAATTTGCACTCATTTCTTCACTTTAACAGTTTTCCGTTTGCTATACAGTATTTTCGTTTCTTTTCATTTTGCAACATTTCATTGCTTTATAACTGGCTCTGCATTTCATTTCTTCCCCTTCAACAGCTTTTTGTTTGCTATACAGTATATTTTCGTTTCTTTAATTTTGCAACATTTCATTGCTTTATAATTGGCACTCATTTCTTCCCTTCTATAGCTTTTTTTTGCTGCGCGTTTCACTCACGTTTGTTTTCATTTTGTTTTCATTCTTCTTTTTTTTTTTTTTTTTTTACACTGTTACATTTTTCTGTATTTTACTTACAGCTTTTCGATTACATTTGTTATGCTGTGTACTCGCTTTATTTTGTTTTTTTAGCCTTTCATTTGCTATGCTGTACAGTCGCGTTTTTCTTTATTTTACAGCTTTTCACTTTCTGTACTATATATTCATTTCTTTGATTTTTTTTTTTTTCATTTTTCTATGCTATTTACTTGTTACTTTATTTAACAGCTTTTTTCGAACTGTTGACTCATTTCTTTTAGTGTACGGTTTTTTTTCATAGTGTTTACTGTTTTGTTTTGTCTTTTATTTTACAGCTTTTCGAATTGTATACTATTTTTTTTATTGTACGTTGTTTATTATGCCATACTAGTTTCTTTTATTTTACAGCTTTTCGAATTATAGACTAGTTTCTTTTATTGCACGGTTTTTCATTTACTATACTGTTTACTCATTTCTGTTAGTTTACAGTTTACAGCTTTTCGAATTACATACTAGTTTCTTTTATTGTACGGTTTTTTCATTTGCTGCACGAGATTTACTCGTTTCTCTTATTTTACTGCTTTTCGAATTCTATTTCTTTTCTTATTGTACGGTTTTTCATTTGCTGCACGATTTACTCGTTTCTCTTATTTTACTGCTTTTCGAATTCTACTTTCTCTTTATTGTACGGTTTTTCATTTGCTGTACGATTTACTCGTTTCTCTTATTTTACTGCTTTTCGAATTCTATACTAATTTCTTTTTTATGGTATACGGCTTTTTCATTTACTATACTGTGTACTCATTTCTGTTGGTTTACGGCTTTTCATTTGCTATACTGTGTTCTTCTTTCTGTTGATTTCACGGCTTTTCATTTACTATACTGTGTTCTCCTTTCTGTTGGTTTGCGGCTTTTCATTTACTATACTCTGTACTTCTTTCTGTTGGTTTACGGCTTTTCATTTACTGTACTGTGTACTTCTTTCTGTTGGTTTACGGCTTTTCATTTACTGTACTGTGTCCTCCTTTCTGTGATTTACGGCTTTTTATTTACTACTACTGTGTACTCCTTTCTGTTGGTTTTACGGCTTTTCATTTACTATACTGTGTACTCCTTTCTTTGTTGGTTTACGGCTTTTCATTTACTGTACTGTGTACTCTTTTCTGTTGGTTTACGGCCTGTTTGCTGGTCGGGGAAACTGAAGAGAGGAAGTTTGACAGCAGAGGTTTTTCCTGACACTTTGTCTGCTCGTTCCTTGATTGGTAGTTACGGGTGTCCCAGATTATTTTTTTCACCAAAAAAAAAAATTTTTTTTCTTCGTTGTCCTTGAAAATATATTTCAGTAGTTCATGAATAAATGTTGTGTTATGGGGACGAGGTGTCATTCAATGTCCGGGTGTTTTGAACAGTTGGCAGTGAGAGCATAACGCTTTGTGCATCGTTGGAGCCGCCGAGTAGGTCTGAATTATGACAAAGAAGATTGATTCAAAAGTGAGGTGTCTGCAGGCAGAAATTCAAACAGACTTAAAGTAAATAGTATTATTCGGCCGGACGAAAAGGACAAATAAATTTCAAGACAAAACGCAACGCGTTTCGACCTCTTTGGTCTCATTCAGGCATTATTAAAAAAAAAAAAAAAAAAAAAACCCATTCAGGAAAAAACACGAAGAACGAGCAATGACTTATCTCCTTAAATTGAGCAGAAATGGACGTTGAATGTTCATTTTTCGACCTCCATTTTTGCCCAATTTGTCAAGGTCCATTTTTGCGCCCATTTGTCAAGGTCCATTTTGAATTTGTCAAGGTTTTTTTGTCCCAATTTGTCAAGGTCCATTTTGCGCCCAATTTTGTCAAGGTCCATTTTGTGCCCAATTTGTCAAGGTCCATTTTGTGCCCAATTTGTCAAGGTTCATTTTGTGCCCAATTTGTCAAGGTCCATTTTTTGTGCCCAATTTGTCAAGGTCCATTTTGCGCCCAATTTGTCAAGGTCCATTTTGTGCCCAATTTGTCAAGGTTCATTTTGTGCCCAATTTGAGGAGATAAGCGATCGTTTGTTCTTCGTTTTCATTGTCTTGAATGTTTTTTTTAATTTTTTAAAAATTTTTTTATTTTTTTTTTTTTAACCAAAGAGGTCAAAACTCGTATTTTGTCTTGTAATTAGTTTGTCCTTTTCGTCTGGCGGAGTAGGTTTTTTTTTCTTTATCTTACAGGTTTATTACAAAGAAGGCAAAGGCAACAAAAATCGTCTAAAAAAACAAAAAAGGCAGTTTTTTTGTGAATATGTTCAGGCACTTGACTGGTGGCCTCGGCGTTATAAACATGCATTTCAGGCAGATGTACATCGTGTGTTGGCGAACAGCGACAGTATAACGGGTTTCCTTTCAACTGCTATGGCTGTAGTTGTTCCATTACATTCCGATCGCTTGAATATACACTGAGACAACTTAACAATGATAATAATGATGATAATAATGATGATGATAATAACTAGAAAAATGATGATAATGATAGCAATGATAATAATAACGATGATTATGATAACGATAATAATGAAAATGATAATGATAATGAGGGGGAGAATTTCAGTGGCGCTTATCGCAGCAATGCAAGGCACTTGGCGTTTTACAGAATTAACACATTAAAATTACCCCCTTCCCTCCCCCCCCCTAAAAACACGCGCGCAGCGCATATGTACACATGCACGCACGCACACATATATGAAGATGTATTCGTGTGCTGGCTATGCCCACACATACCCATGTGCGCACTCGCGTGGGCACATATATACACTCACAAGTAAGCACGCGCGCGCGCGCGCGCGCACACACACACACACACACACACACACACACACACACACACACACACACACACACACACCACAGGAGTGCATCTCTTTCGTACACAAGCAAAGCGTGCAGGTGCCTGGCAGCTAGTCAGCATTTGTCAGGAATTGTTCTGCGACGACTGTCTTGTGAGGAACCAGTTTGACGTGCTGACTTGAACGTCAGGAGCCACGTGTGTGTATGTCTGTGGGGAGAGCAGGACGTAGTTTGAGAGGGTGTATGTCGGTGAGGTGAGAGCATGACGTAGTTTGAGAGGGTGTTTGTTTGTAGGGAGAGCAAGACGTTGAGAGGGTGTATGTTTGTAGGGAGAGCAAGACGTAGTTTGAGAGGGTGTATGTTTGTAGGGAGAGCATGACGTAGTTTTCAGAGGGTGTATGTATGTAGGGAGAGCATGACGTAGTTTGAGAGGGTGTATGTTTGTAGGGAGAGCAAGACGTAGTTTGAGAGGGTGTATGTATGTAGGGAGAGCATGACGTAGTTTTGAGGGTGTATGTTTGTAGGGAGAGCAAGACGTAGTTTGAGAGGGTGTATGTATGTAGGGAGAGCATGACGTAGTTTGAGAGGGTGTATGTTTGTAGGGAGAGCATGACGTAGTTTGAGAGGGTGTATGTTTGTAGGGAGAGCAAGACGTAGTTTGAGAGGGTGTATGTATGTAGGGAGAGAATGACGTAGTTTTTGAGGGAGTCAGTTCCCTGGTGTTGCCGCCCACGGTTAGAGAACTGATGCCCTAGAACACGTGTTGATCTTGATTACAAGGAGGTGGGGGGAGGGGCTGCAAAAGATTGGGTCATCAGCGGAAGAATGGAAGGATCATGCAGGAAGTAAGTTTCGCAGAGTTTGGACGGATAGACGCTTCACGTGCCATGATTTCATGACACAGAGAATTAACTGTGTGCTGAATCTTAGGATCGATTTTGCGCACATGTACCTGCTTCAGAGCTGATGCGATGTGTTGGCACCTTACAGATGAGGCGGGCGGTTAACTGGGCACTCGTTGACGTTGGTGGCAGGAGGAAGGCTGCAGGTGCACCTGGGCAAAGAGCATTAGGTCCACAGTGATCGAATGTGAAGAGGAAGCAGGGAGGCATCCACGTGTTTGTGGCCGGTTATGTAGGGACAGTCTGACACGGTTGATACTGTGGGGCTGAAGACTTCAGGCACTGTGTCTCCTCTTCATTCCATTTCCAAACCAGTTAGAGAGGCAGGATTGTTAAAGACACACAGTACCACAGTAGTTACATCTCTGGGTGTCTAACCTGTCACCCTGGATCAAATCGATGGAGGTTTGTGGACCATGTAGGAGAAGAGTGTGGGTCAGGGACGTGACTCCTTGGCTTGCTGTCAGTTAGCAGTATAGGTGGGTGTGGGTGTGACTGTGGCTCACACTGTGTTCTTGTTGCCTGTTGCAGGACAAGTTCGCCCCCACCTGGCTGTCTGCATCATCCTGCTGTCTGCACCTGGCTGTCAGCACCTGGCTGTTTGCACCAGGCTGTCTTCACCCGGCTGTCTTCATCTGGCTGTCTTCACTCGCGGCGTGCCAGCAGAAGTGGTGTCAGCTGTTCAGACACTTCCAGAGGCCGACTTGACACACACACCCCTCGCCCCCCCCCCCCCACCCCTGCTCCCTGCCCCCCAGCCCCCCCACCGTTCTCCCCTTCTTCCCCTTCCCCTCCCTGCCCTCAGGGCCATGTTGAAGTCCGTTGACTGACCACCGTTAGGATGATGTGTATCAGCATGTGGTGATGTGTATCAGTGATGTGGATCGGTCTGTGATGATGTGAATCGGCATGGACGTCTGTGATACAATCGGCCAGAGACTGTGGTTCCCATGAGCCCAGGATGAAGGCAGCGCTGTGATGATACCATCTGACCTCAGATCTACCTCTCTACCCACCTCATCACCCCCACCCCCAGCCCTTTCTTACCCTTTTCTCCTGTAGCCTCCAGGCGCTGTCACACAGGAGAGGTCACTGTTTGACCGTGACTCTGATATACTCCCAACAATCACACACACTGTCGGTACCTGATTGTACAGGTTGACACTGTCATACCCCAACAATCGCACACAGTGTCTACACCACTACCTGGTTGTACAGGTTGACACTGTCATACCCAATCAATCACACACACTGTCTATACCTGGTTGTACAGGTTGACATTGACATACCCCAACAATCACACACACTGTTTATACCTGGTAGTACAGGTTGACATTGACATACCCCAACAATCCCACACACTGTCTACACCTGGTTGTACAGGTTGACATTGACATACCCCAACAATCACACACACTGTCTATACCTGGTTGTATAGGTTGACATTGACATACCCCAACAATCACACACACTGTCTATACCTGGTTGTACAGGTTGTCACTGTCATACCCCAACAATCACACACACACACACACACACACACACACACACTGTCTATACCTGATTGTACAGGTTGACATTGACATACCCCAACAATCACACACACTGTCTAAACCAGGTTGTACAGGTTGTCACTGTCATACCCCAACAATCACACACACTGTCTACACCTTGCTTTGCGGGCAGAATAAACCCGGTGTGGAGAGAATCGACAGAAACGTGACCTTCACTGACGCAGAGCAATTCGTGACCCGACTCCTTTCAGACGAGTGACTTGCATGCACTGTCGATGGAACCATATTTGACCAACATGCGAACAACAGATGACTTACAAAGTAATTCGTTACGTGGATGTACAGCTCACAGAAAAGCACGCAACGAATAGAATACGTGACTGACAGAGACACATGTGACTCAACAGACGGAGCAGTACGCGAGTTGAGGAGCGAGCAATATGGGTCCTAACGGATGAAGCAGTACGTGTGACCTATATAGAGCAAGACGTGACCTGCAAGGCCTGGTGACCTACAGAGGGGCGAGTGACCTATAGAGTGCAGAGGACAACAGGTCTAGAGGTGGCAGTGCCGTGTTGCCGAGCCGTACCAGCCTGCACCAGGCGACACACACACACTCGATTGCCACGTGCACTGTCGCAGCTGAATGGCGGGCCAGGGGATGGGGGTGAAAGGAGGAAGAGACGCAACCTGGCCCGTAGACCTACTGGATGGCCGCTCCTTCCCGCTCCCCCCCCCCCCCCCCCCTCCCCTTCCCCCACACTTCCGCTTCCACCCACCACCTACCCCCGCCTCTTCCCTCACACTACTCACACACTGGGCACAAAAGTTGCGCGCGGAGCTGACCTTCGTCCCTTCCCCCCCTCCCCCCCGCCCCCCCCCCCCCCCCCCCCCCCCCCCCCACCTTCACTCTCCCATCCGTCTGCCCAGCTTTATCGTCAGTCTATTTGTGTATTGGTGTATTGGGATAAGCAGTATGAGGGAGTGGGGGGTAATCCCTCCCCCCCCCCCCCCTCCTCCCCTCATCTGGAGGCCTGGGGCCCGCCGAGCGGCACGTGCAGTGGGTGGAGTGGAGGGGGTGGAAACAGGTCTGGAGGGGCAGGGGAGGGGGTGGAGGGAGGTCTGGAGGGGCAGGGGAGGGAGGTCTGGAGGGGCAGGGGAGGGGGTGGAAACAGGTCTGGAGGGCAGGGGAGGCGGTGGGGGAGGGGGGGGGGGGGTGGGGGCAGGTCTGGAGGGCAGGGGAGGGGGTGGAGACAGGTGTGGAGGGGCAGGGGAGGGGGTGGAGGCACACACACATACACACACACACCGTATGCGCGCGCAGGCGTGTGTGCATGGATACACACCGATGTGCAGCCATTGTTTCAGGGGCCCTTGGCACCACTGTCTGTTGCCCCCAGAGTGAAATCCTCCGGCACTGCCCGCCAACACAAAGCAGCAGAGTGCACCTGGCAGGGAGAACAACGAGGTGCCACCTCCAGCATGGTGGCCTTCACCTCCACATGGCCGCCTTTATCTCCAACATGGCCGCCTTCACCTCCAACATGGCCGCCTTTATCTCCAACATGGCCGCCTTCACCTCCAACATGGCGGCATACCTCCATCATGGCCGCCTTCACCTCCAACATGGCGGCATACCTCCATCATGGCCGCCTTCACCTCCAACATGGCGGCCTACCTTCATCATTCCCCTTCACCTCCTCCAACATGGCGGCCTACCTCCATCGTGGCTACACACCTCCAACATGGCCCCCTTCACCTCCACCATGCCTTCCCCAGCTGTGGGATCCAGCTTTGCGGCGGAGAGTGCCCCAGGCTCCGTTTTTGTCTTTGGTTATCTAGCTGTATGATTGGCATGGAAACATCATAAGCTAGGTTACCAAGGCAAAAATGGACGCCAATGCCCAGCGCTTCACACAGCAGCAGAGGGGCAATTGACCACCCCGGGGACAGACGGACGGACGGACGGACAAACCGGGGACGCCTGTCGCTGCAGAGGGTGAGTGGTGTTTGCCGTCTGCCTGGCGTGGACTCGTGTTACAGGGATCTGTAGAGCCAGGGGATAGTGCAGGTCGGTGGGGGGGGGGGGGGGGGGGGGGGACTAGGACATCGACCTCTCCTCTTCAGTCACTGTTTCACTCTGTGAATAGAGTGGGTCATGCGCTTTCTTCTTCAGTCGCAGTGGTTTGACTCTTGGCATCCGTCCCTCTCTTTTTAAATGGTGGTGCATGTACATACTGTAAACAGATGGGCCAGGTACATCTTACTCTGTGGTGTTTAGTTCACACTGGGAATAAACTGAGACGGTCAGCTGTTCTGTTGTGCTGAATTTACTCTGTAAATAGATTGGGTCTCTTCGTTCTTCCTTTTTTTCAGTAGTTTTAGTCACTTCTTCACTCTCTTCCAGTGTCTCCTCCAGAGGATTTAGTCAGTTACTTCTGCCTCTATCAATATCTGCCTCTGTCGGAGGATTTAGTCAGTTACTTCTGCCTCTGTCAATATCTGCCTCTGTCAAAGAGAATTAGTCAGTAACTTCTGCCTCTGTCAATATCTGCCTCTGTCAGAGAATTTAGTCAGTATATTTCTGCCTCTGTCAATATCTGCCTCTGTCAGAGATTTAGTCAGTTATTTCTGCCTCTCTCAATATCTGCCTCTGTCAGAGGATTTAGTCAGTTACATCTGCCTCTGTCAATATCAGCCTCTGTCGATAGATTGGGTCACTCCCTCCTCTGTAAATACATTAGGTGACTTACTTCTCTGTAAACATTGGGTCACTTTTTTCCCTCTGCAAATAGATTGTGTCATTCCTTCCTCTGTAAATAGATTGGATTACTCACTTCTTTCTATGTAAGTAGATTGTGTTTATCACTTCTTCCCCTGTAAGTAAATTGGTTTTTTTCACTTCTTCCTCTGTAAATAGATTGGGTTTATCACTTCTTCTGTAAATAGATTGGGTTTATCACTTCTTTATCATTGGGTTTATCACTTCTTCTTCTTCTGTAAATAGATTGGGTCACTCTCTTCTTCCTGTGGTAATATTTTTGGTCACTGCCTTCTTCCTCTATAAGTAGATTTGGTCATTTACCTCTTCCCTTGTAAAGATATTTCGTCACTTGCATGTTCCTTTGCAAACGAATAGGATCACCCCCCCCCCCCCCCCCCAAAAGCCCTTTTCACACTGTAGGTTGGCTTACTCACTTTTTCTTCTGTCGTCGTGTTTTTACACAGTGAACAGTTTGGGTCTACTGTGTCTTCTGTGTGGCCACTTCACGCTCTGAATGGCTAGTCTCTCTTGCTTTTTCTTCAGGAGTTTTGGGTTTACGCACTGAATATTATTAGGTCAGCCACCTATTCCTCTACACTGCTGATCTTACTGTATCAAGAGATTAGGACAGTCACATGTTCATCTATAGTCATGATTTAACACTATCAGCCACTGACACTTCTTTGGTGCTTCAAGCTGACAGGTGGAAGGGGGCAAGGCCGTGGAGGGGGTCAGTAGAACGACTGTTGGCCGTGTCAACATTGACACGAACTTGGTTCAGCTCCTTCGTCTTCTACACTACCCCCCCCCCCCCCCCCCCCCCCCCCCCCCTTCATGTGTGTGTGTGTGTGTGTGTGTCCTTTCCCGCTTCATGTGTGCGTGTGTGTGTGTGTGTGTGTGTGTGTGTGTGTGTGTGTGTGTGCGTGCGTGCGTGCGTGCGTGCGTGTGTGTGTGTGTGTGTGTGTGTGTGTGTGTACACAGTTGACAGTTATTCAGTGCACGTTGCCTGTGATTTGTAAACTTTGTGATCTTGTTGAGAAACAGAGATGGCTGGAAATAAACTGAGAAAATAAATCGTTTTTGGCTTGGGCTCCCTTTGTGTGTGTGTGTGTGTGTGTGTGTGTGTGTGTGTGTGTGTGTGTGTGTCTGTGTGTGTCTGTCTGTCTGTCTGTGTGTGATTGCTCTGTGCATATGGCTTTGTGTATGTAATGTGTACACGTGAGTACTTGTTTTTCTTTTTTTTCGTCTGCTGGCTTTCATTTCCCAGCGGCGGTGCTATTTTTCCTGCCACAATTCTGCCCACTGGCATACGAAGCTGTCATCAAACCCTCAACCCTGCTAGAAGGCCTAGCAGCCAGTCATAAATCGGGGCAAATCTCAAAGGCTCATATCTGTGTCGAACCAATCAGTGAAGACGAGAGGTTAGCTTCTACCAATCAGTGAAGACGAGAGGTTAGCTTCTACCAATCAGTGAAGACGGGAGGCTAGCTTCTGCCAATCAGTGAAGACGGACCCTAACTTCCACCTTTCAGTGAAGACGGGACGCTGGCTCAAACTAAGCAGTGAAGACAATCATGTCGCTCGTCACTATGGCGCGATAGACAATTAGACAGTGAGAGTGGCGAGGGCTGCTTCCATCAGTCACATGACCTCCCTGGTTGTGGCGCCTGGAGACGAACACAACTTCTGGCTGACCCCTGTTGCGCAAGGATTTCCACTGTGACCTCTGACCCTTTAAGGCGCATTCATCAGGTCGGTGTTTTAGATTAACCTTGAACAGAGAGGAAATAAACAACACTGCACACTGTTTACTTGTTTATTCTTCCTCTTTGTTCTTCATCTTTGTCCTCTGGATTCCGGGCTTCCATGTTTTCCACCAGTTCTGTTCACGTCTCTGCCATCGGCAGGAAAAGACCTGGGCGTGGACAGGATGAGTTTTCAGCTGTGGGTAGAGAGAGCTGCTCCTCCTGCGCTTCGCTGGCTGACGTATCCATGGGCAAATTGTGGCGGGAAAACAATTGGCGTCCTTACGGCACGTCCATGGTTGACTAAGCATGAACATAAAACATCAACATGATGATCAGCGGCATGAACATAAAACATCAGCGTGATGATCAGCAGCATGAACATAAAACATCAACATGATGATCAGCGGCATGAACATAAAACATCAACATGATGATCAGCGGCATGAACAAAAAACATCAACATGATGACAGCGCGTGAACAAAAAACATCAACATGATGACAGCGGCGTGAACATAAAACATCAACATGATGATCAGCGACATGAACATAAAACATCAACATGATGATCAGCGACATGAACATAAAACATCAACATGATGATCGGCGGTATGAACATAAAACATCAACATGATGATCGGCGACTAGAACACATAAAACATCAACATGATGATCGGCGACTGGAACATAAAACATCAACATGATGATCGGCGACTGGAACATAAAACATCAACATGATGATCGGCGACTGGAACATAGAACATCAACATGATGATCGGCGACATGAACATAAAACATCAACATGATGATCGGCGACTGGAACATAAAACATCAACATGATGATCGGCGACTGGAACATAAAACATCAACATGATGTTCAGCGACTGGAACAAAAGAAAATATAGACATCAACACTTATAGCATGATCATAAAGCATGATGATCAGTAACATGAACATCATAAAAGGTGAACATCCATGACATGACGATCAACAGCATGACCGTGTGATATCAATCATGGCAACATGAACTTGTTTGTTAACATTGCAACAAGAAGGTAAACCATAGACATCAGCACACAAACATGGAACATCTACAACATGAACATCAGCAGCACAGACATAATCAGCAACATCAACATGGACATAACCATGAACTGCAGCAAGATGGACATAACCATGAACTGCAGCAACATGGCCATAACCATGAACAGCAGCAACATGGCCATAACCATGAACAGCAGCAACATGGGAAAAAAGTTGTCAGGAATATGGAGATAACTATGAACAACAGCAACATGGACATGATTAACATGGACGTAACCATGAATATTGGCAACACCTACACAACCATGAACATTAGCAACCTGAATATATGCACATGGTGATAAACATGCACATCGACCATTGACTTCCACGTTGGTTCCACATGTATTTGGGGGAGGGCAGGGGCATCAATTCATCAGTTTCTTTCTAACATAGCCAAACGCCTTAAAATTGGATTTAGTCTCCACACAATATCAGATCAAGGTGGAAACTACTCCATCTGTTAGAAAGTTAAACATCATGTCCGATAGAACGTCTCTGAATATAGTCTTCATGGAATCTACTACTTGAAATCTAAAAAACACGAACATCGGCAACCTTGGCAACATGAACATAAGACATGAACATCGGCAACATCAATATAAGACATGAATATCGGCAACATGAACATGAGACATGAACATCGGCAACATGAACATAAGACATGCACATCGGCAACATCGGCAACGTGAACATTAACACAATACCCAGATCATGACAACAGTCTATTCTGAGGCCCCCTCAACACAGACTGGTAACCTTGGCAATGTGAACATAAACACAATACCCAGATCATGACAGCAGTCTATTCTGACGTTCCCTGAACACAGACTGGTAACCTTGGCAACGTGAACATAAACACAAAAGCCAGATCATGACAACAGTCTATTCTGAGGCCCCCTCAACACAGACTGGTAACATTGGCAACGTGAACATAAACACAAGAGCCAGATCATGACAACAGTCTATTCTGAGGCCCCCTCAACACAGACTGGTAACCCACGCTATCTGGCCTTGGGTGACAACAGTGTATTCCGAGGTCCCCTCCACACAGACTGGTGACCCAGGCTATCTGGCGTTGGGTGGAGAAGTATCCTGGCCGCCAGGTGTCTCCCGCCACTCCATCTTCATCCTCACTCCCCCCCCCCCCCCCCCCCCCCCCCCCCCCTTCTCACCTTGCTGATGTGTCCCTCAGGCCCAGAAGGACGGGAGCTGTAACCCGTTTTGCTTTCTTCTACCCCCCCCCCCCCCCCCCCCCCGCCGATGTTTTGGCAGCCACTTTCTTCTCCCCCCACTTCCATCCCCCCACCCCTATTGTTTGGGAGCTACTTTCTTCCCCTTTCCCATCCCTCCTCCCTCCTCCCTTTCCTCCCAGCTGTTTTGGGAGCCATTTTTCTTCTCACTCCACTTCCCCCCCCCCCCCCCCCCCCTTCACTATTTTGGGAACCATTTTTCTTCCCCTCTCCCGTCTCTGTCTTCACCCCCCTCCCCACCTCCTCTCCCATGCTGTTTCGGGAGCTACTTTCTTCTCCCTCCACTTCCATCCTCCTTCCCCCCCCCCCCCCCCCCCTCCCCCGCATTTTTTTGGGAGCCATTTTCTTTCCCTCTCCCCCTTGGGAGTGCTTTCTTTCCCCTCCACTATCCCCCCCCCCCCCCCCCCCCCCCCCCCCCCCCCCCGCGCGCTGTTTTGGGTTACTTTCCTCTCCCTACACCCTACCCACCCCTCCACCCCCCTGCGCTGTTTTAAGTCACTTTCTTTGCGCTGTTTTAAGGGTCACTTTCTTCCCCTACACCCCACCCCCCCCCCCCCCCCCGCCCTTGCGCTTTTATGCTTTTATTGAGTCACTTTCTTCCCCCCCCCCCCCCCCCCCCCCCCCTTTGCGCTTTTATTAAGAGTCACTTTCTTCCCCCCCCCCCTCCCCCCCCCATCCTGTGCTGTTTTAGGAGTCACTTTCGTCCCCCCTACCCCCTCCCCCCCCCCCCCTCTGCGCTGTTTTGAGAGTCACTTTCCCCCCTACCCCCCCCCCCCTCCCCGCGCTGTTTTAAGAGTCTCCTTTGGTCTTGAAGACCCCCCCCCCCCCCCTGCGCTACAGAGAGTTACTTTCTTTCCCCATACACCCTTAAGATTCCGTGTGGCCAACGCCGACCCCCCCCCCCCCCCCCCCCCCCCCCCCCCCCGCGCTGCCGAGGAGACCTCTTTCCTCTCCACTATCCCCCCTCCTCAACCCCTCCCCGCGCTGTTTCTCCCCCGACACCATGTGAGGTTTTGGGGGAGTCACTTTCTTCCCCCTGCACCCCCCCCTCCCAATCCTCCTCTGCGCTATTTTAGAAGTCACTCCCCTTCCCCCCTCCCCGCGCTGTTTTAGAAGTCACTTCTTCCTCCCCCCCCCCCCCCCCCCCCCCCCCTCTGCCCCCACTGCGCTGTTTAGAAGTCACTTTCTTCCTCCTCCCCCTCCCCCCCTCTCTGCCCCCACTGCGCTGTTTTTAGAAGTCACTTTCTTCCTCCCCCCCCCCCCCTCTCTGCCCCCCTGCGCTGTTTTAGAAGTCACTTTCTTCCTCCCCCCCCCCCCCCCCCCCCCCCCCCCCCCCCCCCTCCCCGTCGCTTTCTTCCTCCCTCCCCCTCCCCCCTCTCTGCCCCCACTGCGCTGTTGGGGAAGTCACTTTCTTCCTCCTCTCCCCCCCCCCCTCTCTGCCCCCACTGCGCTATTTTAGAAGTCACTTTCTTCTCCTCCCCCCTCCTTCCCCTCTGCCCCCACTGCGCTGTTTTAGAAGTCACTTTCTTCCTCCCCCCCCCCCCCCCCTCTCTGCCCCCACTGCGCTGTTTTTAGAAGTCACTTTCTTCCTCCTCCCCCCCCCCCCTCTCCTGCCCCCACTGCGCTGTTTTAGAAGTCACTTTCTTCCTCCTCTCCCCGCCCCCCCCCCCCCCCCCTGCCCCCACCGCGCTGTTTTTAGAAGTCACTTTCTTCCCCCTTACCCCCCCTCCCCCCCCCCCCCCCCCTTCCGTCCCCGCCCACACCGCGCTGTTTTAGGAGTCGCTATCTTCCCCCTCCACTTCCTTTGCCTGGCATAGAACGCACACACAGTATTCACATCAGAGAGAACTGTTTCCAGCAAAACGAACAGGTCGCTTGTTGGACCAAACAAAAGTAAGAATCCAACACCCTTCCATCGTTTATGAGGTGAAGTAGAGGTGGGGCAGTCCGGACATAGAAATCTGGACAAAGCTTTGAAATGCAGTGTAAAATATAAAAAGCCAGACAAAGCTTTAAAATGCAGGGTAAAATATAGAAATGAAGACAAAGTTTTTAAATGCAGTGTAAAATAGAAATCCTGGACAAAGCTTTAAAATGCAGTGTAACATATATAAATCTGGACAAGCTTTAAAAGCTGTGTAAAATGAAATGAAGACAAAAATGCATAGAAATGAAATCCAGACAAAGCTTTCAAATGCAGTGTTAAAATGCATAGAAATCCAGACAAAGCTTTAAAATGCAGTGTCAAATATAGAAATCCAGACAAAGCTTTAAAATGCAGTGTCAAACATAGAAATCCAGACAAAGCTTTCAAATGCAGTGTAAAACATAGAAATCCAGACAAAGCTTTAAAATGCAGTGTCAAACAGAAATCCAGACAAAGATTTAAAATGCAGTGTAACAGCTGCAAGACGAAGAAAGACAGGACACAAATGTTTGCCTGCTGTTCGACACAAAATGACAGATGTCATCTACACTGTACATCCAAACATCCAGTTGTAGCTGTGATACACCATACACGCAAAGTATATCATAGCTACAACTGGATGTTTGGATTGTGAGTGAGAGGTCGCGCGCCGCGCGCCCGCGCGCGTGTGTGTGTGTGTGTGTGTCTGTGTGTGTGTGTGTGTGCAGTAACTCACTACACATATTCCCTCTGCGGCTAACAAACACAAAAAGCTGGAGGCTTTGCTAAGGAGTGACATTCTCTCTCTCTCTCTCTCTCTCTCTCTCTCTCTCTCTCTCTCTCTCTCTCATATTTACTTCTTTCAATATTTCGGATTTTCTTTCCTTTTACTAAATTCATTTCCCTCCACTTCATTCTCCGTTACACACACACACACACACACACACACACACACAGGTGACCACACATTTCTGACCTATGGACGAAGCTGAACACCCGTGGCACTTTACACTGAACATTGCTGGTCATTGGACAAAGCTCAAACTCTGTGACACTTTCCACCTGCCATTTGAACCCATGGAAAAAGTTCAACACGTAGACACTTCACAGTTGAATCTGTCCTTTTAGAAAAGGTCCACACCTGTTGCACTTTACACCTGGCGCACCCTTTCCTTCGCCTTCACACACACGCACACACACACACCATACGCAAAATTCACACGTGCGCGCACTCGCATAGTCACAAGACACTAAAGGTGGGACCGGGAAAGTTGAGGTAGTGGTGAGCAATGCGGGGTGGGAAATGGGACGGCCGGTTATAACCGGGCTGTTCTTGGTTTATATGTGTGGGTGATATGTTGGTGCTATGCCATGAAGGACACATGTTGGTGTACATCACACGTGGGATAGGTTATACAAAGGGAGGGGTGGGATAGGTTATACAAAGACAGGGGTGGCATAGGTTATACAAAGACAGGGGTGGGATAGGTTATACAAAGACAGGGGTGGCATAGGTTATACAAAGGGAGGGGTGGGATAGGTTATACAAAGACAGGGGTGGGATAGGTTTATACAAGACAGGGGTGGGATAGTTATACAAAGACAGGGGTGGGATAGGTTATACAAAGACAGGGGTGGGATAGGTTATACAAAGAACATGGGGGATAGGTGATACAAAGACATGGGTGGGATAGGTTATGCAGAGACATGGGGTGAAATAGGTATATAAATTTAGAAAGAGAGGGGGTTAGTTACCGCCAAGGACATTGACAAACAAAGCACAGGACAAGAATGATTTCGACCTCTTGGGTCTTCTTCAGGTGAAATAAATAATATAAATAAAATAAAATAACATCGTTATAGAAAACATTTAGGACAGTATAAAGAACGAAGAGGGACTTATCTGTCCATGTGTTCAAAAACAAAAATGAATAGGCCAGACAAAGACGACGGAGGGAATTATGGGAGAGGAAAATTAGGGCATGGTGGGTGGGAGGGTTATACAGAGACAAGGGTGAAACGATGGGGTTTGTAAAATTGTAGAGGGTTTAGTTACCGCCAAGGACATTGATTTGTGACGGTTGTGGACAGGGTGGACTGACAATGCAGTTCGACCTCCTGGTGGTGGGGGGGGGGGGGGGGGGAAAGCCATCACTATCTATCTATATAGCAACAGGGAAGAGAGAGACACAGCACACAGAGACAGGATGGGAAAGCCATACAACACTGTATGGGACAGGGATACAGAGACAGGGTGGGACAGGTGATACAGAGAGACAGGGTGGGACAGGTGTATGCCAGCAGACAGGGGTGACAGGTGACAGGACAAAGGTGATACAGAGACAAGTGGGACAGGTGATACAGACACACTGTATGGGGCAGGTGGACAGAGACAGGGGTGGGACAGGTATACAGAACAGGGGTGGGCCAGGTGATACAGAGACAGGGGTGGGACAGGTGATACAGAGACAGGGGTGGGACAGTATGATACAGAGACAGGGGTGGGACAAAATAGACAGGGGTGGGACAGGTGATACAGAGACAGGGGTGGGACAGGTGATACAGAGACAGGGGTGGGACAGGTGATAGACAGGGTTGGGACAGGTGATACAGAGACAGGGTGGGACAGGTGATACAGAGACAGGGTGGGACAGGTGATAGACAGGGGGTGGGACAGGTGATACAGAGACACAGGGTGGGACAGGTGATACAGAGCAGGGTGGGACAGGTGATACAGAGACAGGGTGGGACAGGTGATACAGAGACAGGGTGGGACAGGTGATACAGAGACAGGGGTGGGACAGGTGATACAGAGACAGGGTGGGACAGGTGATACAGAGACAGGGTGGGACAGGTGGGACAGGGGTGGGACAGGTGATACAGAGACAGGGGTGGGACAGGGTGATACAGAGACAGGGGTGGGACAGGTGATACAGAGACAGGGGTGGGACAGGTGATACAGAGACAGGGGTGGGACAGGTGATACAGAGACAGGGGTGGGACAGGTGATAGACAGGGGTGGGACAGGTGATACAGAGACAGGGGTGGGACAGGACAGAGACAGGGGTGGGACAGGTGATACAGAGACAGGGTGGGACAGGTGATACAGAGACAGGGGTGGGACAGGTGATACAGAGACAGGGGTGGGACAGGTGATACAGAGACAGGGGTGGGACAGGTGATACAGAGACAGGGGTGGGACAGGTGATACAGAGACAGGGGTGGGACAGGTGATACAGAGACAGGGGTGGGACAGGTGATACAGAGACAGGGGTGGGACAGGTGATACAGAGACAGGGGTGGGACAGGTGATACAGAGACAGGGGTGGGACAGGTGATACAGAGACAGGGGTGGGACAGGTGATACAGAGACAGGGGTGGACAGGTGATACAGAGACGGGGTGGGACAGGTGATACAGAGACAGGGGGGTGGGACAGGGGGTGATACAGAGACAGGGGTGGGACAGGTGATACAGAGACAGGGGTGGGACAGGTGATACAGAGACAGGGGTGGGACAGGTGATAGACAGGGGTGGGACAGGTGATACAGAGACAGGGGTGGGACAGGTGATACAGAGACAGGGGTGGGACAGGTGATACAGAGACAGGGGTGGGACAGGTGATACAGAGACAGGGGTGGGACAGGTGATACAGATACAGGGTGGGACAGGTGATACAGAGACAGGGTGGAACAGGTGTGACAGTGTGATGCCGATGACAGACTAAAAACACCACTCAATCTTTAAGGTAACTGCGTGAATCCATGTCGACAAGCTGTGATAGATAAGACGATTGATACCAGAAAGCTACAACACACTGTCTATGAACAGGAAAGCCAGCACAACAGTGTATAGCAACAGGAAAGCCAGCAGCACAACACACTGTATAGCAACAAGAAAAGACAGCACACAACGCACTGTATAGCAACATGAAAGACAGCACACACACTGTATAGCAACATGAAAGACAGCACAACACACTGTATAGAACAAGAAAGACAGCACAACACACTGTATAGCAACATGAAAGACAGCACAACACACTGTATAGCAAAACGAAAGACAGCACAACACACTGTATAGCATACAGGAAAGACAGCAAAAACACACTGTAAAAGCAACATAGAAAGCCACCACAACACACTGTATAGCAAACAGGAAAGCCAGCACAACACACTGTATATAAAAAAAAGAAAATAAAGCCACAACACATACTGTGTAGAAACAGGAAAATCACCACAAAAAAAACCCCAGAAAGTCCATCACAACACATTGTGTATAGCAACACAGAAAACCACCATACACACATATAATAGAGACAAGAAAGCCACCACACAACACATTGTGTATAGCCAGACAGCCATCATAAACACATTGTGTATAGCCAGACAGCCATCATAACACATTGTGTATAGCCAGACAGCCATCATAACATTTTGTATATAGCCAGACAGCCATTTCAACACATTGTATATAGCCAGACAGCCATCATAACACATTGTATATAGCCTGAGAACCATCATAAAACATTGTATATAGCCAGACTGCCATCATAACACATTGTATATAGCCAGCCAGACAGCCATCATAACACATTGTATATAGCCAGACAGCCATCATAACACATTGTATATAGCCAGACAGCCATCATAACACATTGTATAGAGCCAGACTGCCATCATAACACATTGTATATAGCCAGGACACCATCATAGCACACATTGTATAGAGCCAGACAGCCATGTATAACAACATGGTAATGTCCCGTATATTGATGACAGCCAGCACATTGTATATACCCAGACTGCATCATGAACACATTGTATATAGCCAGACAGCCACATAACACATTGTATTGATGAAGCCAGCACAGGACACCGCACATTGTATATAGCCACACAGTGTAAACAACTATCATAATGTCACATTATTGATATAGCCCAGACTGCCATCATAACACGTTGTATATAATGTCCCATGTATTGATGAAGCCAGCACAGGACACCACACAGTATATAGCCAGACAGCCAGTGTAAACAACTATTGTATATAGCTCGAAAGCGATGATAACAGCACAGGATAGACAGCTACCCGATAACATCAACAACAAAATATTGACCTATGGTAATGTGATGTATTGATGAAGCCAGCACAGGACACCGGACAGCAGTAATGAAGCCACAGCCAGTGTAACAACTATGGTAATGTCCCATGTATTGATGAAGCCAGCACAGGACACCGCACAGCAGTAATACAGCCACAGCCAGTGTAAACAACTATGGCAATGTCCCATGTATTGATGAAGCCAGCCACAGGTATTATCCATGTACTAAATCTTTATGTCCAGTGCTGTATTATCCAATGTAATGATCCCGTGTGTATGTATGAAGCCAGTGTAGGACACCGCACAGCAGTGCTGTATTATCCAATGTACTGATCTTTATGTCAGTGCCGTGTATTATCCAATGAACTGATCTTTATGTCCAGTGCTGTATTATCCAACTATGGACTGATCTTTATGTTGATAGTTCATTATCCCATGTATTGATTTTTGTCAATAGTGTAAAAATTCGATGTATTGATCCCGTGTATTGTCAAGCGTGTGCCTTACCCCAATGCATTGATAAAGCCACAACGACGTGTATTGTCTATTGTACTGTCCCGTGTATTGTCACCTTAGCACTGAATATTGCATCATCCAATGCATTGGTCTGTCAGCTGAAATATTATGGTCATCCCGTGTATTGATGGTCTGTCAGCTGAAATATTGCATCAGCAGTAATGTATTGGTCTGCCAGCTGTAAACAATATTGCATCATCCCATGTATTGGTCTTCAGCTGAAATATTGTCATCCAATGTACTGGGTATGTCAGCTGAAAATATCCATCCAATGTGTTATGTCAGTGGTCTGTCAGCTGATCTTTATGTTGCATCATCCAATGTATTGGTCTTTATCAGCTCAGTGCTGCATCATCCAATGTATTGGTCTGTCAGCTTCATAGATGAAATGTTGCCTCATCCAATGTATTGATTTTTGTCAGCTGAAATGTTGCCTCATCCAATGTATTGGTCTGTCAGCTGAAATATTGCATCATCCAATGTATTGGTCTGTCAGCTGAAATATTGACCCATCATCCAATCAGCTGAAATATTGCATCATCCAATGCATTGGTCTGTCAGCTGAAATATTGCATCATCCAATGTATTGGTCTGTCAGCTGACAGGATGAAATGTCTCATCCAGTGTCTTGTCCGTCTGCTGACCAAAAGATTGTGTGATCCAAATGCACTGGTCTGTCTGCTCAATTGATCTACTGTCAATTGATCTACTGTCAACTGGAAATACTGTCATTGATCTGCTGTCAATGGTCTACCTACTGACAATTGAAATAGTGTGTCATTTGATCTACTGTCAATTGACCTACCGAAGAGGTGTGATTTCACTGTCAATTGATCTACTGTCAATTGGTCTACTGTCAATTGATCTACTGTCAATTGGTCTGCTGTCAATTGATCTGCTGTCAATTGCTCTACTGACCATTGATCTACTGTCCATTGTCAAGGTACCGATCAATGTGTCAGATGTAACGTTGAAATATTACATTTTTGTCGGAGTCGGGATCTCTCTGTCAACTATCAAAGCACCCGCGGCTCGGTGTGCATCGGTCTGAACTGCAGCCTGGCACAGCTCCATCGCCAGACTGGTTCCGGGGGCAAAGAACCAACCAACGAACCAATTTCATTTAGAGAGGTAATGGAATAAGCATCACTACGTTTGTACATCCAGCCCTCTAGGCAAGAAAAAATGTATGTTATAAGAAACAAAAATCAATCAATTTTATGGGGAAAAAAGCAGAAATGCAACAAAAAAAAAAAACAAAAGCGGGATAATGCAGAGCCTCTTCTATTTAAAAAAACAAAACAAACCAAAAACAAAAACCACCTCCATCGTTCCTTGTTTCAAGGTAGAACATAATTTAGATCAGCTAGTTATTTTTTATTTGTTATGTAGTCCCTCTTGTTCGTTTCTTCTTCTCTCTCTCTCTCTCTCTCTCTCTCTCTCTCTCTCTCTCTCTTCTCTCTCTTCTCCTCCTTTTTTTCCGTTTTTTTAAAACATTTTTTATGATGTTAAAAAATTAACACAAATTTTGTGTGTTTTTGATGCTAGAGTCTGAAATCATCGACACGATGAAAAGACTTTAAATAAATTAACTAACTAACTAAACTAAAGGTAGAGCATATTATTTTAGTCTTTAGTTGAGCTCTTCTGCAGCACACCGGGCTGGCCTCTCTGACCATGTCCCATGTCCAGATAAGTTAGGACCAGGTCTTTGGGTCATCGCTCTTTGCCGCATCACAGAGTTGGCATTCTATTCCATATCAAATCCATCACAGAGTTGGCATTCTATTCCATATCAAATTCATCACAGAGTTGGCGTTCTATTCCACGTCAAATCCATCACAGAGTTGGCGTTCTATTCCATATCAAATCCATCACAGAGTTGGCGTTCTATTCCATATCAAATCCATCACAGAGTTGGCGTTCTATTCCATATCAAATCCATCACAGAGTTGGCGTTCTATTCCATATCAAATCCATCACAGAGTTGGCGTTCTATTCCATATCAAATCCATCACAGAGTTGGCGTTCTATTCCATATCAAATCCATCACAGAGTTGGCGTTCTATTCCATATCAAATCCATCACAGAGTTGGCGTTCTATTCCATTTCAAATTCATCACAGAGTTGGCGTTCTATTCCATTTCAAATCCATCACAGAGTTGGCGTTCTATTCCATATCAAATCCATCACAGAGTTGGCGTTCTATTCCATATCAAATCCATCACAGAGTTGGCGTTCTATTCCATATCAAATCCATCACAGAGTTGGCGTTTCTATTCCATTTCAAATCCATCACTCCCCTCCTCATGACTCTAAAAAGAGCATCCAAAACTTTTTTTTTTCGAAGCCCTACAAAGACGAGAACTTTCCGTTGTCAGTTTTCTTTTGATTTGCACTTCTCTGTAATTCTTGGGAGAATTGTGGTAATTAAACACCACGTTGTGAAAGTATTTGTTAGAATTTAAGGTACGACTACCTCTCCCGAATTATGATACAGCTTATGGTACTTAAAAAAATCCTACGTAGTCAGATGTGAAATATTGCAACGAAGATACTTATTCATATTTTCCCCACACTTTTCACGTAAAGCGCAAAAGGCTCCATTTTGTATAAGAGATGCCGCTCCATATAATCATTCATTATTATAATCATCATTTGAACATTAAAAAAAAATTTTCAGAACTAAACGTGGGAAACACCGACATTAACCAAATTAGAGAACTGACATTTAGTAACGAAACCGAAGCGCTGTCATTATATAATCAAAATCGCATACACTAAATAACCCACTTAGCCTAATGACAATGAGTAGGAAAATAAACGGGCTTTCTTGTAATACGTGTGCAGCATTAGGTCAGCATTTAATAAACTTTAAACTGAGATCGGTGTTACTTTTTATTTTGTTCGAACTGTCTTTTCATGAGCGACATGAATTTCAAAGCAAATCGTCCTTGTGTGATCGACATAAAACTCGGAACGAATCGTCTTTTATGTGATCGACATAAAACTCGGAACAAATCGTCTTTATATGAGCGACATCAAACACAAAGCAAACTGTTTTCTTTTATACGCGACATAAAAAAGAACAAATTGTCTTTATTTTAGTGATACAAAACTCAGAACAAAACGTCTTTGTATGAGCGACACCAAATTCAGAGCAAATTGCCTTTGTTTGTGCGATAGGAAACTGGGAACAAATCGTCCCTATAATGGGCGATATAGACTTCAGGGCATATCGTTTTTGTGCAGGCGACTTAAAAGTCAAATCAAATCGTCTTTGCGAGATAAAACTTAAGGGTAAATCGACTTTGCATGGGTGAGATAAAAAACCTAAAACAAATCCTCTTTGTCTGAGCTGGATAGAACTCGGGGCAAATCGTCTTTACATGTGCGAGATAAAACCCACAGCAAATAGTCTTTTTATGATGAAGAAGAAAAATTCAAAGTAAGAATTTTTTAAATGAGGAGCATAGAGCTCACCGAAAATAGCCTTTGTTCATGCGATAAAAACATAAATTCAGAGTATGTAGCGTGTGTATGTGCAAGATAAACCCGAGCAAATCGTTTAGATAATCGAGATGTAAGCTACAGTCAATCGTCTTTATATGAAAGAGAAACACACACACACACACACACACACACACACACACACACACACACACACACACACACAGAGAGAGAGCCAAAAAATAATACAGTAAACTTTTTTATCACTCAGATAACAATCACCACCACCACCACCACCACCATAATACCACCACCACCTCCACCACCACCACACACACTCTCTCCCCCATCCAGCAAACTTTGTGTAAGGGACAACAAAAAAAAAAGAAACCCAGAGAAATGTTCTTTGAATGAGTGGGACAAAATTTCAAGAAAGGCATGACACGGAAAATACAATTACGCTCTTTTTTTCCACCCATTTGTCTGGACGATGTCAGTACACAGTCAACACACTCCGCTGACAGCCTGGACGATGTGAAAGGTACACAGTCAACAATTAATTTTCCGCGGACAGCCTGGACGATGTGTCAGTACAGGTAACACACTCCGCTGACAGCCTGGACGATGTGTCAGTACACAGGTAACACACTCCGCGGACAGCCTGGACGATGTGTCAGTCTTTGGTGTACTCAACATCGACGAGTAAAAATAATGACGAAAGAAGGGAAGAAGGGTAGAAAGAAATGCAGGAAGGGAGAAAGAAAGGAAGAAAGAAACGAAGGAAGGAATAAAGCAGAACAGAAAAACGAAAGGTAAGACGGAAGGAATTAGGGCAGAGAGATAGAAAGAATACAGTGATCAGCAAAGAAGGAACAAAAGGGAGGAAGGGCAGAAGGAAGAAAGAAAGAAAGAAAGAAGGCAGGGACAAAGGAAGAACAAAAGAAAGAAAGAAGAAATCAAAGGAAGATACATCGATGGAAAAGACGAAAGATCGGAAGGAAGAAAAAAACGAAAGAAGGAAGGAAGGGAAGACACAAAGAAAGGGAAAAAGACACAAAGCAAAGGATAGAAGAAGAAGAAAGAGAGGAAAAAAGAAAGGAAAGGAAAAAAATGAAAATGAAAAAGACAGTCAAAACTAAAAGAAAGAAGAAGGAAAGAAAAAGGAAGAGGAAATGAAGAAAAAAGAAAGAAAAAGGAAATGAAAAAACAGAAAGGAGACATAAAGAAGAAAGGAAGGAAAGAAATAAAGGAAAGAAAGAAAGAAAGAAAGAAAAAAAAAAAGAACAGAAAAGAAAAAACGAAAAAGAAAGAAAGAAAAAAAGAAATTATTGATTTCCGTTCAAAATTCAGTCTTTCGAGTAACAAGATTTTAATCTAATTACTTCACACAAGGACAAATGTACATTTTGTAATCCTACAAACTTAAACGTTCTGTCTTTATATCATCTTGACTTATTTTTAAAGCGACCTTTAAAAAAAAATCCATTTCTTCATGAATATAGGCCATTATTTCAAGCAAATGATTTTGTATTATTGTAAATGACCTTGACAAAATTCCATCCACTATAAAAAAAAAATTATTTGATGTAAATATATTGAATTATCTTAAATCTTCCATCTACTTACAACATAAATGTAGACCATGTTTTGAAATATATTATTTTAAATATTTTGAATTGAAAAAAAAAAATCAATCCTTTTATAAATGTAGGTCATCATTTGAGTAAATTATTTTGCAATGATTAATCATCTTTAAAAAAAAAAAAAAAAAAAAGTCCACCGCTAAATGAAGACCATTACTTGAAGTAGATGACAGCAAATCATTGAGAAATGACCTTCAGAAGAATGTAGCTTCTATCGTCAGTTTGTCTCGGGGTTAACCCAGGCTGCCACTGGCCCTGACTAACACGTCCAACAACGGTTCCCTTTAAAGGCTGACTTTTCACTCTCCTTTCTCCAATCACAACAAATGGACAATAAAGAAAGGAGAACGGATAACCCGTAATCCTAATAAAAGAGGGGGGATTCCCGCACTTCCCCTCCCCCCACCTTTTCCAACCTAGCTTTCATCAGACTAAGGGGAAGGTGGATGGATGAGGGAGGTGGGGGAAAAGAGAAAAGAGAGAGAGAGAGAGAGAGAGAGAGAGAGAGAGAGAGAGAGAGAGAGAGAGAGAGAGAGAGAGAGAGAGAGAGAGAGAACCAAAAGAGGGAAACTGAATGAAGTAACCAGAGATAGGCCACACACCGGAGGAAGGAAACACAGCCAGCACACCCCCCCCCCCCCCCCCCCCCCCCCCCCCCCCTTTGATCACGTGATCACAGTCCTGTGGACAGGAAGCAGATGTCCAAGTCCAGGAGTCCTGTGCTACTGATGCTTAGCTCCCCTGAACAGACCTGGGGGCGTGTATTTATTACATCATGGGAGCAAGAGTTATGACCCCGTTTGTTTTGTGTCATTTTACTGTTTACTGTTCCCTGCTTCATTCCAGATTTCTTTTCATTTCTTACTGTTCGCCCGTAAACTTGTCTGACTATAGTCAAGATCGAAAAGCTTGCAACAGTCTTGAATGAATGTTAATTTGTATTTGTTCATTTATCCAGTTGTTGTTGTTTAAATGTGTCGGCTACAGGGCAAATGGACAGGCTTTGGGAAAGTCCTTTGGGCGGATGTTTCCTTGTTTGTTCTGGGTGCTATGTGCTGTCATTTCTGCTAGGCAAATAGGAGTCGTAAGAAGCATTTGTTTGGAGTGAAGTTCATATGAGCAAGAGTTATCCCGTTTGTTTGTTATTTATTGCTTACGGTTCCCTGCCTCTTTTCGGATTTCTCTTCAAAATATAAAGTTCTTCATATTGGTAAAAAGAATCCGATAAAGGAATATCTCTCTCTCTCTCTCTCTCTCTCTCTCTCTCTCTCTCTCTCTCTCTCTCTCTCTCTCTCTCTCTCTCTCTCTCTCTCTCTCCGTGTTAAAATGAAAAGGACAATGAAGTGACTTTTGCCAGCTCTGTCATTTGACATCCACATCCTTCGATAAAACAAATCAGATGATTGGACTTGTAAAAATTGGTAAAACTGTATTTTTTTAACTTTTCAAAGCACTCATCAGATCTGATGTGGAATATGTGCATGTTGTATGGCATCAATACCTAAAAAGACAATGCCATGGAAAGGATTCAAAGAGATATCAGAGAGCTGAAAGAATGTTATGGAATAAATTACGATGGAAGACTTGGTACTTAGCCTGCTTTCATTAAAAGGCTTAATAGTAAGTGGTGATTTCACTGAGACTTAAATTTTTCAATGATCTAAATGACATTGATATTTGTTTTAATTAAGAAATTATGAATTTTAAAAAAAGACATTCTGATATGAAAATACATTGAGTGAAAGATATACTAATTTAAGGAAGAAAAACTCTCTTGAAAACAGAATAGCCAGATATGGAATGCTCTTCCGCTTCGGTTTTAATATGTACGAAACATCTGGACAATGATTCAAAATATCATGAATTCTGACTTCTTTTAATCTGATATTTTACAACAATAAAAAAAAGTACTATGCGCAAAAGCACCCTCAAAGATGTATGGATAAACAATATTGATTTAAGGGGACTTCTGAAAGGACGCGCTACAACCACCACCATCACCAGCGCTACAACGACGCTACACTGTTCTGAAAGGACGCTACAACCACCACCATCACCAGCACTACAGGGACGCTACACTGTTCTGAAAGGGGCGCTACTATCACCATCACCAGCACTACAGGGACGCTACACTGCTCCGATGAGAGGTGGAGCAGGAGAAGCGTCATTCGGAGTGGCCAGTCCCACTCAGTGGCCAGTCCCACTCAGTACAGGGCCAGTCCCACTCAGTGGCCAGTCCCACTCAGTGGCCAGTCCCACTCAGAAAATCGCTTTTAAATGCTCACAGAATCACACCAGCAGAAAACTGAAACCCCTCTCCTCCTCCACACATTTCCAGATTTGGTCTATCAATAAGGACCATCTATCAATAAGGACCACCCATCAATAAGGATCATCCATCAATAAGGACCTCCATCAACGAGGACAATCCATCAATGAGGACCATCCATCAATAAGGACTATCCATCAATAAGGACTATCCATCAATAAGGACCGTCCATCAATGAGGACCATCAATAAGGACCATCCATCAATAAGGACCATCCATCAATGAAGATCATCTATCAATGAGGACCCTCCATCAATGAGGACCATCCATCAATACGGACCATACATCAATGAGGAGGATCATCCATCATCAATGAGGACCATCCATCAATAAGGACCATCCATCAATGAGGACCATCCATCAATAAGGACCATCCATCAATGAGGACCATCCATCAATAAGGACCATCCATCAATGAAGATCAACCATCAGTGAGGACCATTCATCAATGAGGAACATCCATCAATACGGACCATCCATCAATAAGACCATCCATCAATAAGGACCATCCATCAATAAGGACCATCCATCAATGAAGATCATCCATCAATGAGGACCATCCATCAATAAGGACCATCTAGCAAGCTCTGGAATTACAATTGGAAACGCTGGAGAGAGTGACAGAAGAACAAAGAGAAGGGGAAGTAATGAAAGCAAAAGAATGGCAACACAGAAACCCATTAATTCATTCTCTGAAGACCTTCTGTTGGCAAGGTCTCCCAAGAGTTTCTTCCTACAGACCAGTCAAACTGCAGGGGCGCCAAAGTCCCCTGGCTAGCTGTTTCTCTCTGGGCCGTGTTCACAGAAGTTTAGTTTGTTTTTGACACCTCCATCCTTCCACCCCCTGAAATAGAAACGTCCCGGAGACAGATCAGACAGATTCCACAGAGGGAGGTCAGACTGATGGGCATTGACTGGTGAAAGAAAGGAACTCACGCGGGCTGAGTTGGATCCCACGTGGAAGATGCTGAAGAACTGTCGCAAACGCACGTGTTTCACTTGGAGTGAGGACCCTCTGAGCCACACTCACCCAAAACAAAAACAGAACAGTGTGAACCAGTCTGGCTTCACACAAACTGCGCCCCCTCTTCGTGCGGGCAAGGGGAGAAAACAAATAACGTAACATCACAAACACACCTTCTCAAAATGGACGGAAGATAACTCTCATGTCGTCACAAATGTCCCTCCTCAAAGTGCACAGAACGTAACTCTCATGACGTCACAAACACCCTACATCAAAAGACACCAAACATAATTCCACAGACAACACAAATGCCCCACCTCAAAATGCACAGAATGTAACTCCTGTAACAGCACAAATGCCCCAACTCAAAATGCACAGAATATAACTCCACTAACATCACAAATGCCCCACCTCAAAATGCACAGAATGTAACTCCTGCCATCTAACTCCCCCCCCCCCCCCCCCCCCCCCCCCACCATAACAGAACAAATACCCCCACATCAAATTGCACAGAATATAACTCTAACATCACAAATGTCCCACCTCAAAATGCACAGAATAAAACTCCCCTAACATCACAAATGCACCACCTCAAAATGCACAGAATGTAACCCCCCTAACGTCACAAATGCCCCACCTCAAAATGCATCGAACATATCTCTCATCACGTCACAAATACCCCACATCAATATGCACCGAACATAATTCTCCAGACGCCACAAATGCCCCACCTCAACTGGTACAGAACAGTCTTTAAGTCTGTGAGCAGCAGAGGCAACACTAATGAGGGCATCAACACAGGGGAGACAATGGCCCTTCCCTCACAACCAAAGGTTCAGGGGTGACCAGCCTGTACAGACAGACACTGAGTGTCATCAACACAGGGGAGACAATGGCCCTTCCCTGACAATCAAAGGTTCAGGGGTGACCAGCCTGTACAGACAAACTCTGAATTTTGCCGCTTGGAGCCAACCGGATTAGTTGGTTATTGAATTTAACGTCCACACTGACCAGGGGTGATGCTAGGGAAATATTCCAGGAGAAATAAGAGGAAAGGGGGGTGTAGGAAAAGGCAGCGGGTATCTATTACTACATCGTTGGGCCTAAGCGAGATTCGAACTGGCAACCTGTTAGAGGCAGCTGGGTGGTGGGGGCATGGAGCTAAGCAGGCACCAAAGGGGCCTGACGACGGTGACAGCCATGTGTGAACCCCATGTCAGTTTCTGCCGTGTGCCAGTCACTTCTCTGACAGCCTGCAAATGTCAGACACTGGTTTAGTCATCATCATACACCATGGCACTCTGTGACACACACCCCTTCCCCGCCACTCACTGCCTGATGAATGGACAGAGAGAGAGAGAGAGAGAGAGAGGGGGGGGGAGGGAGGGACAGAGAGGGGAGAGAGAGAAACAGAGAGAGATGCAGGGAGGGAGAGAAGGAGGGAGGGGGGGCCGAGAGAGAGAGAGAGAGAGAGAGAGAGAGAGAGAGAGAGAGAGGGAGAGAGAGAGACTGACAGAAAGAGAGAGGGAGGGATGGAGGGATGGAGAGACAGAGAGAGAGAGAGAGAGAGAGAGAGAGAGAGAGAGAGGTTGCGTTGTTCCAGCACTGAAACATGACCTCTGTAGACCGGGACACTGTGTGTAAGAGGACGGGAGAATAGGAAAGGGGGGGGGGGGGGGGGGGGGGGGGGGCGGAGAAGGAGGGGGAACGCTCAGCTTGGCTATAATCTGAGTCCGTTGGCTTTATTTAGGCTGGATCGAGCGGGGTAAAATAAGCAAAACCATTCACACACACACACACACACACACACACGCACGCACGCACGCGCGCGCGCGCGCGCGCACACACACACACACACACACACACACACACACACACACACACACACACACACACAGGCCCCAGATGATGTGTTAGATTGATGTCAGTGACTAAGAGGACGAGAACTGCCGGAAACACAGCCATGATAATGTCATGTTGATGGAAGCTCCAAACATCGCTCCCTGGATCAGTGTCGTTCAGTCAGCAGCTTCTGGCAGGCCTGGGAGGGTCACATCTGCAGCTTTCTGGCAGGCCTGGGAGGGTCACATCTGCAGCTCTCTGACAGGCCTGGGGGGATCACATCTGCTTCGTTCAGTCAGCAGCTCTCTGACAGGCCTGGGAGGGTCACATCTGCAGCTCTCTGACAGGCCTGGGGGATCATATCTGCTTCGTTCAGTCAGCAGCTTTCTGGCAGGCCTGGGAGGGTCACATCTGCAGCTTTCTGACAGGCCTGACAGGGGGGTCACATCTGCTTCGTTCAGTCAGCAGCTTTCTGGCAGGCCTGGGAGGGTCACATCTGCAGCTTTCTGACAGGCCTGGGGGGATCACATCTGCTTCGTTCAGTCAGCAGCTCTCTGACAGGCCTGGGGGGATCAGGGCACACTCAAAGCGAAGGACTAAGGAATTCAATGACCACTTCATTTACAGAGGTCAGAGTTCAGTTCTGGAATAACACATAAAATTGGAGCTCAAATAAATACAACAGTTTTAATGTGTGTCCGTTCCCATCCTTGTGTGACCGATATGAAGATGAGTCATTGCAGAAGATATGAAGATCAGCTTTTGCCGATGATATGAAGATCAGCTTTTGCAGATGATATGAAGATCAGCCATTGCAGATGATATGAAGATCAGCTTTTGCAGATGATATGAAGATCAGCATTGCAGATGATATGAAGATGAGCCATTACACATGATATGAAGATCGGCCATTGCAGATGATATGAAGATGAGCCGTTGCAGATGATATATAGATCAGCCATCGAGCCGTTGCAGATGACTGAGCCAATTCAGTGGAATGCAGATTGACACATCGACCACTGTCCATGTCGCGCTGACCACTGTCCATGTCGCACTGACCACTGTCCAAGTCGCACTGACCACTAACCATTGTCCATGTCGCACTGACCACTGTCCATGTCGCACTGACCACTGTCCATGTCGCACTGCATCCCTGACCCTCAGGACTGTCCCACCTACACAGCTGTGTGACGTCAAAACTGCACGGCTGTGTGACGTCAAACCTATACAGCTGTGTGACGTCAAACCTGCACAGCTATGTGACGTCAAACCTGCACGGTTGTGTGACGTCAAGCCTGACCAGCTGTGTGACGTCAAACCTGACCAACGGGCGATGAGCTGTGTGAACAGCTTTGTGTCAGCAGTCAGATTCGGGGAAATGCTGTGGGGTCGTTATGGCAACCAGATGACAGATCTGACCATGCCAGTCATCCAGAGGACAGGAGAACCAGACAGCATGGTGTGCTTCCCCCGACCCCATCCCCCCTCCCCCTCACTTCCCTGTCCTCCACTCCCCTCCACCTCCTCACTTCCTTCCCCCCCCACTCCCCTTCATCTCACTTCCCTGTCCTCCACTCCACCTCACTTCCCTGTCCTCCACTCCCCTCCACCTCACTTCCCTGTCCTCCACTCCCCTCCACCTCATTCTCTGTCCTCCACTCCCCTCCACCTCACTTCCCCATCCCCCACTCCCCTCCACCTCACCTCACTTCCCCATCCCCCACTCCCCCTCCACCTCACTTCCCTGTCCTCCACTCCCCTCCACCTCACTTCCCTGTCCTCCACTCCACTCCACCTCACTTCCCTGTCCCCCACTCCCCTCCACCTCACTTCCCCATCCCCCACTCCCCTCCACCTCACTTCCCTGTCCTCCACTCCCCTCCACCTGACTTCCCTGTCCTCCACTCCCCTCCACCTCACTTCCCTGTCCCCCACTCCCCTCCACCTCACTTCCCCATCCCCCACTCCCCCTCCACCTCACTTCCCCGTCCCCCACTCCCCTTCACCTCACTTCCCTGTCCTCCACTCCCCTCCACCTCTACCTACATAGGGTGCCTAACTACATAGGGTGCCTAACTACATAGGGTGCCTAACTACATAGGGTCCTAACTACATAGGGTCCTACCTACATAGGGTCCTACCTACATAGGGTGCCTAACTACATAGGGTGCCTAACTACATAGGGTCCTACCTACATAGGGTGCCTAACTACATAGGGTGCCTAATTGCATAGGGTGCCTAGCTACATAGGGTCCTACCTACATAGGGTGCCTAACTACATAGGGTGCCTAACTACATAGGGTGCCCAACTTCATAGGGTCCTAACTACATAGGGTCCTACCTACATAGGGTCCTACCTACATAGGGTGCCTAACTACATAGGGTGCCTAACTACATAGGGTCCTACCTACATAGGGTGCCTAACTACATAGGGGTGCCTAACTACATAGGTCCCTACCTACATAGGGTGCCTAACTACATAGGGTGCCTAACTACATAGGGTCCTACCTACATAGGGTGCCTAACTACATAGGGTGCCTAACTACATAGGGTGCCTAACTGCATAGGGTCCTACCTACATAGGGTGCCTAACTACATAGGGTGCCTAGCTACATAGGGTCCTACCTACATAGGGTGCCTACCTACATAGGGTGCCTAACTACATAGGGTGCCTAGCTACATAGGGTCCTACCTACATAGGGTGCCTAACTACATAGGGTCCTAGCTACATAGGGTCCTAGCTACATAGGGTGCCTACCTACATGCCTACCTACATAGGGTCCTACCTACATAGGGTGCTACATAGGGTCCTACCTACCCAGGGTGCTACATAGGGTGCCTACCTACATGCCTACCTACATACGGTCCTACCTACATAGGGTCCTACCTACATAGGGTGCTACCTAGGGTGCCTTCCTACATAGGGTCCTACCTACATAGGGTGCCTACCTACATAGGGTCCTGCCTACATAGGGTGCCTAGCTACATAGGGTGCCTAGCTACATAGAGTCCTAGCTACATAGGGTGCCTACCTACATAAAGTGCCTAGCTACATAGGGTGCCTAGCTACATAACTAGGGTGCCTAGCTACATAGGGTGCCAAGCTACATAACTAGGGTGCCTAGCTACATAGGGTGCCTAGCTACATAACTAGGGTGCCTAGCTACATAGGGTGCCTAGCTACACAGCTAGGGTGCCTAGCTATGCAGGGTGTCTAGCTACACAGGGCGCCCAGCTACACGGGAAGTGTTCCTGCACAAGATGCCTGGAAGTATAGCGCTGAGGGAAGACTCGCCGCCTCAGTCTGTGAGTGACGCAATGTTCTGGCCTCCAGCCTCCCCCGCTGACGGAGGGAGGGAACGGCGCAGGGCTTGTATGGCCCCTGTGTTAAGATGAACAAATTACCAACACGCCAAACAGGAAGGGAGAGAGGGAGAGATGGGGAGGGGAGGGAAAGGAGGGACAGGGTGGTGGTGGTGGCGGTGGTGGAAGATACATGATGCGTGTTTAGCCACAAAACGTCGGCAACCGCTCGCCAACCCCCATTGCCTTCCCTCCTCCCCTTCCCCCTCCGCCCTGCCTTCACCCTCCTCCCCCCTCCCCTCAACGCCCCCCCCCCCCCCCCCCCCCCCCTCCCTCTGCACATCAAAGCCGCGGCGTGGCTTGAAGCCCCAGGAAAGCGCTTTTACGATCTGCTTCTTCGTTTATGAAGAACATCTGAACACCCCCTCCATCCACCCCTTCCCTCGCCCCCCCCCCCACTCTCTCTCTCTCTCTCTCTCTCTCTGCTGCCTTCTTCATCACCACAATCCACTCTCCCCCATTGCCCCCCTCCCGCCTCTCCTCCCACTTGGCTTATTCACCCCCACCTCCCTCTCAAACCTCATTCGTACCACATCTCATCATACCTCCGTCATATCTTCCCTCTTCCTCCACCGCCTCTCTCCTCTCTCTCTCTCTCTCTCTCTCTCTCTCTCTCTCTCTCTCTCTCTCTCTCTCTCTCTTCCCCATCATATCCTCTTCATATGTTCGCTCTTTCTTCCCACATCCCATCCCTTCACCCCACCCCACCCGCACCCACCCCCACGCCTCCTCCCTCCCTCTTTCCAACTCTACCCACTTCGTCAAGACGTATGAAATTTTTTTTTCGCCTCCAGGTTAGAAACACAAACCTGACACTTCAGGCTGTTTTCTTTTTCAGGGAGGAGAAAAAAAAGGGAAGGGTGTGTGATGGAGAGAAGGGGAGGGGAGAGGAGGTACAGAAGTGGGCGGTGGGAGTGGGAAAAGGGCGAAGTAGTTGAAAGTGTTGATGATTAGGCGTGTGTCATAACAGGGGATGTGGGCCAGTGACTCAAGGCCCAGGTATTGGCCCCGGGGCGAGAGTGGCGGAGTGGAGGTTTAATTCCCCTCGGCCTCTCTCTCCCGCCACACCGGGCTGGGCAGCAGAGGGGGGGGGGCGGGGGTATGATCAACGACAGACTCTTGTCTCAACACTGACAGAAGAGGAACGATGAAGGAAAAGACTTTATGATTAGGGACTTCAGATATTTTAGCATTGATACAGGGAGAGAAAGAGAGAGAGAGAGAGAGAGAGAGAGAGAGAGAGAGAGAGAGAGAGAGAGAGAGAGAGAGAGGAGACAGAGACAGAGACAGAGAGAGAGAGAGAGAGATTCATTTTCCAGTCATGCCTGTTTGATGGAAAAAAAGCATGCAGCAATGCGCGAGCGCGCGCGCGCGCGCGCACACACACACACACACACACACACACACACACACACACACACACACACACACACACACACTCACACCAAGGAAAAAAGATGATGAAGAGAGGTAAGGGGTAGCTGTGGGGGTGATAATGGTGGTGTAATGTATCGAGAGAGAGAGGGGGGGGGGGGGGGGGGAACAGGAAGGAAGGATGGGGGGGGGGCATAGAATCGCAAGCATGATGCCGCTGACAATGTGCGAAAAATGTGGCCGGGAAAGAGAGAAGCCGTGTTTCTCCTGCCATCCTGATCATTAAGCAGTGCCGATTGCGCTGTGGATGATAATGATGCTGATTCAGCGGGCCCTGGCAGCTGCTGTTGCAGTCTGCCGGCCGACCTGTACATGTGGCTGCAGACAGATGTGGCCGTGTACCTTCCAACACAAACCAGCTGCCCTCACAACCTAGGGTCCTCAGCACACAACACTGCAAATCTCATCAACTCTCTCTCTCTCTCTCTCTGTGTGTGTGTGTGTGTGTGTGTGTGTGTGTGTGTGTGTGATAAAAGTGTGTGTGTGATAAAAATCATGTAGCAAACCTTTCAAACATTTTTTTTCTCCCACTTCTGCTCAGCTTGTTCATGGCAAACTTCGATACTGACGCCGGGTGCACTGTGTGATGGAAAGCTAGCAGTCCATCTGTTTTTCTGCGGCGTTCAGAGTTTCTTTTCCATGTGTAAGGCTATGGTGAATGGGTTAGAGAGGGAAGGGAGGTCGGGGATGGGGCTGGGGAATTAGGTTAGGGTGATTTTTTTTTTTCCAGAGCAGCGAACAGGGAATATGAGGCCTGAGTTAACACGTTTCCGCAAACTGCTTGTACATGTTGACTGACTTGATACCTTTGCATTTCCTGTTAATTCCTGTTACTGATGGTCAGTCCTCACACACAGAGCTACTGCCTGCAGCACGTTGTTTAATACATGTTAATGATGGTCAGTCACACACAGACCTCCCTGCAGCACGCTGTTAATACATGTTAATGATGGTCAGTCCTCACACACAGACCTCCCTGCAGCACGCTGTTAATACATGTTAATGATGGTCAGTCCTCACACACAGAGCTACCTGCAGCACGTTGTTAATACATGTTAATGATGGTCAGTCCTCACACAGAGCTACCGCCTGCAGCACGCTGTTAATACATGTTAATGATGGTCAGTCCTCACACACAGACCTACTGCCTGCAGCACGTTGTTAATACATGTTAATGATGGTCAGTCCTCACACACAGACCTACTTCCTGCAGCACGTTGTTAATACATGTTAATGATGGTCAGTCACACACAGAGCTACTGCCTGCAACACGCTGTTATACATGTTAATGATGGTCAGTCCTCACACACAGACCTACCTGCAGCACACTGTTAATACATGTTAATGATGGTCAGTCCTCACACAGAGCTACTGCCTGCAGCACGTTGTTAATACATGTTAATGATGGTCAGTCACACACAGACCTACTGCAGCACGCTGTTAATACATGTTAATGATGGTCAGTCCTCACACACAGACCTACTGCAGCACGCTGTTAATATATGTTAATGATGGTCAGTCTTCACACACAGAGCTACCGCCTGCAGCACGCTGTTAATACATGTTAATGATGGTCAGTCCTCACACAGAGCTACTACTGCCTGCAGCACGTGTTAATACATGTTAATGATGGTCAGTCACACACAGACCTACTGCAGCACGCTGTTAATACATGTTAATGATGGTCAGTCCTCACACAGAGCTACTGCCTGCAGCACGTTGTTAATACATGTTAATGATGGTCAGTCACACACAGACCTACTGCAGCACGCTGTTAATACATGTTAATGATGGTCAGTCCTCACACAGAGCTACTGCCTGCAGCACGTTGTTAATACATGTTAATGATGGTCAGTCACACACAGACCTACTGCAGCACGCTGTGTAATACATGTTAATGATGGTCAGTCCTCACACACACAGACCTACTGCAGCACGTTATTAATACATGTTAATGATGGTCAGTCCTCACACACAGACCTACTGCCTGCAGCACGCTTAATATATGTTAATGATGGTCAGTCCTCACATACAGAGCTACTGCAGCACGCTGTTAATACATGTTAATGATGGTCAGTCCCTCACACAGAGCTACTGCAGCACGCTGTTAATACATGTTAATGATGGTCAGTCCTCACACACAGAGCTACTGCAGCACACTGTTAATACATGTTAATGATGGTCAGTCCTCACACAGAGCTACCGCCTGCACCACGCTGATAATACATGTTAATGATGGTCAGTCCTCACACACAGAGCTACTGCAGCACGCTGTTAATACATGTTAATGATGGTCAGTCCTCACACACAGAGCTACTGCAGCACGCTGTTAATACATGTTAATGATGGTCAGTCCTCACACACAGACCTACCTGCAGCACGCTGTTAATACATGTTAATGATGGTCAGTCCTCACACTCAGAGCTACCGCCTGCACCACGCTGATAATCACCACTGCTTCTGCTGCTGCTGCTGCTGCTACTATTCCAACTACTACTGCAGCTGCTACTGCTGCTGCTACTGTTGCTGCTACCACTACTACCACTATTACTGCTATTGCTACTACTACTACTACTGTTGCTGCTACCACTACTACTGCTAGTACTACAACTGCTACTGCTACTGCTACTACTACTACTACTACTGTTGCTGCTACCACTACTACTGCTGCTACTACTACTACTACTACTACTACTACTACTGTGCTGCTGCTGCTACTATCACCATTATGGTGCTGTTCCTGCTGCTGTTGCTGCTACAACTATCATTATTTCTACTTTTGCTGCTGCTTCAGCATCTTTTGCTGTTGCTGAACAACTATTAACTAGTCTCTGTGTTAACATTCAATTCTGATCTATCTGCTTTGTTATATTACGTCATTTGACAGACTTCGTAAATCAGCTACCATCACAGACGACAGATTGACGCCATCGTCAAAGTCAACAGTTCTATGTGATCACAATTAACTCTGTGCAGACCGTTCCCAATCCTTTCCAAAGCCAGTGGATTAACCCTTTCAGCCCTGCCCCAGTGACTGGCGCTGCTGTCCAGCCTATCCTCACTGGACTGGTCTGTTGGGGGACTTGGTGCCTTGCTGACACAACCTCAACTCTGGACCAGCCCATGAAAGGGGCAATAACTACCATGATGTGATATTTCTGTTCACATTCCATTTTTTTTTTTTTTTTTTTTGCAGTGAGTCATCCAGTTCCTTGACAGCTATGGCGATATGATTTCTAATTTTAATCACATATACATCTTCTTTGTGGTTGACCCATCCGGTTACTTGATAAACAGGGGATGAACGGATCCTCACCTCATCAGTATTTCTTCATCGTATGACAGGCATTTGTTATCAAATGCAAGTTGAATTTAACTGAGTTATAGTCAAATATATATTGTTGTTCTAATGTAAATGTATATGACTTTTGTGTTGATACTTTTAATGCTTGTTACTGTAATATATATGTTTTTATTTTGTCTTATCATCTAAAATTATCCATCTGATTTCATCAAAAACTTGCCTTACCACAACAGTGCATCAACTGTTCTATGTGTTGGAGGGAGGAGAGGAGGCACAGAGTGAGAAAAAAAAATCACTACATCGTTCAATCCACCTACTTAAAGCAGCGCATGACACACAAAGAACTTCAAATTACTCTCCCTGTACTTACACTGAATCAAGGTCAAATCGGCTTGATTGGAAATGAGACTGATGCACGATCTCTGGTCACACGCAGGCAGCCACGTGCATTGATTGGCGTCCAACCAGAGGCTGGCCACAGGGCAGAAAGAGTTGATGAATAGAGAAAACAGCACAAACCACGCTTCACACGACCCCTTGCTTGACCTTGAGTGTACATTTCAGCACATACAACACATGCACAACACACACACACACACACACACACACACACACACACACACATACACACACACACACACACATGCAGAAGCACATGCACGCACGCACGCACGTACACACACACACACACACACACACACACACACACGCACACACACACACACACACACACGCGCGCGCGCGCGCGTGCGCGCGCGCGCATGCACAAGCATGTGCAAGCACACACACACACACATACACACATGCACGCAAACACACACACGCGCATATACAACACACACACACACACACACACACACACACACACACACACACACACACATGCACGTGCCTGTGCATGTACACACACACACACACACACACACACACACACACACACACATATAAAGAAAAAAAGGACAACAGAGACAGAGAGAGAGAGAGAGAGAGAGAGAGAGAGAGAGAGAGAGAGAGAGAGAGAGATTCTCCTTCAGAGAGCCTGTTGCGCACTTTCGATCCAGCGAAGGTATGCGACAGGAACGCATACACACGTGCCAGCAGGCTAGATGATCGGGAGAGAGGAGAGGAGGGAGGCAGGTATGGGATGGGGATTGAGGTATAGGGTTGGGTGGTGATAGTGTTGGTGGGGGTGAGCGACAGATGGAGGAGAGGTCTGAGAAGGGGGCATCAGGTGCTGTGTACTGTAAAACCACTGAGAACGTGTAGAGAGTAAGGCAAGGAAAGAGAGAACAGTTTCTCAATAGCCTTCATGATTAATTAACCATCGCCAGTTCTGCTGTGGGTGATAATGATGCTGATTCAGCAGGCCCTGGCAGCTGCTGTTGCAGTCTGCCGGCCGACCTGTACATGTGGCTGCAGACAGATGTGGCCGTGTACCTTCCAACACAAACCAGCTGCCCTCACAACCTAGGGTCCTCAGCACACAACACTGCAAATATCGCCAACACCGCAGCCCCTCCTCTTCCCTCTCTCAGTTCCCTGTGTCTCTCTCACCCCCTCCCTCATACCATCTAATTATTATGCTGTTTCCCATGCTAGGTCTACTTTCTGGATATTAAGCAAGACACAATCATTATCTTCACCTGTAATGAAGTCAGGTTCTTGGCCATCTGAACAGAATTTTTATAACTGTGCCAATGAAGCACACACCTGGATCTGTCCCCCAGTTTGCTTGTGTTTGTTAATGAGGAAGGGGATAAACAAAAGATCAAAATTCCTGGTAGGTTGGTGGTCTGAGCTGACCCATGCACTTACAGAAAAAAGACCAGCACCAAATCTGGTGGATCAGGCCACCCCACTTTGTTGAAGCTGCTCATTTGCACATTGAGTCAGGCCACCCCATTTTATTGAAGCTGCCCATTTCCACATTGAGTCAGACTAGACCCCGCTGTATATGGAAGCTGCCCATTTCCACATTGAGTCAGACTAGACCCCACTATATATTGAAGAAGCTGCCCATTTCCACATTGAGTCAGACTAGACCCCACTATATATTGAAGCTGCCCATTTCCACATTGAGTCAGACTAGACCCCACTATATACTGAAGCTGTCCATTTCCACATTGAGTCAGACTAGACCCCACTATATACTGAAACTGCCCATTTCCACATTGAGTCAGACTAGACCCCACTATATACTGAAACTGCCCATTTCCCACATTGAGTCAGACTAGACCCCACACTATATACTGAAACTGCCCATTTCCATGTGGAGTCAGCTGGCTTCATTGTTACAACCATGACGGTGCTGAGCGTGTTCACACAGTCTGTATCCTGAGGGGGTCATTCCAGTCCATGTCTGCACTGTCTGTATCCTGAAGGGGGGGGGGGGGGGGGGGGGGGGGGTCATTCCAGTCCATGTCTGCACTGTCTGTATCCTGAAGGGGGGGGGGGGGGTCATTCCAGTCCATGTCTGCACTGTCTGTATCCTCAGGGGGGAGGGGGGGGGGAATCATTCCAGTCCATGTCTGTTTTTTGGATTGTCTTCCCATGAGTTCTGGTACGTTCTTGGAGAAGACAGGGAAGTAAGAGGGCCAGAGATGGGGAAGGGAGTGGGGGGCGGGGGGGGGGGGGGTGGGGGGGTGGGGGCGTGTGTGTGTGAGAGAGAGAGAGGGTGATCTGATCTGTCGTTCTGACATTCTGAATTGTTTCAGTTATGCAGATTGGCGAAAGGATTCTGAGGTCTGCACCTTAAACATTTCCATTTGCTTTCATTTTTCGCACGTAGGAGATTTCTACTTCTTGTCAGTCTTTATACGTCAAAGAGTTCTACTTCCTTTCAATGTTCACATGTCAAAGAGTTCTACTTCCTTTCAATCTTCCCATGTCAAAGAGTTCTACTTCCTTTCAGTCTTCCTAGGTCAAAGAGTTCTACTTCCTTTCAATCTTCACGTGTCAAAGAGTTCTACTTCCTTTCAGTCTTCCTAGGTCAAAGAGTTCTACTTCCTGTCATTCTTCACATGTCAAGGAGTTCTACTTCCTTTCAGGTTTTGCACGTCAAAGAATTCTACTTCTTTGCAGTCTTCAAACATAGAAAAGTTGTACTTCCTTTTCGTTCTCCATTTCACAGAGTTCTGCTTTAACTGAATCTTCATACGTTTAGAAAACTTTACATCTTTCACGCCTACGTCATACGTCACAGTGTCCTAATTCCTTTCAGTTATCAAACGTCAGAGAGTTGTGCTGCCTTTCAGTCTTCTCACGTCACACAATTCTACTTCCTCTCAGTCTTTAAATGTCAAAGAGTTCTACTTCCTGTCAGTCTCCACACGTCAGAGAGTTCTACTTCCTGTCAGTCTCCACACGTCAGAGAAATCTTTGTGTACAG